>OY813001.1:86772487-86937484 GCA_963681545.1 Germaria angustata | reverse complement strand
TATATATATATATATATATATAAGCACGGCGGAGGCAATATCATGGTGTGGGGTTGTTTTACATGGTGGCATGTTGATCCATTGCAGAAAATTGATAGCATCATGAGAAAGGAAGACCATTTGAACATATTAAAGACCCATCTTCCCGATTTTGTACCTATCAGCGCATATCATGATGAAGAAGTTATGTTTAAACAGCATGGACACCCGAAACAAATCTCAAAAATCTTTAAGGAATGACTGACTGTGCAAACTTATCAGCTTATGCAGTGGCCTCCGTAAAGTCCCGATCACAATCCAATTGAGAATTCGTAGTTAGTTGTGAAAAGACGGTTGTGACAATCTCGAACAGCTCCATCTAACTTAATCGAGTTTAGACAACGTGTGCAGCTGAAGTGGCAACAGATTCCAAATGAAATTGTCCAAAAATCTGTTAAAAGTATTCCCAAACGCATAAATAGTGAATTAAAAAATAAAGGGCTATGGACCAAGTACAAAAAATACAACATATTTCAAATGTTGTCTGAAAGTGCAAAATTGAGTACATAAGAGTTATTTTAATTTAATTTAATTTTTTACTTTAATATGAAGTTTTTTGTTTTGTGTTAAGAACGTTTTTGTTAGCAACTGAATAATAACTAAAACAAAAAAATCAAAAATTAAATCGCTTCATTATTACTATTTTTATGCGCCTGCAAATGCAGAAGATACAAACATGTACTCACCTCTGCTCCCCACTTATATATATATATATATATATATATATATATATATATATATATATATATATATATATATATATATATATATATATATATATTGAATTCCACCTTTAAATATTTAAAGCAAAATTGTGAATTACATACATATTTTAAACTTTTTATTTCGTATTAAAAAACTTGCTTATGTTCATTTTCGGCGGTTTTTCTATGTGTAAAAAGGGCTATAAGTGTATCACCTATTATTAAAATAATTAAGTAGGAAGTTTTCCAAGCTTATAATATATCCGCTTTTTATAATTTTTTTTTGCAAACATTTTTTATTAATCCATAGGTAACGCTATATTCGGCAATTATGAATATTATTTACTCTATAGGTCCAAGGTTCATTAATCGGTTCACAAACCGTGTGTGGCTTAGAATTAGATATTTGTCAGAGATTTTTTGATGATATTAGAAAAAATTAAATTGCCAGACGGGTTACTCCGTGGTTTCCGTTTCAGTGTTAATAAAAATCAAATTTGAACGCTTCTTTTTAAAACGGATTATGGAATAACCTTCCTGGCACGTTTTCGTCTTTTCTATATTAAGCCATCGATATATGTACCCAGTAAAACACGAACTTCCAAAAAAAGTCAATAAGAACCACAACTGATCCAGAATCAGTGAAAATTTGGATTTTTTTAACATATGCTTGTCATTGCAAGTTGTTCTCTTTTTTTGGATTTAAATCATATATATATATATATATATATATATATATATATATATATATATATATATATATATATATATTGAATTCCACCTTTAAATATTTAAAGCAAAATTGTGAATTACATACATATTTTAAACTTTTTATTTCGTATTAAAAAACTTGCTTATGTTCATTTTCGGCGGTTTTTCTATGTGTAAAAGGGCTATAAGTGTATCACCTATTATTAAAATAATTAAGTAGGAAGTTTTCCAAGCTTATAATATATCCGCTTTTTTATAATTTTTTTTTTGCAAAAATTTTTTATTAATCCATAGGTAACGCTATGTTCGGCACTTATGAATATTATTTACTCTATAGGTCCAAGGTTCATTAATCGGTTCACAAACCGTGTGTGGCTTAGAATTAGATATTTGTCAGAGATTTTTTGATGATATTAGAAAAAATTAAATTGCCAGACGGGTTACTCCGTGGTTTCCGTTTCAGTGTTAATAAAAATAAATTTGAACGCTTCTTTTTAAAACGGATTATGGAATAACCTTCCTGGCACGTTTTCGTCTTTTCTATATTAAGCCATCGATATATGTACCCAGTAAAACACGAACTTCCAAAAAAGTCAATAAGAACCACAACTGATCCAGAATCAGTGAAAATTTGGATTTTTTTTAACATATGCTTGTCATTGCAAGTTGTTCTCTTTTTTTTGGATTTAAATCACTGGATTCGAACTCATGTTCAAGAGTGAAAAGAATTACAATATATAATTTCAGGTCAGCACAGTAAAGATAACTCACTTCGCGATGTGGTGGTACTTTAACAAGAAGACTCTGCCCTGTGTTTTGTTCTAATTGTTTTCTTTTGTTGTTAAAATTGTTCAATACTTTAATAAATTTGTGCAAGATTTCAGTTTCACCTCCACTTCACTCAAATTTTAATTATCATCATTATTTCCACGATTGTTCTATAGACAATAAATTTTATAATTTAAAGTCATTTCATGAGGTTTCATTGGTCGCTCAATCAAATCGACAATAAACTATGACTATGTCTTTTGGAAGGTTTATATACGATAGAGGATTTTCAATTGAAAATTTCAAACTGCTTAAGTTTTTAAGTGAAGCGGGTGTTGTCACGCTTCACACACTTCAACTTTTGTTGCGCAACCTTCAATTCAGCTATGAGTAAGATATAGAACGTATGTACTACTTTCTCTATCTTTCTCACATATGAATTAAAAGTTGTCGTGTGTGAACCGGGACAACTTGGTTTTGCTACACACTAAGATCTTCAAAGATTGGGCCAAGAAAGAGCTTAAACGCAGGATATACAATTTTCTTTACAATATTCATTAAAATTTTTCAGATTATTCTTCCAATTGATTGTTAAAAAATCCTCAGCACACTGCAGCCAAACATGTTTGAAAACTTATGCTTATACAAAAAAAAAAAAGACCTTACAACGTAATCGAAACACTTGGACTTGAATTGCGCAAAATAGTCCGTTTTGCTCATAGTGAAAATGTAATATTAAAATGGATTAATAAACACAATACAAGAAACAATTATATTTGATTTGCGTCATTTTATATTTCTTAGACCTTTATTTTTGAAGTCGTTGAAATTTTTTTTCAAAAAATATTTTAAACTTTTAAGAGATTATTTTTGATGTTGTTAAGGCAGTTACCATTCCCCTGCTCCTTTAACGAATTGATTAAAAGATGATCACCTCTGGATAAATTTGACGAATCCCATTATTATACTCAACCAGATACATGTAAGAAATCTAAGTAATCCGGAATAAGAAATCTAAGTAATTCGGACTCATATTTTGTCATTCGCATTCTTAAGCAAAATGGTTAATTTCTTCTATAATGTCTCATACCAGGAAATATTTTATTCGTTGATTATATGTTTAGGATTAATTGTGCTCAACAATTTAATTTCATCTTCAAAATCGAGCCTCAATAGAATTTGGTTACTCAGTTCAAATACAAATTTAATAAAATTCTTTCTTAAATTTTTTTCTCACAAAATATCTTTCGACATGAATTCCTAAGGTCTAAGAAATGTCATTTTATTATTCATTACTCTTACACAATTATTCAATAAGTTTTGCACTTCTCTACATAAATTTTGTATTTCCGTGCTTTCGATATCAAACATTTTGTTCATACTCGTATTATATGCAAGCATATTGTTCATAAGTTTAAATAAATTTTATGTCTAGAACTCAATTTAGTTGATTAAAAATATTATTTATTAAAGACGCCTTAAGCGTATTAAAATAAAATAAAATTGCTGACAGCTTTTTATTTCCAAAAATCATAAAATTTAGGCTAAAACCCATTAAATTGTCTAAATGCTAATTTTGGGGCACAAAATCGTTATATCTGGCAGCCATGCCGTTAGGCTAATATCGTCCGAGACATTCGTGAAATAGAACCAGAAGCCTTGAATGAAATTGTGTTCCATAAATAATGGGAATATTCGTTATTTCTAATAAAGTCATAATATACTAAAAGATACTTGAATTTGGACCACCCGTTATATACGCAAGAGAAAAACAACTAGAAAACTTAAACGTAGTTTTCAACATTGAATTTTTTAGGTCTTATAATTTTATTTATGTTTAAGTTGTTACGACAAGTGTTTTGACTACACGAGAATAACAAAGAAAAGTATGTATGTATTGTGTGTATTTCAAGATCAAATTTTTTTCTTTAATTAGTATTATTCTTAATTATGCGTACCTTTATCTGCATACCTTTCTTTTCTATTCTTTGGAAATTTTTTTTAAAGAACAACCGATAATAATGGCGAATACAAATCTTTTGCGCTCTATAAAGCCGTGATTAACTTTTAGTTTTAGATGTTAGATCGCATTTGTAAAATAAAAAAATTTACAAGCCTGTAGATTTATTCCAACTTAGTTTTTATTTTTGTCTTTTGAAATAAGTCCAGATATCATATTTTTAAAACAATATTATATGCAAAGTCGGTGAAGTTAGTTACGCCAAGTGAAATATGGTTTTGACGTAACTCGCCACGTGAGACATATTTAGCAAATAAATTTTTCGTAATGCTCTGCGAATTTACATATTTGGAAAATATTTCGTATTTGGAACGAATTTGTAGCTTCAAAAGTCTTATTGACAATAATTGGTTTTGTTTTTTATTTTATTTTTAAAATAATTTAGAAATAAATTTTTAAAGTCTTATGGTACATATACCCACCTGCATAAAGCAGAAATTCGTTATATATATATATATATATATATATATATATATATATATATATATATATATATATATATATATATATAACGAATTTCTGCTTTATGCAGGTGGGTATATGTACCATAAGACTTTAAAAATTTATTTCTAAATTATTTTAAAAATAAAATAAAAAACAACCAATTATTGTCAATAAGACTTTTGAAGCTACAAATTCGTTCCAAATACGAAATATTTTCCAAATATGTAAATTCGCAAATATATAAATTCGTATATATATATATATATATATATATATATATATATATATATATATATATATATATATATATATATATATATACTTATAACTCGATTCGCCTTGACAATTTTTATAGGATACGAAGGGCATTATATTTAGCTTTAATTTGATATGTATCTCCTCACGTAGGTTTTCCTGGTATGAGTACAACCTAAAATATTCCCTCGAAGAAACACATCATCTCATTAAAAATTAATTTTTATTAAAGAAAATTTATGTTTGTTTGAACATGTTGACTAAAGCAATTAAGGGGAAAAATAAGACGTGTGAAAATTTGACAATAGATGGCGCCAGTGTCCATAATACCATTGAAAAGGCCAACATCATTGCAGACGTGTTTGAAAAAGTGCATAATGCCTCAAGCAATATTACAACCAATTTTGATAGGAAGGTATCAAAACATATTGAATGGTTGGATAATCAGCTAGCCATAAATAATTCTCTGCAACTGACAACCAAAGATGAAGTAAAATATCACTTAAGTACTGTGAAAAACTCAAAAGCACCAGGTGTTGATGGAATTAATTCTATTTTACTCAAAAACATGTCTCACACTTTCTTTGATCTTGTTGCGAAAGTTTACAATTGGTATTTGAAAAAATGTTATTTTCCTAAACAATTTAAGATTGCAAAAGTGACACCAATTCCTAAGCCAAACAAAGACCCAAAAGTTCCAGAAAACTATAGACCAATTAGTATGCTAAATATCCTGGATAAGGTATTTGAAAAAATAATATTAAATAGATTAAATGATTTTGCAGAGAATAATAACATCATAAAAGAAGAACAGTTTGGATTCAAAAAGAATATTCAACCATCCATCAAGTAAAAAGAATTGTAAACATCATTACAGCAAAACAAAAGGAATAGAAAAAGTACAGGAATGGTTTTGTTAGATATCGAAAAAGCATTTGACTCCATATGGCATGATGGACTAATATATAAGCTTCATAAATTTGGATACCCAATAGACCTACAAAAGATAATAAGAAGCTTCTTAAAAGAAAGATCTTTCAGGGTCCAAATAAATGATAAGTGCTCTAGAGAACGGAACATTTTAGCAGGGGTTCCGCAAGGCTCTGTGTTATCTCCAACTTTGTACTCAATATTTATTTCCGACTACAAATTACTGAAAGATTACAATGCAGCATGGTATGCAGATGACACGGCATTATTAGCGACAGGAAAAGTTTCAGGCGCTATCGTTAAAAAACTGAAAAAAGCACTAACTCATGCCAAAAACTACTTTGCAAAATGGAAGATCAAAATTAATGAAGCTAAAACACAAGCAATT
Source organism: Germaria angustata (assembly GCA_963681545.1). NCBI lineage: Eukaryota > Metazoa > Arthropoda > Insecta > Diptera > Tachinidae > Germaria > Germaria angustata. The sequence goes on along the minus strand of OY813001.1, from coordinate 86,931,225 downwards.
ATATTCCCATTTAACAAATCACCGACACGTATACCTAATAACAAGCTTTCTATTCACGGAGTACATATACCTATTACAGACTCCGTTAAATACTTGGGGATTATCTTAGATAAAAAACTGACATTTAAGAATCATGTCCTGCAAACATGCACAAAAGCAATCAGATGTGGTAGAGCTTTATTTCCACTTCTAAATCGGAAATCAACATTAAATAACAAAAACAAAATTTTGCTATACAGAATGTGTATAAGACCGATAATGACATACGGATGCAAAATATGGTCAACAATATGTGCAAAAACGCATTTAAAAAAACTCCAAATTATTCAAAATAAAAACCTAAAAATTATATACAAGCTACCAAGAACGTTACCGAACCAGTCGTCTCCATACAAAATTCAAAGAAGATTTATTTCCAACAGTAACCAGTAAAATCACACAAAGATTTGAAAGTCGAAACAGATATTCAAGTTATGATATAATAAGAAATTTGCAGAGTTAGCACTTTAACATCTTCACCCTTGAAGATCTTTTAAGAGCTGGCCCAAGAACTTCTTAAAATCCTTTTTGTAGAAATAAGGTTTTTACTATCTTTTTTCCTTGAACCTGTATATAGTTTAGTTATATAATTGTTTCCTCTAACTATTTTAAATGATATTTATTTGTTGAAATACTTTTAAGTAAATTCTCAATATTATCTGCATAAAAATTTTACTATATTTTAAAGTGCTGTGATGATAGTTCAATAAATAATAATAATAATAAATGATACGGTAGAAATTTAAGCTTTAAGCTTTAAATTGATGCATATATGATCATGTAGGCATTTGTGGTGTGACCGCAACTTAAACTACAATAAATGAAAATATGAAGTAAATTTGCGGTAATTGTCCCAAAGAGGAGAGAAATAATTAAAACTTGTCCCAATTCGTCCCAAATAGGAAATATTTTCCAAATATGTAAATTTGCAGAGCATTACGAAAAATTTATTTGCTAAATATGTCTCACGTGGCGAGTTACGTCAAAACCATATTTCACTTGGCGTAACTAACTTCACCGACTTTGCATATAATATTGTTTTCAAAATATGATATCTGGACTTATTTCAAAAGACAAAAATAAAAACTAAGTTGGAATAAATCTACAGGCTTGTAAATTTTTTTATTTTACAAATGCGATCTAACATCTAAAACTAAAAGTTAATCACGGCTTTATAGAGCGCAAAAGATTTGTATTCGCCATTATTATCGGTTGTTCTTTAAAAAAAATTTCCAAAGAATAGAAAAGAAAGGTATGCAGATATACGTACGCATAATTAAGAATAATACTAATTAAAGAAAAAAATTTTATCTTGAAATACACACAATACATACATACTTTTCTTTGTTATTCTCGTGTAGTCAAAACACTTGTCGTAACAACTTAAACATAAATAAAATTATAAGACCTAAAAAATTCAATGTTGAAAACTACGTTTAAGTTTTCTAGTTGTTTTTCTCTTGCGTATATAACGGGTGGTCCAAATTCAAGTATCTTTTAGTATATTATGACTTTATTAGAAATAACGAATATTCCCATTATTTATGGAACACAATTTCATTCAAGGCTTCTGGTTCTATTTCACGAATGTCTCGGACGATATTAGCCTAACGGCATGGCTGCCAGATATAACGATTTTGTGCCCCAAAATTAGCATTTAGACAATTTAATGGGTTTTAGCCTAAATTTTATGATTTTTGGAAATAAAAAGCTGTCAGCAATTTTATTTTATTTTAATACGCTTAAGGCGTCTTTAATAAATAATATTTTTAATCAACTAAATTGAGTTCTAGACATAAAATTTATTTAAACTTATGAACAATATGCTTGCATATAATACGAGTATGAACAAAATGTTTGATATCGAAAGCACGGAAATACAAAATTTATGTAGAGAAGTGCAAAACTTATTGAATAATTGTGTAAGAGTAATGAATAATAAAATGACATTTCTTAGACCTTAGGAATTCATGTCGAAAGATATTTTGTGAGAAAAAAATTTAAGAAAGAATTTTATTAAATTTGTATTTGAACTGAGTAACCAAATTCTATTGAGGCTCGATTTTGAAGATGAAATTAAATTGTTGAGCACAATTAATCCTAAACATATAATCAACGAATAAAATATTTCCTGGTATGAGACATTATAGAAGAAATTAACCATTTTGCTTAAGAATGCGAATGACAAAATATGAGTCCGAATTACTTAGATTTCTTATTCCGGATTACTTAGATTTCTTACATGTATCTGGTTGAGTATAATAATGGGATTCGTCAAATTTAATATGATCCAGAGGTGATTATCTTTTAATCAATGCGTTAAAGGAGCAGGGGAATGGTAACTGACTTAACAACATCAAAAATAATCTCTTAAAAGTTTAAAATATTTTTTGAAAAAAAATTTTAACGACTTCAAAAATAAAGGTCTAAGAAATATAAAATGACGCAAATCAAATATAATTGTTTCTTGTATTGTGTTTATTAATCCATTTTAATATTACGTTTTCACTATGAGCAAAACGGACTATTTTGCGCAATTCAAGTCCAAGTGTTTCCATTACGTTGTAAGGTTTTTTTTGTATAAGCATAAGTTTTGGATGTTTTCTAAACATGTTTGGCTGCAGTGTGCTGAGGATTCAATTGGAAGGATATTCTGAACAATTTTAATGAATATTGTAAAGAAAATTGTATATCCTGCGTTTAAGCTCTTTCTTGGCCCAATCTTTCAAGATCTCAGTGTAGCTAAACAAAATTGTCAGTCAAACTTAAGCAGTTTGAAATTTTCAACTGAAAATCCTCTACCGTTTATATGTAAACCTTATTCAAAGATTTGTTAAACTTTTTTTTAATTTTATTTTATAATTCGTGTGTGTGTAAGTATGTGTTATGTTTTATGATTTTGCATGTATGTTTACAGACATACATATGTACGATATATCAAACTGAAGTCCGGTATTTATTTACTTGGGTATTTCAACATAATTTTTTTTTCTTTAATTAGTGTTATTGTTAAAATAACTAAATATCTTATGTACATATACCTCGTAACGTTATTTGCTATTCAGTGGAATTTTTTTTTAGAAGATAAATGTGTTACAAAAATGTAACAAAATTCAGTTGTTTACCCTTTTCAAACTAAATAAAAAAAAAATAAAAAATAAAAAAAAAAATAAAAAAAACTGCTAAAATAATGAACTGAAATATAGGAAAGTTCACTCAATTCAATATCCAAACCGTTTTTTACTAGGGTTCAGTAAAAATGTCCTCGCAACTAGTAAAAACATATTACCGAGAAAATCGTACTTTTAGTAAAATTTTCAATAAATTCTTAATTTATTAAATTTTCTGTAATTCTAGTGCACGAATTTCGTGAATTTTTACTACTCATCACACGAATTTCTTTAAGCTTCGATTGAATTTGAGTATTAATTCTAGTTTATTAATTTTCTCAATTGAATTAGTTTGTCGTTGAATCAAGAATCATCCATCATATATATAATGTTTTTTTAATTAATTCTTAAGTCCACAATACGATAAGAAATGTGAAAACTAATTTTCTTTTTCAACTTACTCCGTAATGGTGTCTTATATTATTATACGTAAATAATGAAATTATTTATTTTAAGCAAAAATGTGAACAAGTACCAGTTTGAGGCTCAAATATTCTTTTAAAAGAGTAGAGATTTGATGTTCCGTACGTTTTCCTAAAATTGAGTAAGTATTGAACTAAGTAATAGATTTTAGTATATTTCTCTTAATTCTAGGAAAGTTTTACTAAAAAAGGAGAAAGTATGAACTTATATTATGTGATTTTATGGATTTTTACTATATGATTTTATGAACTTACGGCCTTCGTAGACTAGTAGGTAGTGTACTAGACTCGTAGTGCGAAGGTCCCAGGTTCGAATCCTTTCGCAGAACTCTGGCAGTTTGTGTTTGATAATTAAAGGGAGCGCACAACAAGCCTTCACTGGCTTAAGTGTATTTCGTATGACATTGGCTATCACACCCCTCCAATCAACCTAACCTAACCTAACCTATGAACTTATATTTAAGACAACTATTTACAGCTTTTAAGTCCATATGTAAAATTATATGAACTACTTGTATCCACAATGACACAAATGACACAAATTCCTTTCATAAAATGTAATGAATTCGTCATGGGAAATATTAAATATTTTTAAGTCCAATTTTCATTAGATTTACGTATATTTTTTCTACTTTTAAGGATTTTTTTACTTAAATGAACGAAATTTTATGATTTTTTTTACTTGAATTTTTTTTTTATTTGAACATTTACTCTTCGATGTATTGTTGTTGCTCTTCTTCTCGTGAATCTTGTGAAAATATTGGTTTCATTGATTATTGTTGGTAATCTGATCCTGTTTGACCCTCTTCACACCGATGTACGAACTCTGTTTCACCACATGGAACCCACCTGGATTCAGTCGAACTGAAACAATCTGAATAAGTAAATAAGGGAGCGTGAAAGTCAGAATCCAAATTTAAATGCAGTTTAAATCTTTACTATGGAATAAGGTGCAAAATAAACCAAAGGCCTACAAGTGAATCGCGCCCCAGTTCCTGAGTGCACGAAATATTTTGAAATTTACTACTACTGTATGTCTTTCTTAAATAACCACTTGTTTCATATAACTGTTAATTATTTTAATTTGAATTAATGTTTCCGAGATTATAAATTTATTTGAAAATAATGAAAAAGATATTAAATAAGTTTAAGAAAAGAAATATGATAATTTATATTTTTTTTTGTACGAAAAAATTGACTGTACTTTGACCACAAATAATCCGGAAGAATTAAAAACATTAAATTTTTCCACGATATAAGTATGTACATACGGATATGTACATATACATACATAAATACTTATATAAAATAGATTTTTATAAAAAAAATCCATTAAATCAATATTTTACTTTTTTTATTTTAGCGTTTATACATTTGCTCCCTTCAACATAGTTGGGGAAAAAGGCCAACGTACTACCCTACTCTACCCAACCTACTGCCCTACCTAATTTTTCCCGTTGTACTTTTTTCTATAAACAAGAAGAAAATCATAAAGGAATTTTAACTCACAATAGGAGGACGAGTGAGGAAAGTTTCTCGATAAATAAAGGACTACATTGCAGTCGAAATTTCAGATCAATCGGACGTCAGGAAGACGTTGAAAAATGGCTTAAGAATTTTGAAGCTACAAATTCGTACCAAATACGAAATATTTTCCAAATATGTAAATTCGCAGAGCATTACGAAAAATTTATTTGCTAAATATGTCTCACGTGGCGAGTTACGTCAAAACCATATTTCACTTGGCGTAACTAACTTCACCGACTTTGCGTATAATATTGTTTTCAAAATATGATATCTGGACTTATTTCAAAAGACAAAAATAAAAACTAAGTTGGAATAAATCTACAGGCTTGTAAATTTTTTTATTTTACAAATGCGATCTAACATCTAAAACTAAAAGTGAATCACGGCTTTATAGAGCGCAAAAGATTTGTATTCGCCATTATTATCGGTTGTTTTTTAAAAAAATTTCCAAAGAATAGAAAAGAAAGGTATGCAGACATACATACGCATAATTAAGAATAATACTAATTAAAGAAAAAAATTTGATCTTGAAATACACACAATACATACATACTTTTCTTTGTTATTCTCGTGTAGTCAAAACACTTGTCGTAACAACTTAAACATAAATAAAATTATAAGACCTAAAAAATTCAATGTTGAAAACTACGTTTAAGTTTTCTAGTTGTTTTTCTCTTGCGTATATAACGGGTGGTCCAAATTCAAGTATCTTTTAGTATATTATGACTTTATTAGAAATAACGAATATTCCCATTATTTATGGAACACAATTTCATTCAAGGCTTCTGGTTCTATTTCACGAATGTCTCGAACGATATTAACCTAACGACATGGCTGCCAGATATAACGATTGTGCCCCAAAATTAGCATTTAGACAATTTAATGGGTTTTAGCCTAAATTTTATGATTTTTGGAAATAAAAAGCTGTCAGCAATTTTATTTTATTATAATACGCTTAAGGCGTCTTTAATAAATAATATTTTTAATCAACTGAATTGAGTTCCAGACATAAAATTTATTTAAACATGAACAATATGCTTACATATAATACGAGTATGAACAAAATGTTTGTTTCTCAAGAATTGTTAAAAAATATGACTTTTCAAACTCATTTTCTGAAATCTCAAAATTATTTCAGAAATATCACCTAATGTGCTCTTTAGAGGATCGTCTGGAACACCATTTCTATATAGTGGGATATACCTATAACTCACTATTTTTCTTTAATGGCCACCAATCTTCTCAAGAAATTGTTAAAATATATGGTTTTTCAAACTAATTTTTCTGAAATCTCAAAATTATTTTAGATATATCACCTAATGTGCTCTTTAGAGGATCGTCTGATCGTCGACCATATCTATATAGTGGCATATACCTATAACTCTCTATTTTTCCGGGAAAATTTTTATTTTGATAATGGCTTTTTTGTATTGTTTTGAAAGTTTTTTTTGCATGTTCCATTCCTCGAGCACCTGTTCCATGTGTTGTCTTGTACGGTTCCGGTCCCATTTAGTAGATTATCCAAATTTCTTGAAATTATAAAATGTCTTTAAAATGACATTTCAAACATAAAAACAAAAACATGAGTATAGTCTGTCAACCATAAATATTGTATACTATTTATGGTTGACACCAACCATACCCAATTTTTTACTCAAAAAATATTGGTAAGATCCTTAAGACTACTTATATGCGATTTATAACATGATATTTGATATAAGAATCCCGATATGGAAAAACCATTAAGTTCCAATGTAACCTAAATTATATTTTTAAGGTTATCGCGAGATGTATAAGCGAGTAAAAAATTCGCCCCATTAGGTCTGATAACAAATTATTTTGAACGAAAGAAAATTCTAACACGGCAGACTTCAATGAAAAATTGTTCGGTTGTAGAAAAGCTATCTGCCAGATAATTTTTTTAACTGGAGATGTAAGTGACTTGGAATATTATAGCGAAACCGATACCCATATAATTTTTAAAAAATTTTAAATATAATTTTTTTTTTCAATTATTTTATAGTTATAGTATGTTAAAAGATAGAACTCATTCTATAGGCAACTCATTGCAAATTTAGAGACTTTACAGCATAATGCTTTGGCCTTTAAGAAAAATTATCAAACCTTTTTTGTACGCTAATTAATGGAAATTTTTCTGCAGGATATTTCAATTAAAAAAACAAATATTGGTTACTTTTTTATACTTAAAAAATATATGTATAAAAACTGCCTAATATAATTAAATTCATTTTCATGATGAAGAATATTTATTTTAAAAAAATGTTCCATGGTAAGGCGACTGCAGCCTCAACGAACATTATTTCAAAGCACAGATAACCTATCTTATTTTGTTTATAATTCCAAATGAACTTTTATATTACATTAACTTTGAAATCAAATTAACTTAGAAATAAATACATGTGGTTACAGATTCAAATGTGGCAACATTTCGCTTTTCTACAGATCACATTTTTGTTGTTAGCAACTCTAAATAATGTCAGATGCTTAAAATTTATAAAATGTCAACCGAATTAAATGTATGGAATCTGACAACTATTAAGAGTTCTACTGCGTTTTGTTGACCACGTGTATTTCTTCAGTAATTTTTATAGTGTCAGTAAACAATTAAATTATTTAAAATAACTTGGTTAACTCTTGAATATATAACACATGTATTGCACAACTTTTTTTTATTTTTCTTGCAACATGTATAAGGTTAAACGTAGTTAATGATTGTATTCAATTAGGCAAAATTAAAAATAAAATCTTTATTTCATATTTTTAATATTGAAATTTATTATTTCGGGATATTCTTCCCAACTACAGTTAAACCTCGATTATCCGGCTCTCGTGGGACCGGCACCAGCACGGATAATCGAAATACACGGTTAATAAAGGTTATATTAAAATATACAGAAATTTATTTTTTTATTTATTTTTATTTAAACATTCGATTTATGTACAAATCGTCGAATATGTATGTATCATCAAAAACACTAAAATTGTGATTTTTACTGATAATGCTTCGGTTGATCAAACTATGTACATGTCTATACATAATTTGAATACTGACACTCGGAATCAATGTTCAATTTAGCATGAAAAAATTTTGCTTTTTCAGTAATCATCTGTCGTGAAATTTTGAAGAAATTTGCTGCCGCTCCCGTACTATGTATGTATAGCTTGTCTTAAGGTTGACTTACCTGAAATTGGTGTTGCCTTGAATCTTTCTTGCCGAAACCATTCGTTTAGTGCAAAATCTACTTTCGGATTTTCAGAATTTTTTAGTGTATATCTATTTTTTAAACCGCCGATAGAATCACTTTTAGAACCATATAGCGAAATTCGTTCTTTATTTTTCACCAAATCGCGTATAGTTTGCTTACCAACTCCATAATTTTTAGACAACAACTTAACATATACATATATTTTTGTCGTAGTCATGAATCAAAGTAATTTTGTCTTTAATTGAAAGAACTTTTCAGTGCTCTTTTTGGTAATTTACTATTTGAAGGAGCCATCATTCCACAACAGGTGTTAGCAGATCAAATTTCACTTACTAAATGAATAAAAACGCAAATATGTTCTTATGTGTGGGCATATGAACTTAAAAAGGGGAAACACAGGATTTAGATTTACATAATAAAAAAACACATGAATGCTGCACGGATAATAGATGTAAAGCACGGTTAATAGAGGTATAAATCTAAAGCACGGATAATAGAGGTAAAGCACGGGTAATAGAGGGAAAAAATAAAAAGAACCGCATGCCGGTTAATAGATGTAACCAATTAATAGAGGCCCGGATAATCGAGGTTTAACTGTACTTGTTAAAACAATTTCAGTTTAAAAACTTAATTTTTTAAAGCTAATTAAGATCCCGACACAGATAATGTGTTGAGTTCACACCACACTTGGCAGTAACTGTTTACTCGTTAAATTGGTTAAATGTTTTATACATTTTACCCGTTAAAACCATACCAAATGAGGTGTTAACTAATGAAAACAACAACTTAATTGGATATTTCTCTTTTAGAGTAGTTGTTTCTTTAAATCTTTTCATATCGAGAACTGTGCTACATCCTGCAATACAGGTACATCTCTGTTTAATATTGGAAATATTGATGTTAATAATATAAGGTTATTCGTATTTATAATTTGAAAGCTCGAAGTGGATTGATAATAGTGCTTCCCCTTGCCACGACACTCATTACAAACATGTTTTTTTCATACTAAAATAAAATTAGACATAAAAAACATCATATATATAAGTGGGGAGCAGAGGTGAGTACATGTTTGTATCTTCTGCATTTGCAGGCGCATAAAAATAGTAATAATGAAGCGATTTAATTTTTGATTTTTTTGTTTTATGCCTCGATTATGGATGGCAACCGAACTTTAGTTGCCGTGTCTGCTGGCAACGCAACTGAAATTAAAATTAGTATTATGTATGGCAACTTTCTTCAGTTGCCAAGAAGTTATCGAAAAAAAACGATTATGACAGATTGGCAACTGAAAATAATATAAACAAAGCTTCAAAATATATAGAAATATATGTACATGTGATGCAAAAAAATTTTTTAACTACATAAAAGTGATTGAAGAACTACTTAGTTATAAAAAAAATGATGAGTTCAGTGGAATTATTTTTCGATGAAGAGAAGGAAGTGCAAAATGTTAAATATATTAGACGGCACTTACGAGACAATTCCAATCCTTTAGAATTGCCGCTTCCACTGTGAGTAAATGTTATTGCTTAAAATAAATTTTAACTAATCATTTCTTTTTTAGCTTTAAATCATATTTTCGCCTTCCCAAAGAAGGTGTAGTTTATTTAGTGGAAACTTTGAAAGATGACTTCAAACAAAGTCATCGATCGACAGCAATACCTCCGCTCTTAAAGGTTTGTGCTGCGTTAAGGTTCTTTGCAGACGGAAGTTTTCAGAAATCACATGGTAACGATTTCAACCTTGGCATGGCCCAACCGACGTTGTCGATGGTTTTAAACGAGGTTGTCCATCTAATTGAGCGAAAACTTTGTAATATTTGGATAAAATCTAAAATGTCAGCAGAAGAAAAGATCCAAAGCAAGAATTTGTGTTATTCAAAAACAAAGTTCCCTGGTGTTGTCGGATGTATAGATGGGACCCACGTACGCATCCTTGGACCTAAGGAAGAACTTCGGCACTTGTACATGAACAGAAAAGGCTACTTTAGTTTAAATGTTCTGTTGGTGAGTTATCGTATACTTATGGACATATGTGTGTACATTTTTTTATAACAATGGCTAAGTTTAGATGTGTGATTATCAAATGCGTATCAGGTATGTTGACGCCAGGCATCCCGGCTCTACCCACGACGCTTTCATTTGGAATAACAGCACATTGAAGCAAGAGCTTGTTGTTGATTTTGGACAAAACACATGGCTACTAGGTTATATTATAAACAAATTATTTTGTATTGCGTAAAAATATTTAGTATTAATTCATTTTAATAACAAAACAGGTGACGCAGGATTTCCTTTGGAACCACAGCTTTTGACACCATATCGTTCAGCTGAACCGCAATCACCCGAGGGAAAATACAATATGGTACATGCTAAGGCCCGGAACATAATTGAAAGAACTAATGGAGTGCTTAAATCTGTATTCCGATGTCTTTCTTCAGAACGTGGCCTTCACTATAAGCCAAATAAAGCTATTTCCATTGTTAATGCTTGTTGCGCATTGTATAACATTGGGAAATATTACAAGGCTGATTGGGAAGAAGTTTGCATAGAATCGCAGGAAACAACAATTATAAACCACAACGAAAATAACAATGCTGAGGGCTCAGATATAAGGCAACGTATAACAGAATGCCTAAATGAATAAAAACTATTTATATTTTTATATTCTAAAAGTATTTTATATTTATTGCATTTTTAACAAAACACCATTCTTTGGTTAAATAAAATAAAAAAATTTATAAAAACTATAAAATATATTTTTAAAAGATAAATTCATAGAATTTATTTTAGTAACATTTCATTATTTTATATTCTTAAACCTAATAAAGAACCTAAGTGAAAAAGTAACAGAAATAAAATAATTAAAATATCACAGAATTCAATTGCTTAGACTATTAAGTTGTGCTTCTAAAATTTGAAGTTTTTTTTTGTTTAATTTCTTTGTTGAGAATATGGTCTTCTGTTTTATGTCTTTCATTTTTTTTTAAAACTTCTAATTTCTTCGCCTTTAGTTCCTTTAAGTCTTTTAAAATTTGGTTCTTTTTATATAAATGTTTTTCAATTTTATTTAAAGTGTGTAATAGCTCACTTTGTGTTCTAGTCTGTTCTTCAAGCAGATTGAACCTTTTTTCTTCCGCCGTAATTGGTTTCTTTGGTTGCTGCATAGCTTTCTTTGGCGTCTGGGTATGTTTTATTTGCTCAGGCTGGTTGGTTTTTGCATTATTCTGGGTTCCATCTAGTATTTCCGCATTCTCTAGCTCCTGAGCGAATTCGTTAGGTATCGTTCCAAAAGTATCGCCATCGGGATTAATGGTTACGTCGAAATGAAGCAAAGCAGACGCAGCCTGCTCCAGTGAAGACAAGCTGACTTCTTGTGATGGTCCACCTCCAGTTACATACAAACTGCGTTTATTTTGAGCCATTTTCTTTTTCAACTTCGCCTTAAAATGAATCCATACTCTTTGCCACTCATCGGGTGTACGCATTGGTGGCCCACAACTATTAAGTTTTTCAGATATTTCTACCCACCATTTTTCTACGGTTGCTTTTGTTTCCCCGAAAGCGCGGACCCCACGAGCAATATTTGGTTTAGCTTCCATTTCCCTAATTAGTAGATCAAACTGTTGTCTAGTTGTTATTTTGACCATTTTAAAATCTGAAAACATACAATTTATATCTCAGAAATTCAAAGAAAAAATAAAAATGTACTTACTTTTTGATTTTCCCACCTTTCAGCTTTAAAAACTATGCAGCAACTGAAAATTTGTGGTTGCCAGTGTTGTTACAATTTGGCAACCGAAATTAACAGCGTCAGTTGCCAATTGCTATCGGTAATACCATTTAGGCAACTGGCAACGCAACTAAAGTTGGGTTGCCATACATAATCGAGCCATTAGTTATTATTCAGTTGCTAACAAAAACGTTCTTATATATATATATATATATAGCGTGTAAAATGGGGGCAGTTGTAATAAATATGGAAAATAAGCTACGACCTTGCAATACAAATGTAAGTAGTATATGCATAATACATTTTTGTCGTTATTTATTTAACTGTTTTTTGTTTTTTTACTATTCTCATATAGTCATAGAACTTGTAATAATTTTAACATAAATGAAATTAAGATCGAACAAATATGATATTGAAAACTACGTTTAAATTTTGTAGTTGTTACTCTGTAACCCGCAAAACTAAGGCTACAACAACGTTTATTTAAGCAAATTTTTACTTTTTCTCGTAAAAATGTTAAGGAAAGACTTGTAATTATTTTAAAATAGAGCGTTTCATTTGGTCTTATTAACAAAAATTATAACTTACTAGGCTCAAAGGATTAGTCAATGGCACATCTCGAAAGAAACGATTACCGACATGTGTAAGCATGTGTGAGAGTCAAAAATTCCTTTATTTAATTTCATAATAAAACTCCTTTATTATTTCCTTTCATATCTTGATATCTGACGACAACAACTGATAGTGAATTATGGACTTGTAGCGCATATAATAGTCAGCTTTACCCAATATAAGTGGCATTATAAGTAACATTATGAGTTACGCGAGTATATGAAATTATTTTAATAACATTAAAAACGAAAACAATTCTTTATATTGAAATAAGTTTGTCAATAATATGTTTTATATATGTATATGTATATATATATATATATATATATATATATATATATATATATATATATATATATATATATATATATATATATATATATATATATATATATGCGTTAAATATAATAGGAATGCTGTTGCCTAATTTTTCTTACGTATGTATGTATGTAAAATCTTTTAGTCTGGCAAATTCAAAAGCAGGCTATATTTTAATGGTACTTCCAATGGAATGTAAGAAGTAAAATTTAAAAGACAATCTTACGAAAAATATTTTGTGTATAAATTTAATTACAGTATTCTTCAGTGACCTCTATTTGTAATTTCATATGAAAACTCCTTCATTATTTCGCTCCCCTGTTCTGAAATTCCGCATACGGTCCTACTACAATGCAGTCCTTTATTTATAGCCCAATGATAAATAATGGTTCCTCGAAAAACTTTCCTCACTCCTCCTCCTATTGTAAGTTAAAACTCCTTTATGATTTTGTTCTTGTTTATAGAAAAAAGTACAACGGGAAAAATTAGGTAGGGCAGTAGGTTGGGTAGAGTAGGGTAGTACGTTCAACTATGTTGAAGGGAGCAAATGTATAAACGTTAAAATAAAAAAAGTAAAATATTGATTTAATGGATTTTTTTAATAAAAATCTATTTTATATAAGTATTTATGTATGTACAGTGAAAGCTCCCTTAGCGGACAGCTCTTATAAGCGAACATCTCTACAAAGCGGACAATTCCTAAAATTTTAGAACCGATATTATAAACCCGAACAAAAAACATTCCCTAAAACGGACGCTCTCATAGCCAGCGGCGGACATGAAAATAAAATTTTTTTTGGCCAAAACATTCTAATAAGCGGACATTTAAAAAAGAAATAGAACATAACATAACATAAAAACTGTAGTTGCTGAGGCGATACCACCTATTAAATAAATACCTTATAAACTAGTCATATTATAGAGTTGCACCAAAGCTAAAATATTGAATTTTTTGTGATTTCCCTTTCTAAAATTTGAACATATGTACATACGCGCATTTAGTTGAGTGAATTAAAACAAATTTAAAATGCCATATTTAAGAGAAAAAATTTAAATAATAAATGTTATAGAAAAAGGAAAAATATCAGTGCGTAAATTAGCAAAAGAGAATAGAATATGAAAAGGATAAGAAAAAATTGTTTTTTGTTAAAGGTTTAATTAACATTGGAAAAACTCAAGCGGAAAAAATCGCAAATAGAAAATTTATTCGATCACAGTGGCAATCGGAAACCATAAATAAAGACCAGAAAAAGAGATTTTTAAGCGCCAAAGGCTATTTTGTTGACCAAAAGTGCTTTGAATGGTTTTTTCACGCAGGAAGTCTAAGCATTCCTATATCTGGGCCAATAATTAAAGCAAAAGAGATAGATATGAAAGGCTTCACAAGTGGCGTAAGAGGCATACCATAAATTTTAAGTGTATTTCTGGGGAAGCTTCCAGCGTAATCCAGTTAGAAGTGACTGAGTTTAAAGAAACCCATAAATACTCTTGATGCTTTGTAACATACGAAACCATTAAGAACTGTTTTGGCATAGCAGGATTAATGAAATATTTGGATAATACAGAATATGACGCAGAGGGTGATATCCCTTTATCTATTCTCTCGGGTCTGACACTATAGAAGTTTTGGTTAATAGAGTGGAAATAAGCTCGTCAGAAAATAATGATACAAGCATTTTAAAAGAAGATCATAAAAAATATCTTCATTTAAAGGAACCTCAGAAGAAGTTAGACGCTTATTGAAGTTTTCAAAAGAAGACTATACAGGATTTGAGCACTTGAAACACCTAGAATGCTATTATGGAGAAAAAAATTATTAAAGAAAATGGGGCAAACTCGAAAAAAATATTTTAGATTTTTTTTTCCAAATTAGTAACTTTTTTGTTTAATAAAAATAATTTAAACTTTTAAAATGAAGCAAAATTCTAAAAATTATTTTTTATGCCATTCCAATAAACGGACATCTCCACTTCGCGGACAAAATTTTCGCCGACGGAAGGTGTCCGCTTATGAGAGCTTTCACTGTATATATACATATCCGTATGTACATACTTATATCGTGGAAAAATTTAATGTTTTTAATTCTTCCGGAGTATTTGTGGTCAAAGTACAGTCAATTTTTTCGTACAAAAAAACTATAAATTATCATATTTCTTGTCTTAAACTTATTTAATATCATATTCATTATTTTCAAATAAATTTATAATCTCGGAAACATTAATTCAAATTAAAATAATTAACAATTATATGAAACAAGTAGTTATTTAAGAAAGACACAGTAGTACAAAGTAAATTTCAAAATATTTCGTGCACTCAGGAACTGGGGCGAGATTCTCTTAATATTTTGCTGCGCATTTCACTTGTAGGCCTTTGGTTTATTTTGCACCTTATTCTATAGTAAAGATTTAAAGTGCATTTAAATTTGGATTCTGACTCACGCTCCCTTATTCACTTATTCTCCTAGTGATTAAAATAGGAAGATTTTTTCTGGAAAAAAAATTATTAGGAATGAAAAAAACCCTATAGAAATAAATAATTCGTATATTAAAGATCCCATGTTTGTGTTGTCTTTTAAGCTAGACTATTAACATTTTGTCACTCAGATTTACATTTCAAAAAATATTTAAATAAATAAACAGGAACTTTTATGAAAACCAATTAGACCAAAAATTTTATCAAAAGAATAGTCCTTGGTTTAATTTTTAATGAAAACCAAGCACTTGATGGATAAAATACCATACCATTTCTAGGCACCCTGCTACCGGGGGTCATCTCTAGAGCAAACCCTCTCCTATAAAAACACATAATTTTTAAATTCGGTCCACATATGATGGAAACATCATCCAGGCGAGTATATAACTTCCTTTTCTTGAAGTCGAATGCATTAATTTTGAATAAGAGAAACTTTTTGCCGAAAACTAAAACACCATACAAATCGCTGCGAAGTCCAGCGCAGTGTTGGAGTTCGATAAAGATCAAATAATCACAAATGATGTCGATTATGAAAGACAAGAAAGTAATTTATTATTCGAATGTTATAGCGTAGACAGACGACAGCGTTAATTTGCATTAGCAGTCTTAATTCAAATTAACTTGTGAATTATCCCCATCGCAATGTGTATTAGGTTTGATATAAATGCACGAAATCAGACTGAATTTATACTGAATTTAGCTTTTTCAATATGGCAATGCTATTGCCACTCTCTTATCGAGTGGAATACAAAGCCTCATGTTGGTATTCATCCTCTCCATATTTTGAACTTTTTCACAAACTTTTGGAAAATATTAAACCTACAAATTTCCACAATTGCCTTTCTCTTATTTCAGACTGTCCTCTTGCTATCCCAAGTTGTAGCAACACGTTCAGATTTATGGTTGCTAGTGCATGTACAATTCTTACATTATGGAGCAGTTTCAGCAAAAGTAATTTCAACTTTCTTTCAAATATATAGTGATTTTTCACCAACAGCATAGCTGCTAATCGTACTTTTTGCCTTCTATCCATTTGATTTCGATGTAAATGCCAAAAAAATTAGTTGACAAACAAACAGCTGTTTACTAAATGCAGAAACTGTCGTCTGTCAGCGTTAAATTTTAATTCACATTAGTGAGCTTCTAATGCAAATTAACGCTGTCGTCTGTCTACGCTATTAATGTTTAATGTTAAATATATCAGTCTGATAATTTTGCTCCCCAATTAATTTTTATTAGGTGTGTTAAAATATTTTTTGAAATTATAATGTAAGCGAACAAGATTATTGACGCAAGAAATTTTTCTCAATTAGACTTATTAGACAATATTTTATTTTTCAAACGTATAAGTCTAGCCATAGATAAATATCTCTAAAATTTTAGTTTAAAGTTCGTATTCTTAGTCGCGAATATCTAAAACGTTCGTTACTTTCGTTATTTCATTCATTCATCATTCATTTGTATTTTCTATCATCATACGATACAAATATTTTAGAATATTTTATACATACATATGCAAATTTTGAGATATTACTAAGTAGTATTGCACCAAATATTGAACTATTATGAAGAAATAAGAGAACATTGGAAATATAATTAGGATTTAAGGAGAAAAAGATAGCTAAAAACCTTATATCTACATATAATATGTTTTATAAGAAATTTTTCCATCGAATCTTAAGTCATCTTCCTGACTGAAGTTGGCAAAGATTTCAATGCTACAAATTTCGTATCAAATCATAGTTTGAAAATCTGTTGCGATATTCAAATCTTTGTGTTAGTTCACAAATTACAGTTTGAAATAAATTTTCCTTGAAATTTCTGTGTAAGTCCATTGTGGGGTATCGTTTGGATAGGTTGTATATGATTTTCAAGTTTTTATTCTGGATAATCTGAAGCTTTTTTAGGTGAGTTTTTGAGCATTTTGTAGACCACACCTGACAACCGTAGGTACATTCGTTATTTTTGCATACCTACATATGTAAATATATTATGTAATTCATCAGATGTGGTTCTAATAAGATTTAGTTCATATATTTTCTTTTTTATAAACTCATTGTGCATGTTTTTTAATCATTAAAATGTAAAATGTAAAATGTAAAATGTGAAATTTCCCATTCAACTTTGCTTAAAAAATCGAATAATTTCTTCTGAGTATTGAATATCGCCAAAAAAAGACAAAACTGTTCACATTTACTTAATAATTTTAAAATCTATTTTATACGAACACGCCTTTTAAGAGAAATGACTATCATAATATAATAATATTTATTATTATATTATAGTTTTATAATGTAATAAGGATTCCTTATGCAAGTCCGTTTTTTTTTCTCATTTTAACAAAACAACAGATTATAAAAGTGTTTTTTAACAAAAACAATTGGGTAAATTTGATTCAACAAGATTTATTTAATTAAATAATTTTTTTTTATTTGAACATTTACTCTTCGATGTATTGTTGTTGCTCTTCTTCTCGTGAATGTTGTGAAAATATAGGTTTCATTGATTATTGTTGGGAATCTGATCCTGTTTGACCCTCTTGACACGGATGTACGAATTTTGTTTCACCACATTTAACACACCGGGATTCAGTAGAACTGAAACAATCTCCATCGTCGCAACGTAATTTTTGGGCTTCGCCACCTGATCCATCACAGTGCCAATAGGCAGAGTGATCATCGGCATGGGTGACACTCTTCTCACCGTCACAATCTGGTTTGTTATTACCCCAGTTAGAACAATCTTTTTTGGCAATGACAGCACCAAATACCAAAGCGACCAGGAAGATGGCTAAAGACGTAAAATGAGTCTGTTATTTCTAGAAGGATTTTCTTTCAACCATAAGGAAACTCACCTAATTTCATTTTTACTCAAATATACAGTTGTTGTGCAGTTTATAAGAGATTTCAGAAAAAAACTGAATAAAGTTTCGGAAATTCCGTTGGTATTTATAGGAAAGGCTGTGTGAGAATATATGTATGAATTACGTTAAGTGACGGATATTTGCTCGTATATAAATAAACGGGCCAAATACATAAATGGCAACTCATACATATTCATATACCCCTACAAGGTTGATATTTATTATTTAAACACATTGATTGACTTTATTAAATTAGATATCATTTCCGTAGTTTTACGCTACTTTACTAAGTCAATTATGTTAGAAAACATAGAAGTAACATATTCCATTCTAAATTATTTTGCTACAAATTTTCTTTTTATATACAATTCTTATTTCACACGGCAGAAAATTACCCAAAAAAGTTTTGAAAATGCATTTGACATATTCTAAATTTTGCGGATACATTCCGTTGCTGTAATAAAGCGTGTTAGTGGAAAAAACACCAAATATTTTTCAAAAAAATCGTGCCATTAGGAAGTAATGAAATCAAATTAAAAAACAAAAAACTTTAAAGAAACAATATTATATAATGTGAAATATACACTATAAGTTGATTATACTCGACTTCAAACTCTCTTCGAATGCGAAGGACAGGCACAGGACTGTTTTATGTGTAAGAAAGCCTGGGGGAAAAGATGGAGGCATAAGCCATACATCACACATTGGTTGTACAATTTAGTGATCAGACCCATTCTCACCTACGGATGGATCACTTATCTGGTAGAGAGCAGTGGACAAAAGTACATATGTATCTCTGTACGTTGAACAAATGTGTTCATTTCTCGCTGTTAATGGTGCAATTATCTCTACCCCTCAGACTAGTTTAGAGACGATACTTGGCTTAATACTCCCTGATAAGTACTGGTACTTGTTTACGTTTTTGCTTAAAATAAATAAGTTCGTTATTTACGTATAATAATATAAGACACCATTACGGAGTAAGTTGAAAAAGAAAATTAGTTTTCACATTCCTTATCGTATTGTGGACTTAAGAATTAACTAAAAAAACATTATAGATATGATGGATGATTCTTGATTCAACGACAAACTAATTCAGAAAATTAATAAACTAGAATTAATACTCAAATTCAATCGAAGCTTAAAGAAATTCGTGTGATGAGTAGTAAAAATTCACGAAATTCGTGCACTAGAATTACGGAAAATTTAATAAATTAAGAATTTATTGAAAATTTTACTAAAAGTACGATTTTCTCGGTAATATGTTTTTACTAGTTGCGAGGACATTTTTACTGAACCCTAGTAAAAAACGGTTTGGATATTGAATTGAGTGAACTTTCCTATATTTCAGTTCATTATTTTAGCAGTTCGAAAAGGGTAAAAAACTGAATTTTGTTACATTTTTGTAACACATTTATCTTCTAAAGCTTAAAACAAAAAGAAAACATTTCAAACTCTCTATGCTGGAGGTATAGGGTATGTAGTATTCAGCTTTGGCGAATATATAATTATCAATTGTTTAAAAAAAATTCCACTGAATAGCAAATAACGTTACGAGGTATATGTACATAAGATATTTAGTTATTTTAACATTAACACTAAATAGAGGAAAATAAATTATTTTGAAATACTCAAGTAAATAAATACCAGACTTCAGTTTTATATATCACGTATGTATGTCTGTACATATACATGCAAAATCATAAAACGTTACACACACATTTTATAAAATAAAATATATGTATGTGTGTGAAGATAAATTTCGAAATTTATAACTCTAGACACGAAACAGTTGTCATTACAGGGCTCTGTTAAGTCGATAACATAGGACTGTTAAACACGACATATCTAGGAGTAAGGATTCCAAGTGGAATTATGGTTACATTCTTTGATATAGTGGACAAAAAATATGCCACGCATACTGTCTGTTCCATATATTTTTTTATAGCACGAACACCTCATGGAAACAACAGGAAACTTAAATTTTTCACATACCAAAGTGTTGGAATTTTTCAAAACATTATTAAGGATGCCAGGAAAATGGAGAAAACTGGGCGGATAAAACTTAATGCTATTTAAAGACTTAAAGCTCCTCCATGATCCTTAGTGGTCAAAATATCCAAAAGTGCGTTTTTTACTAAAACATTTTCTGTTTACCTGATTTTTCAAATTTTGGAATAGCAGGAAAATGGAGAAATATTAACGGATAAAAATTGATGTTATTTAAATATTTAGTGCCCTTCTATGATCCCCAGTGGTCAGAATATCCAACACAAATAAAATTATGGAAAACGTTTAACAAATCTTGAATAACTGAAATTTAAGTACTTAACTCTTCCAGGTTTGGTGGTTAGTTTTCTAACCACTTATTGTTGATGTTACAGCTTAAAATCATCATCATATTTTGAAAACAATATTATATGCAAAGTCGGTGAAGTTAGTTACGCCAAGTGAAATATGGTTTTGACGTAACTCGCCACGTGAGACATATTTAGCAAATAAATTTTTCGTAATGCTCTGCGAATTTACATATTTGGAAAATATTTCGTATTTGGTACGAATTTGTAGCTTCAAAATTCTTAAGCCATTTTTCAACGTCTTCCTGACATCCGATTGATCTGAAATTTCGACTGCAATGCAGTCCTTTATTTATCGAGAAACTTTCCTCACTCCTCCTCCTATTGTGAGTTAAAATTCCTTTATGATTTTCTTCTTGTTTATAGAAAAAAGTACAACGGGAAAAATTAGGTAGGGCAGTAGGTTGGGTAGAGTAGGGTAGTACGTTGGCCTTTTCCCCAACTATGTTGAAGGGAGCAAATGTATAAACGTTAAAATAACAAAAGTAAAATATTGATTTAATGGATTTTTTTTAATAAAAATCTATTTTATATAAGTATTTATGTATGTGCAGTGAAAGCTCCCTTAGCGGACAGCTCTTATAAGCGAACATCTCTACAAAGCGGACAATTCCTAAAATTTTAGAACCGATATTATAAACCCGAACAAAAAACATTCCCTAAAACGGACGCTCTCATAGCCAGCGGCGGACATGAAAATAAAATTTTTTTTGGCCAAAACATTCTAATAAGCGGACATTTAAAAAAGAAATAGAACATAACATAACATAAAAACTGTAGTTGCTGAGGCGATACCACCTATTAAATAAATACCTTATAAACTAGTCATATTATAGAGTTGCACCAAAGCTAAAATATTGAATTTTTTGTGATTTCCCTTTCTAAAATTTGAACATATGTACATACGCGCATTTAGTTGAGTGAATTAAAACAAATTTAAAATGCCATATTTAAGAGAAAAAATTTAAATAATAAATGTTATAGAAAAAGGAAAAATATCAGTGCGTAAATTAGCAAAAGAGAATAGAATATGAAAAGGATAAGAAAAAATTGTTTTTTGTTAAAGGTTTAATTAACATTGGAAAAACTCAAGCGGAAAAAATCGCAAATAGAAAATTTATTCGATCACAGTGGCAATCGGAAACCATAAATAAAGACCAGAAAAAGAGATTTTTAAGCGCCAAAGGCTATTTTGTTGACCAAAAGTGCTTTGAATGGTTTTTTCACGCAGGAAGTCTAAGCATTCCTATATCTGGGCCAATAATTAAAGCAAAAGAGATAGATATGAAAGGCTTCACAAGTGGCGTAAGAGGCATACCATAAATTTTAAGTGTATTTCTGGGGAAGCTTCCAGCGTAATCCAGTTAGAAGTGACTGAGTTTAAAGAAACCCATAAATACTCTTGATGCTTTGTAACATACGAAACCATTAAGAACTGTTTTGGCATAGCAGGATTTATGAAATATTTGGATAATACAGAATATGATGCAGAGGGTGATATCCCTTTATCTATTCTCTCGGGTCTGACACTATAGAAGTTTTGGTTAATAGAGTGGAAATAAGCTCGTCAGAAAATAATGATACAAGCATTTTAAAAGAAGATCATAAAAAATATCTTCATTTAAAGGAACCTCAGAAGAAGTTAGACGCTTATTGAAGTTTTCAAAAGAAGACTATACAGGATTTGAGCACTTGAAACACCTAGAATGCTATTATGGAGAAAAAAATTATTAAAGAAAATGGGGCAAACTCGAAAAAAATATTTTAGATTTTTTTTTCCAAATTAGTAACTTTTTTGTTTAATAAAAATAATTTAAACTTTTAAAATGAAGCAAAATTCTAAAAATTATTTTTTATGCCATTCCAATAAACGGACATCTCCACTTCGCGGACAAAATTTTCGCCGACGGAAGGTGTCCGCTTATGAGAGCTTTCACTGTATATATACATATCCGTATGTACATACTTATATCGTGGAAAAATTTAATGTTTTTAATTCTTCCGGAGTATTTGTGGTCAAAGTACAGTCAATTTTTTCGTACAAAAAAACTATAAATTATCATATTTCTTGTCTTAAACTTATTTAATATCATATTCATTATTTTCAAATAAATTTATAATCTCGGAAACATTAATTCAAATTAAAATAATTAACAATTATATGAAACAAGTAGTTATTTAAGAAAGACACAGTAGTACAAAGTAAATTTCAAAATATTTCGTGCACTCAGGAACTGGGGCGAGATTCTCTTAATATTTTGCTGCGCATTTCACTTGTAGGCCTTTGGTTTATTTTGCACCTTATTCTATAGTAAAGATTTAAAGTGCATTTAAATTTGGATTCTGACTCACGCTCCCTTATTCACTTATTCTCCTAGTGATTAAAATAGGAAGATTTTTTCTGGAAAAAAAATTATTAGGAATGAAAAAAACCCTATAGAAATAAATAATTCGTATATTAAAGATCCCATGTTTGTGTTGTCTTTTAAGCTAGACTATTAACATTTTGTCACTCAGATTTACATTTCAAAAAATATTTAAATAAATAAACAGGAACTTTTATGAAAACCAATTAGACCAAAAATTTTATCAAAAGAATAGTCCTTGGTTTAATTTTTAATGAAAACCAAGCACTTGATGGATAAAATACCATACCATTTCTAGGCACCCTGCTACCGGGGGTCATCTCTAGAGCAAACCCTCTCCTATAAAAACACATAATTTTTAAATTCGGTCCACATATGATGGAAACATCATCCAGGCGAGTATATAACTTCCTTTTCTTGAAGTCGAATGCATTAATTTTGAATAAGAGAAACTTTTTGCCGTAAACTAAAACACCATACAAATCGCTGCGAAGTCCAGCGCAGTGTTGGAGTTCGATAAAGATCAAATAATCACAAATGATGTCGATTATGAAAGACAAGAAAGTAATTTATTATTCGAATGTTAATGTTTAATGTTAAATATATCAGTCTGATAATTTTGTGTTAAAATATTTTTTGAAATTATAATGTAAGCGAACAAGATTATTGACGCAAGAAATTTTTCTCAATTGGACTTATTAGACAATATTTTATTTTTCAAACGTATAAGTCTAGTTATAGATAAATATCTCTAAAATTTTAGTTTAAAGTTCGTATTCTTAGTCGCGAATATCTAAAACGTTCGTTACTTTCGTTATTTCATTCATTCATCATTCATTTGTATTTTCTATCATCATACGATACAAATATTTTAGAATATTTTATACATACATATGCAAATTTTGAGATATTACTAAGTAGTATTGCACCAAATATTGAACTATTATGAAGAAATAAGAGAACATTGGAAATATAATTAGGATTTAAGGAGAAAAAGATAGCTAAAAACCTTATATCTACATATAATATGTTTTATAAGAAATTTTTCCATCGAATCTTAAGTCATCTTCCTGACTGAAGTTGGCAAAGATTTCAATGCTACAAATTTCGTATCAAATCATAGTTTGAAAATCTGTTGCGATATTCAAATCTTTGTGTTAGTTCACAAATTACAGTTTGAAATAAATTTTCCTTGAAATTTCTGTGTAAGTCCATTGTGGGGTATCGTTTGGATAGGTTGTATATGATTTTCAAGTTTTTATTCTGGATAATCTGAAGCTTTTTTAGGTGAGTTTTTGCGCATTTTGTAGACCACACCTGACAACCGTAGGTACATTCGTTATTTTTGCATACCTACATATGTAAATATATTATGTAATTCATCAGATGTGGTTCTAATAAGATTTAGTTCATATATTTTCTTCTTTATAAATTCATTGTGCATGTTTTTTAATCATTAAAATGTAAAATGTGAAATTTCCCATTCAACTTTGCTTAAAAAATCGAATAATTTCTTCTGAGTATTGAATATCGCCAAAAAAAAAAGACAAAACTGTTCACATTTACTTAATAATTTTAAAATCTATTTTATACGAACACGCCTTTTAAGAGAAATGACTATCATAATATAATAATATTTATTATTATATTATAGTTTTATAATGTAATAAGGATTCCTTATGCAAGTCCGTTTTTTTTTCTCATTTTAACAAAACAACAGATTATAAAAGTGTTTTTTAACAAAAACATTTGGGTAAATTTGATTCAACAAGATTTATTTAATTAAATAATTTTTTTTTATTTGAACATTTACTCTTCGATGTATTGTTGTTGCTCTTCTTCTCGTGAATGTTGTGAAAATATAGGTTTCATTGATTATTGTTGGGAATCTGATCCTGTTTGACCCTCTTGACACGGATGTACGAATTTTGTTTCACCACATTTAACACACCGGGATTCAGTAGAACTGAAACAATCTCCATCGTCGCAACGTAATTTTTGGGCTTCGCCACCTGATCCATCACAGTGCCAATAGGCAGAGTGATCATCGGTATGGGTGACATTCTTCTCACCGTCACAATCTGGTTTGTTATTACCCCAGTTAGAACAATCTTTTTTGGCAATGACAGCACCAAATACCAAAGCGACCAGGAAGATGGCTAAAGACGTAAAATAAGTCTGTTATTTCTAGAAGGATTTTCTTTCAACCATAAGGAAACTCACCTAATTTCATTTTTACTCAAATATACACTTGTTGTGCAGTTTATAAGAGATTTCAGAAAAAAACTGAATAAAGTTTCGGAAATTCCGTTGGTATTTATAGGAAAGGCTGTGTGAGAATAGATGTATGAATGTCGTTAAGTGACGGATATTTGCTCGTATATAAATAAACGGGCCAAATACATAAATGGTAACTCATACATATGCATATACCCCTACAAGGTTGATATTTATTATATAAACACATTGATTGACTTTATTAAATTAGATATCATTTCCGTAGTTTTACGCTACTTTACTAAGTCAATTATGTTAGAAAACATAGAAGTAACATATTCCATTCTAAATTATTTTGCTACAAATTTTCTTTTTATATACAATTCTTATTTCACACGGCAGAAAATTACCCAAAAAAGTTTTGAAAATGCATTTGACATATTCTAAATTTTGCGGATACATTCCGTTGCTGTAATAAAGCGTGTTAGTGGAAAAAACACCAAATATTTTTCAAAAAAATCGTGCCATTAGGAAGTAATGAAATCAAATTAAAAAACAAAAAACTTTAAAGAAACAATATTATATAATGTGAAATATACACTATAAGTTGATTATACTCGACTTCAAACTCTCTTCGAATGCGAAGGACAGGCACAGGACTGTTTTATGTGTAAGAAAGCCTGGGGGAAAAGATGGAGGCATAAGCCATACATCACACATTGGTTGTACAATTTAGTGATCAGAGCCATTCTCACCTACGGATGGATCACTTATCTGGTAGAGAGCAGTGGACAAAAGTACATATGTATCTCTGTACGTTGAACAAATGTGTTCATTTCTCGCTGTTAATGGTGCAATTATCTCTACCCCTCAGACTAGTTTAGAGACGATACTTGGCTTAATACTCCCTGATAAGTACTGGTACTTGTTCACGTTTTTGCTTAAAATAAATAAGTTCGTTATTTACGTATAATAATATAAGACACCATTACGGAGTAAGTTGAAAAAGAAAATTAGTTTTCACATTCCTTATCGTATTGTGGACTTAAGAATTAACTAAAAAAACATTATAGATATGATGGATGATTCTTGATTCAACGACAAACTAATTCAATTGAGAAAATTAATAAACTAGAATTAATACTCAAATTCAATCGAAGCTTAAAGAAATTCGTGTGATGAGTAGTAAAAATTCACGAAATTCGTGCACTAGAATTACGGAAAATTTAATAAATTAAGAATTTATTGAAAATTTTACTAAAAGTACGATTTTCTCGGTAATATGTTTTTACTAGTTGCGAGGACATTTTTACTGAACCCTAGTAAAAAACGGTTTGGATATTGAATTGAGTGAACTTTCCTATATTTCAGTTCATTATTTTAGCAGTTCGAAAAGGGTAAAAAACTGAATTTTGTTACATTTTTGTAACACATTTATCTTCTAAAGCTTAAAACAAAAAGAAAACATTTCAAACTCTCTATGCTGGAGGTATAGGGTATGTAGTTTTCAGCTTTGGCGAATATATAATTATCAATTGTTTAAAAAAAATTCCACTGAATAGCAAATAACGTTACGAGGTATATGTACATAAGATATTTAGTTATTTTAACATTAACACTAAATAGAGGAAAATAAATTATTTTGAAATACTCAAGTAAATAAATACCAGACTTCAGTTTTATATATCACGTATGTATGTCTGTACATATACATGCAAAATCATAAAACGTTACACACACATTTTATAAAATAAAATATATGTATGTGTGTGAAGATAAATTTCGAAATTTATAACTCTAGACACGAAACAGTTGTCATTACAGGGCTCTGTTAAGTCGATAACATAGGACTGTTAAACACGACATATCTAGGAGTAAGGATTCCAAGTGGAATTATGGTTACATTCTTTGATCTAGTGGACAAAAAATATGCCACACATACTGTCTGTTCCATATATTTTTTTTATAGCACGAACACCTCATGGAAACAACAGGAAACTTAAATTTTTCACATACCAAAATGTTGGAATTTTTCAAAACATTATTAAGGATGCCAGGAAAATGGAGAAAAATGGGCGGATAAAACTTAATGCTATTTAAAGACTTAAAGCTCCTCCATGATCCTTAGTGGTCAAAATATCCAAAAGTGCGTTTTTTACTAAAACATTTTCTGTTTACCTGATTTTTCAAATTTTGGAATAGCAGGAAAATGGAGAAATATTAACGGATAAAAATTGATGTTATTTAAATATTTATTGCCCTTCTATGATCCCCAGTGGTCAGAATATCCAACACAAATAAACTTATGGAAAACGTTTAACAAATCTTGAATAACTGAAATTTAAGTACTTAACTCTTCCAGGTTTGGTGGTTAGTTTTCTAACCACTTATTGTTGATGTTACAGCTTAAAATCATCATCATATTTTGAAAACAATATTATATGCAAAGTCGGTGAAGTTAGTTACGCCAAGTGAAATATGGTTTTGACGTAACTCGCCACGTGAGACATATTTAGCAAATAAATTTTTCGTAATGCTCTGCGAATTTACATATTTGGAAAATATTTCGTATTTGGTACGAATTTGTAGCTTCAAAATTCTTAAGCCATTTTTCAACGTCTTCCTGACATCCGATTGATCTGAAATTTCGACTGCAATGCAGTCCTTTATTTATCGAGAAACTTTCCTCACTCCTCCTCCTATTGTGAGTTAAAATTCCTTTATGATTTTCTTCTTGTTTATAGAAAAAAGTACAACGGGAAAAATTAGGTAGGGCAGTAGGTTGGGTAGAGTAGGGTAGTACGTTGGCCTTTTCCCCAACTATGTTGAAGGGAGCAAATGTATAAACGTTAAAATAACAAAAGTAAAATATTGATTTAATGG
Organism: Germaria angustata; assembly: GCA_963681545.1. Lineage (NCBI taxonomy): Eukaryota > Metazoa > Arthropoda > Insecta > Diptera > Tachinidae > Germaria > Germaria angustata. The sequence goes on along the minus strand of OY813001.1, from coordinate 86,903,020 downwards.
ATTTTTTTTAATAAAAATCTATTTTATATAAGTATTTATGTATGTACAGTGAAAGCTCCCTTAGCGGACAGCTCTTATAAGCGAACATCTCTACAAAGCGGACAATTCCTAAAATTTTAGAACCGATATTATAAACCCGAACAAAAAACATTCCCTAAAACGGACGCTCTCATAGCCAGCGGCGGACATGAAAATAAAATTTTTTTTGGCCAAAACATTCTAATAAGCGGACATTTAAAAAAGAAATAGAACATAACATAACATAAAAACTGTAGTTGCTGAGGCGATACCACCTATTAAATAAATACCTTATAAACTAGTCATATTATAGAGTTGCACCAAAGCTAAAATATTGAATTTTTTGTGATTTCCCTTTCTAAAATTTGAACATATGTACATACGCGCATTTAGTTGAGTGAATTAAAACAAATTTAAAATGCCATATTTAAGAGAAAAAATTTAAATAATAAATGTTATAGAAAAAGGAAAAATATCAGTGCGTAAATTAGCAAAAGAGAATAGAATATGAAAAGGATAAGAAAAAATTGTTTTTTGTTAAAGGTTTAACATTGGAAAAACTCAAGCGGAAAAAATCGCAAATAGAAAATTTATTCGATCACAGTGGCAATCGGAAACCATAAATAAAGACCAGGAAAAGAGATTTTTAAGCGCCAAAGGCTATTTTGTTGACCAAAAGTGCTTTGAATGGTTTTTTCACGCAGGAAGTCTAAGCATTCCTATATCTGGGCCAATAATTAAAGCAAAAGAGATAGATATGAAAGGCTTCACAAGTGGCGTAAGAGGCATACCATAAATTTTAAGTGTATTTCTGGGGAAGCTTCCAGCGTAATCCAGTTAGAAGTGACTGAGTTTAAAGAAACCCATAAATACTCTTGATGCTTTGTAACATACGAAACCATTAAGAACTGTTTTGGCATAGCAGGATTTATGAAATATTTGGATAATACAGAATATGACGCAGAGGGTGATATCCCTTTATCTATTCTCTCGGGTCTGACACTATAGAAGTTTTGGTTAATAGAGTGGAAATAAGCTCGTCAGAAAATAATGATACAAGCATTTTAAAAGAAGATCATAAAAAATATCTTCATTTAAAGGAACCTCAGAAGAAGTTAGACGCTTATTGAAGTTTTCAAAAGAAGACTATACAGGATTTGAGCACTTGAAACACCTAGAATGCTATTATGGAGAAAAAAATTATTAAAGAAAATGGGGCAAACTCGAAAAAAATATTTTAGATTTTTTTTTCCAAATTAGTAACTTTTTTGTTTAATAAAAATAATTTAAACTTTTAAAATGAAGCAAAATTCTAAAAATTATTTTTTATGCCATTCCAATAAACGGACATCTCCACTTCGCGGACAAAATTTTCGCCGACGGAAGGTGTCCGCTTATGAGAGCTTTCACTGTATATATACATATCCGTATGTACATACTTATATCGTGGAAAAATTTAATGTTTTTAATTCTTCCGGAGTATTTGTGGTCAAAGTACAGTCAATTTTTTCGTACAAAAAAACTATAAATTATCATATTTCTTGTCTTAAACTTATTTAATATCATATTCATTTTTTTCAAATAAATTTATAATCTCGGAAACATTAATTCAAATTAAAATAATTAACAATTATATGAAACAAGTAGTTATTTAAGAAAGACACAGTAGTACAAAGTAAATTTCAAAATATTTCGTGCACTCAGGAACTGGGGCGAGATTCTCTTAATATTTTGCTGCGCATTTCACTTGTAGGCCTTTGGTTTATTTTGCACCTTATTCTATAGTAAAGATTTAAAGTGCATTTAAATTTGGATTCTGACTCACGCTCCCTTATTCACTTATTCTCCTAGTGATTAAAATAGGAAGATTTTTTCTGGAAAAAAAATTATTAGGAATGAAAAAAACCCTATAGAAATAAATAATTCGTATATTAAAGATCCCATGTTTGTGTTGTCTTTTAAGCTAGACTATTAACATTTTGTCACTCAGATTTACATTTCAAAAAATATTTAAATAAATAAACAGGAACTTTTATGAAAACCAATTAGACCAAAAATTTTATCAAAAGAATAGTCCTTGGTTTAATTTTTAATGAAAACCAAGCACTTGATGGATAAAATACCATACCATTTCTAGGCACCCTGCTACCGGGGGTCATCTCTAGAGCAAACCCTCTCCTATAAAAACACATAATTTTTAAATTCGGTCCACATATGATGGAAACATCATCCAGGCGAGTATATAACTTCCTTTTCTTGAAGTCGAATGCATTAATTTTGAATAAGAGAAACTTTTTGCCGTAAACTAAAACACCATACAAATCGCTGCGAAGTCCAGCGCAGTGTTGGAGTTCGATAAAGATCAAATAATCACAAATGATGTCGATTATGAAAGACAAGAAAGTAATTTATTATTCGAATGTTAATGTTTAATGTTAAATATATCAGTCTGATAATTTTGTGTTAAAATATTTTTTGAAATTATAATGTAAGCGAACAAGATTATTGACGCAAGAAATTTTTCTCAATTGGACTTATTAGACAATATTTTATTTTTCAAACGTATAAGTCTAGTTATAGATAAATATCTCTAAAATTTTAGTTTAAAGTTCGTATTCTTAGTCGCGAATATCTAAAACGTTCGTTACTTTCGTTATTTCATTCATTCATCATTCATTTGTATTTTCTATCATCATACGATACAAATATTTTAGAATATTTTATACATACATATGCAAATTTTGAGATATTACTAAGTAGTATTGCACCAAATATTGAACTATTATGAAGAAATAAGAGAACATTGGAAATATAATTAGGATTTAAGGAGAAAAAGATAGCTAAAAACCTTATATCTACATATAATATGTTTTATAAGAAATTTTTCCATCGAATCTTAAGTCATCTTCCTGACTGAAGTTGGCAAAGATTTCAATGCTACAAATTTCGTATCAAATCATAGTTTGAAAATCTGTTGCGATATTCAAATCTTTGTGTTAGTTCACAAATTACAGTTTGAAATAAATTTTCCTTGAAATTTCTGTGTAAGTCCATTGTGGGGTATCGTTTGGATAGGTTGTATATGATTTTCAAGTTTTTATTCTGGATAATCTGAAGCTTTTTTAGGTGAGTTTTTGCGCATTTTGTAGACCACACCTGACAACCGTAGGTACATTCGTTATTTTTGCATACCTACATATGTAAATATATTATGTAATTCATCAGATGTGGTTCTAATAAGATTTAGTTCAAATATTTTCTTTTTTATAAACTCATTGTGCATGTTTTTTAATCATTAAAATGTAAAATGTAAAATGTTAAATTTCCCATTCAACTTTGCTTAAAAAATCGAATAATTTCTTCTGAGTATTGAATATCGCCAAAAAAAAAAAAAGACAAAACTGTTCACATTTACTTAATAATTTTAAAATCTATTTTATACGAACACGCCTTTTAAGAGAAATGACTATCATAATATAATAATATTTATTATTATATTATAGTTTTATAATGTAATAAGGATTCCTTATGCAAGTCCGTTTTTTTTCTCATTTTAACAAAACAACAGATTATAAAAGTGTTTTTTTAACAAAAACAATTGGGTAAATTTGATTCAACAAGATTTATTTAATTAAATAATTTTTTTTTATTTGAACATTTACTCTTCGATGTATTGTTGTTGCTCTTCTTCTCGTGAATGTTGTGAAAATATAGGTTTCATTGATTATTGTTGGGAATCTGATCCTGTTTGACCCTCTTGACACGGATGTACGAATTTTGTTTCACCACATTTAACACACCGGGATTCAGTAGAACTGAAACAATCTCCATCGTCGCAACGTAATTTTTGGGCTTCGCCACCTGATCCATCACAGTGCCAATAGGCAGAGTGATCATCGGTATGGGTGACATTCTTCTCACCGTCACAATCTGGTTTGTTATTACCCCAGTTAGAACAATCTTTTTTGGCAATGACAGCACCAAATACCAAAGCGACCAGGAAGATGGCTAAAGACGTAAAATAAGTCTGTTATTTCTAGAAGGATTTTCTTTCAACCATAAGGAAACTCACCTAATTTCATTTTTACTCAAATATACACTTGTTGTGCAGTTTATAAGAGATTTCAGAAAAAAACTGAATAAAGTTTCGGAAATTCCGTTGGTATTTATAGGAAAGGCTGTGTGAGAATAGATGTATGAATGTCGTTAAGTGACGGATATTTGCTCGTTTATAAATAAACGGGCCAAATACATAAATGGTAACTCATACATATGCATATACCCCTACAAGGTTGATATTTATTATATAAACACATTGATTGACTTTATTAAATTAGATATCATTTCCGTAGTTTTACGCTACTTTACTAAGTCAATTATGTTAGAAAACATAGAAGTAACATATTCCATTCTAAATTATTTTGCTACAAATTTTCTTTTTATATACAATTCTTATTTCACACGGCAGAAAATTACCCAAAAAAGTTTTGAAAATGCATTTGACATATTCTAAATTTTGCGGATACATTCCGTTGCTGTAATAAAGCGTGTTAGTGGAAAAAACACCAGATATTTTTCAAAAAATCGTGCCATTAGGAAGTAATGAAATCAAATTAAAAAACAAAAAACTAAAGAAACAATATTATATAATGTGAAATATACACTATAAGTTGATTATACTCGACTTCAAACTCTCTTCGAATGCGAAGGACAGGCACAGGACTGTTTTATGTGTAAGAAAGCCTGGGGGAAAAGATGGAGGCATAAGCCATACATCACACATTGGTTGTACAATTTAGTGATCAGACCCATTCTCACCTACGGATGGATCACTTATCTGGTAGAGAGCAGTGGACAAAAGTACATATGTATCTCTGTACGTTGAACAAATGTGTTCATTTCTCGCTGTTAATGGTGCAATTATCTCTACCCCTCAGACTAGTTTAGAGACGATACTTGGCTTAATACTCCCTGATAAGTACTGGTACTTGTTCACGTTTTTGCTTAAAATAAATAAGTTCGTTATTTACGTATAATAATATAAGACACCATTACGGAGTAAGTTGAAAAAGAAAATTAGTTTTCACATTCCTTATCGTATTGTGGACTTAAGAATTAACTAAAAAAACATTATAGATATGATGGATGATTCTTGATTCAACGACAAACTAATTCAATTGAGAAAATTAATAAACTAGAATTAATACTCAAATTCAATCGAAGCTTAAAGAAATTCGTGTGATGAGTAGTAAAAATTCACGAAATTCGTGCACTAGAATTACGGAAAATTTAATAAATTAAGAATTTATTGAAAATTTTACTAAAAGTACGATTTTCTCGGTAATATGTTTTTACTAGTTGCGAGGACATTTTTACTGAACCCTAGTAAAAAACGGTTTGGATATTGAATTGAGTGAACTTTCCTATATTTCAGTTCATTATTTTAGCAGTTCGAAAAGGGTAAAAAACTGAATTTTGTTACATTTTTGTAACACATTTATCTTCTAAAGCTTAAAACAAAAAGAAAACATTTCAAACTCTCTATGCTGGAGGTATAGGGTATGTAGTATTCAGCTTTGGCGAATATATAATTATCAATTGTTTAAAAAAAATTCCACTGAATAGCAAATAACGTTACGAGGTATATGTACATAAGATATTTAGTTATTTTAACAATAACACTAATTAGAGGAAAATAAATTATTATGAAATACTCAAGTAAATAAATACCAGACTTCAGTTTTATATATCACGTATGTATGTCTGTACATATACATGCAAAATCATAAAACGTTACACACACATTTTATAAAATAAAATATATGTATGTGTGTGAAGATAAATTTCGAAATTTATAACTCTAGACACGAAACAGTTGTCATTACAGGGCTCTGTTAAGTCGATAACATAGGACTGTTAAACACGACATATCTAGGAGTAAGGATTCCAAGTGGAATTATGGTTACATTCTTTGATCTAGTGGACAAAAAATATGCCACACATACTGTCTGTTCCATATATTTTTTTTATAGCACGAACACCTCATGGAAACAACAGGAAACTTAAATTTTTCACATACCAAAATGTTGGAATTTTTCAAAACATTATTAAGGATGCCAGGAAAATGGAGAAAAATGAGCGGATAAAACTTAATGCTATTTAAAGACTTCGTTTCTTGTTGAACCTTCGTAGTGAACAGACGTGTTAGCGGAGTTTTTTTTACATACTAAACAAACAAAAATACAAACAAAAAAAATTATTCGTAATAAATACTGATTCGTAATAAGTACAGTTTTTGTGAAATTTGCTTTATTTGCATTAATAATTTTGCATATAATCTGAAACAAGAAAAACAAACAACAAAAAAACAACCGCAACAAAGTGACTGAGGAATACTCTGCATGAGTACCTCAAAAACAAACAATTGTGAAGTGAGTTCTAACGGCAGAAATGCCTATTTTACTGTGAGTTCTGATATTCTTAATGCAAACAATAAAAATAAAAAATCGGATGATAGTCTTTTTCTAACGGCAAAGCCAATTTTACGCGAGCGATCAACTTCGCTTACTCCAATGCCAAGTAGTGATTCGGTAACATTACCATTGCCTAGTTCATCTTTATTTAAGTCAGCGCCATTATCCGCTCCGGGCTCGTGTTCATCACTTAACCAAGTTATCACTACAGATCTCGGTCATTGGTGAAAAGGCATTTCACATTGTTCCAATAAAACGTGGTAACATTGATGAAACAAAAGTTCAAATATATAATGAAAAAGACTTCCGCAAAATGGTTAGTGAATTTGAGAAAAATAATACAAGTTTTTACACATTCCAGCTTAAAAGCGCTAAAGGCCTACAGGTCGTATTGAAGGGCATAGATTCTTACGTTGGCCCTGCTGATATAAAAGATGCTCTCACCCTGAAAGGATTCAAGGTAAAAAATGTCTCTAACATTATAAACAGGGAGAAGATCCCCCAACCCCTATTTCGCGTTGAACTGGAGCCAAATGATGTAATATTGAAGAAAAATGAGACCCATCCCATTTATGATTTAAAATATCTATTATACCGGAAAATTACAGTTGAAGAACCACACAAGCGTTCAGGACCCGTACAGTGCCATAATTGTCAAGAATATGGCCATACGAAAAGCTATTGTAAATTACCTACTGTTTGTGTTGTATGTGGTGAATTGCACGAGACTGCCATTTGCAATAAATCGAAAGATCAGAGGGAAAAAAAGTGCAGTAATTGTGGAGGTAATCACACTGCTAACTACAGAGGATGTCCTGTATACTTTTTCGTTAAACAGGCTATGAGTCAAAAGTCTAAAGTTACCCCATCGCAAACAGGAAATACGTACTCCGTTACTTATCCTCCTATGGCCCAACCAATCTCTACACAAGTATCGTATGCTGACGCTGTGAAGATCAACTCTGTTCCCATGCAAAAAGTGTCACCACCAAATAACACAACAAATGCAAACGCAAGCTTTAATTTCAATCGCCTTGAAGCTACTATTGATAATCTGGTGCAAACTATAACCAATTTTACAACAAATATGACTAGCATGATGCAAGAAATGCTGCGGATGCAGAACACTCTGCTTCTAGCATTAGTTAACAAGCCATGAACACGTTAAAAATATGTTTCTGGAACGCAAACGGCATTCGCCAACATAGAAACGAACTTGAGCACTTCCTCACGGTGAAGAATATTGATATAATGTTGGTATCTGAGACTCATTTGACTCCGAGAAGCTTTTTTAAAATGAGTGGCTACACGTTATATGATACAAAGGACCCGAGAGGAAGAGCATGCGGAGGATCAGCAGTTCTAATAAAGTCAAGACTCAAACACTATATTCTTGAGAACACTTGTGATGACCATCTACAAGCAACAAATATTTGCATCGAAAATTTTTGTTCAAATCTTGTGATATCATCAGTTTACTCCCCTCCCAGATTTTCATTCACTGAGGATCAATACGAGGATTTTTACAAAACTCTTGGACTTGTTTCGTAGCAGCTGGGGACTACAATGCAAAACATACGTTCTGGGGATCGCGTCTTATTACTCCTAGAGGTCGAGCATTGTTCAACACAATTTCAAAAATGGGTTTGGATGTCATTTCGAGCGGGGAGCCTACTTACTGGCCTACTGACATACAAAAAATTCCGGATGTTATAGATTTTGGTGTCATGAAAAATATCTCTAGGGATTTAATTCATGTTGAAGCTTCCCATGATCTCTCCTCCGATCACTCGCCAACGATCGTTACAATTTGTAGCCCACTAAGAAGTGAATTGCCTCACCCATATGTGAAGATGATAAATCGTGTTAACTGGCTGGGGTTCAAAAAATATCTCAGTAGTCATTGTACGGAAAACATCAGGCTTAGAACTCCCGATGATATTGAACTTAACATTGCCAATCTTACCGAGAATATTAAAGAGGCTGCTAAACATGCCACTATCTCCCATCCGCAGACTGGGTTTAATAGAATTTATTCTGCGGATATTGAACGTCTCGTATGTGAAAAAAGGAGAGCTAGAAGGGAATGGCAACAGCACAGATCGCCCCAACATAAAATCAGACTTAGAGAATGCACTTAACGACTCCAAGAGTTGCTTGCATCTGAAAAATCTGCTTCTCTTAAGAACTATCTGGAAGGTCTCGATGTTACAGCAGCATCTAATTACTCCTTGTGGCGCGCTGCTAAAAAACTTAAAACACCCGTTGAGTCTAAACCACCCCTGCGCACTTCTACCGGAGGTTGGGCAAGAACTAATACTGAAAAAGGTAACATATTTGCTGAGCATTTAAAATACGTATTTACCCCAAACACATGTACTAGTGTTGTTGATTTGCCGGGTGTAGTTGCTCTACCCCCTCGACCCATAAAGTTTAAGATGCGTGATGTGCAAAAACTAGTTGCTGAAACCAATCCAAAGAAGGCCCCGGGTATTGATGGAATTAGTAACAAGATGCTGATGAATTTGCCTCGTATTGCTATTAGAATCCTGTTATTTATTTTTAATGGCATTTTACGACTGGAGTATTATCCACACAGCTGGAAACTTGCCATGGTCAAAATGATTCCAAAGGCGGGCAAAGATCTTACCAAGGCTGAGTCATATAGGCCAATAAGTTTACTGTCAACAATTTCAAAGCTCTTCGAAAAGCTTCTCATGACAAAATTGTCCCCAATTCTAACTGATAATGGGTGCATACCGGACCATCAATTTGGTTTTAGAAGTCAGCATAGCACCATTGAACAAACTCATAGAATGGTTCATTTCATAAGAACATTTGAAGAAAAGAAGTATTGTTCTTCCCTCTTTATTGATGTTTCTCAAGCATTTGATAAAGTGTGGCACGAAGGCCTGATTTTGAAATTGAAGACATATCTACCAATTAACATAGTAAATCTTTTGCAAAGTTACATTCTTGCCCGGAAGTTCACTGTTGTGGAAGGAGACTTTATGAGTGTGCCCGAAACTATCTCATCCGGTGTGCCACAGGGGAGTATATTGGGGCCAGTTTTGTATTTGATTTATACCTGTGATATGCCTTTAAGCAGTAATATCCTCACCTCTACATTTGCCGATGATACAGCCTGCCTTAGTATGCATGAAAACCCTCACGAGGCATCCCGTTATCTTCAGGAACATATTAACCTGTTGGAACTGTGGTTGAACTTATGGAGAATAAAAGTTAATGAACAAAAGTGTATTCATGTCATATTTACCTTACGAAGAGACACTTGTTCCCCCATTCGTATCAACAATAAAGTTGTTCCTCAACATTCACAGGTGAAATACCTTGGTATACATCTTGACCGACGGCTTACATGGAAACAGCACATTGACTCTAAGCTAACCCAAATGAAGCTTAAATTAACCCAGATACATTGGCTAATTGGTAGAAATTCTACCCTCAGTCTAGATTGTAAACTTTTAATATACAAGTCGCTTTTGAAACCCATATGGTGTTATGGAATTCAGCTATGGGGCACTGCTTCAGCTTCCAATGTAGAGAGAATCCAACGAATGCAAAATAGAATTTTAAGGTTAATAACATCGGCTCCATGGTACATGAAAAATTCAATTTTACATCGTGATCTAAATATGCCACTTGTGACCGCTGAAATTGCAAAATATGCAGGCAAATATTTAACAAAACTCGAGTCCCATCCTAATCCCCTTGCTCGTAACATCTTGAACTTTACTGGACACATACGCTTAAAAAAGAGGGATACTACGGCCTTAATACGCAATACTCCAGATGAAAGTTTTTGAAAATATTTTTGTGCTTAACACTACATTTTATGTATAATTAATTACTATCACTAAGTTTACATCCGACACTGGTTGGGCCTAATTATTATATCTATATTTAAGATTTGAATACTTATTGTTAGTTCTTTTTGAAGATACAATGAATAAATATGAGTGAAAAAAAAAATTTAAAGACTTAAAGCTCCTCCATGATCCTTAGTGGTCAAAATATCCAAAAGTGCGTTTTTTACTGAAACATTTTCTGTTTACCTGATTTTTCAAATTTTGGAATAGCAGGAAAATGGAGAAATATTAACGGATAAAAATTGATGTTATTTAAATATTTATTGCCCTTCTATGATCCCCAGTGGTCAGAATATCCAACACAAATAAAATTATGGAAAACGTTTAACAAATCTTGAATAACTGAAATTTAAGTACTTAACTCTTCCAGGTTTGGTGGTTAGTTTTCTAACCACTTATTGTTGATGTTACAGCTTAAAATCTATCTGTTGAAAAATTAAAAAAAATAAAGTTTTTTAAAGTGTTCGTTTATAGTTTGTTGCAAAAATTTTGCTTTAGGGTGTGCTGTTTATATTTATATATTTATTTGAAAAGGTGGCGGCAGTCCACTGTTTTTTAATGGTACCTTTCTGTTATTTTATTTGAAGATGTTCCTTCGGACGGTGAAACTATATGCAGTATTGAATCTGACAATGAAGACAATTACGAACAGAACATTAAACAGTTGGTACTAGACAAGTGAGTGAAGATATATATACCGAGTTAAATATGTTTCGACGAAACGCTTTAAGTCATTAAATATTTATAAATATCCTTTTAATATTTGTGACATATTTGACAAATACGTTTTCTTGTTTGGGACACAATTCTTATAAATGTGTCTTCCTACTTCGGGAATATAAATATGTTTTCATATTTGGGACAAATTAGTAAGCCAATATTAAAAAAAATATAAATAATTATGGGAGGACACATACATCATTTTAGAGGCAATTCATCCTAGATTTTTTATTTGTGAAGACTTTTTACCAAAAAAATTAGACCTCTGTTGAATATACTGAAAACAAATTTTTATAAAAATTACTATGCCCCAGAAAAAGTACCTCTAGACGAAAATATGGTCAAATTCAAGGGTCGAAATTATCTAAAACAATATATGCGTAAAAAACCAAATTAAACGGGGATATAAAGTTTGGATGATTTGTGGTGAGAATGGATATTGCTTATACTTCGAATTAAATACTGGAAAGGATGGTGACAAGGTACAAACTGATCTCGATGGAAAAGATGTTCGAAAATTTTGCACTAATTTGAAATCGAAAAATCATAAAGTATTCTTTGATAACTATTTCAACAGCTATTCTTTGCAAGTAGACTTATATAAGGCCAATATATTGGTCTGTGGCACTGTCAGTTCAAATCTCAAATATGTACAACAACTAAGAGAAGACAAATATCTAAACAGAGGACAACATGATTGCAGGATCAGTGACGAAAAAATAGTTTTTTTTTATGGAATGATAAAAGATGCGTTTTTATTCTTACCAACTACATAGATCCAACTGCGTCAGGTATTGGTATTCGTAGAGAACTAAATGGAGAGAGAACTGAGATAACTTGTCCTGAAGCTGTAATACAATGTAACAGTTGTATGAACTATGTTGATAAGTTCGACCAGCTGAAAAGCACTTATTCTATTGATCGGAAATATCGCAAATGGTAGCATCGAATTTTTTTCACTTCCTAGACTGCGCTATGATAAATTAATTTATTTATTTTATATAAAGAACTGCAGAAAATCTACCATACAGAACTGGATCAGCTAAGCTCAAAAGTTTTTTGAAGACATGTTTACCACGGTATGTTAGCACCAGCTCAGGCAAATCATTCCAAACCACGCTGTAGGTCCACTCTCAGCAAAATCTTCACCATTACCTGTACGAATAAAGCGGCACAAACCATCGGTATCAAGAGAATTACGTCTGGAAAGCAACATGCATTAGCCACAACGATCTACGTCACGAAGATATGCTGAATGCAGCACTAAAAGGAATCCAGTACGTACCATATGGCAATGCAGAACCTGTAGACTCCCTCTTCTCTGCATCGGCAAAAATAAAAGCTGTTTTTTCGGATTTTCACACAAACTAATTATTTTAATTTTTTTTGTTGGCCGGAAATACAAATTTTTCTTATTAATTTTTTTTTCAACCGCCACGTTGGTTACTTAACTAACCAACATATGTATAACGCATAATACTGAAGCTTTGTACACACGGTTGTCAGATCTTACAATATTGTAAGACCTGGCAACATACTAACAATGTAGTGACAATGAAAAATTGTCACCCAGAAGTAAATTGTGTGTTCAGACGATCGTAAGAAAATCTTACAATTTCATTGTCAGTTAATTGTCTGACAATGAATTTATGTGCCAACAAAAATTGTCAGTTCACACGATTGTCAGATTATTGGATGACAAAAATTGCCAGATCTGTTGTTAGGCATTGTCAGAAAATTCAAAGCATATGTCAGAAAATATTATCTGAATTTATGTATACATAACAGAAGTTAAATTATTAAAGTGTGATACATTATGGAAAAGAATATAGCAATTATGACAATTTTAAATGGATATTTGTTTGAAAGTAGTGAGGATGAAGATCCAATAGTAAAAAAACGTCGCAAAGTTTGGGTAAAAGATTGGGTTCGTTACCGCCAGGAGGCGGGATTTTATTCCAAATTGCTCATCCAATTAAGAACTGACGAGCCGGATTTATATCACAACTTTCTACGAATGGATTCCGAGCAGTTTGATTATTTCCTTGGCTTAGTAACTCCACATATTAAAAGCGTACTTTTGTTGTTTCCAAAAACAGCATTGGTTTAAAGTAGCGCCAAGCTATAATTATTTCACAAATTTCACTTTTCACATATGCTTTTACAGCTTTGCCAATAGAAATATTTTTCTGACAATGGTGTTATTGTCAGGTGCATAATGCGCCTATTGCGGTTCACCACTTTTGTGTCAGTTTGGTCGTCTTAGGTGATTTCGCATTGCCGTTCTCAACTAAACTGCCAGTTGACTATTCAGTTGTGTATCTGTTTTTTCGTGGTATTGCCGTTCTCAACTTTGTAAAAGTTTGGTCGTAAAAAACGTTGAATACACACAACTGCTTAATTGTAGTTGTGTCATTATCAGTTAGAGTGAAATTTTTTTTAAAGCGGTGAAAATTTAAATCAAAATGGAGAGATCGTAAGTATCAATTTTTGTAATAATTTTTTCACAATTTTTAAACACTTTTATTAGTTTGAAAATAACAACGAAAGTCCAATTTGAGCGGCTTGTTCAGATTATGGACAGGAATCCGGCAATTGCTCGCGGAAAACCAAATTTTGGTGCAACGGAAAATACGTGCAAGGAGTTATGGGAAGAGTTTGCTGTAGAATTAAATAGTTTGGGACCACCGACAAGAACATCGCAAGAATGGCAACGTGTAAGTGTGTCAGTAAAATAATATTGAACAATTACAATATTCTTAATATAATTATAATCTTTCACAGGTTTGGATCCACTATAAAGCAAGCATTAAGAAAAAACTTGCAAACAATAAAAGAAACACTCAGGCGACAGGTTGAGGCCCATCACAAGAAATCCCATTAAATAGCCTTGAGGATACTGTTTCACAACTCCTGTCTTTGCAAGAGGGAGCGGCACCATTAAATAGCCTTGATGATACTGTTTTACAACTCTTGTCTTTGCAAGGGCAAGCGGCACCATCTGGCCAAGTTTTTGGCGTTGCAGCATCCACTGCAAACATTAAAAAAATTAAAAAAAAAATTTGCATTGTTGGAACGACAAGCAAATGAGGCTACTGATCTCCACAATCTTAAGGTGGAGTGCGATAAATTACAAATAGAAAAACTTAAGAATAAATTTAAAAATTAATAATATTTTATTGTTTGCAGTTGTAAATTTCATCTTATTTTTTTATATATTAAAATTCACAAGTGGTATTATTTTTTTAAGAATTACAAGTTTTTAAATATATGTACAGAATTCTTTTTTTTAACCTTTTAAGACTCAATTAACAAATTGTTTCACAATACATAAATAAAATATTTTACACTTTTTATTCCCACAACACTTTCAGTTTAATTTTCTTCAAATTTCACTTGTCAAACGTGATATTTAAAGTTGGCAATTCGATATTTTAGGTTGGCAATTTTATGACAAACTCAACTAAAAACAGTTGTGTATCGCAATAACTAAAATGAGTTTGGTTGTGCATAAGTTGGGTTGACTCTCACACGACCAAACTGAGTTGAGTGGTGAACCGCAATAGGGGCATAAATTTTCTACATCTGCCAATAAAAAATTACCTTACAATGTCTGCCAATTATCTGACAATGCCTGCGATAGGTGTTCTCACGGTTGTCAGATGCCTGACAATATTGTCGTCTTACAATGGACTGACAATGGTTTTTCTGACAACGTTGTAAGTAAAAAATTGGCAGTTCACACGATTGTAATACATTTTCAGACAATTTTACTGGCAATGTTGTAAGATCTGCCAACCGTGTGTACGTAGCTTAACAAAGAAAAGTATGTACATATGTATTTCAAGACCAAATTTTTTTTCTTTAATTAGTATTATTCTTAATTATGCGTATGTACTTATATCTGCAGACCGTTATTTTCTATTCTTTGGAAAAATGTGTTAAGGACTACCGATAATGATACTCGAAAACTTTGCAAAGACAAACTTTTGGGACTCTATTGTAGAAAACCGTGATTCACTTTTAGTTTTAGATTTTTGGAAGCCTTTGGGTATTGGATACTTAAAAAAGAATTCACTATAAGCCAAGTACTTCATAACCGTTATAATATTTATCTGTTGATTTTTTTTTTTTTTTTTTTTTTTGTACAAAACTGTTTCGACTGGAGAAGTTATTCATTATAAACGAACTCTACTGATTTACAGTAGAGTTTATAATGTCGTATAAAACAGAGTTCTATGTATGTCTAGGTTCTCTAAACATTCTAATATCCAGGTGATAATAAAATTTAATGATAAAAAGTGTCGTCATTTATTTACAAAAAATATTAAAACGAAAAAAATGCGGCTATACTTGAAGTCATCATGTTGTTGGCTGATAAAGTCCGCCATGTCTATTTAGATGGCCCAACCGTTAACACTCTCTGGCATAACGTGAAGATGGTGCTTCTCAGTTAGTTTTATAAAAAAATAAATAAATTGTTCATGGAGCTTCAAAGGATTATTTAAAAATTTTCAGAAATTAAGAACATATGAGAGGCAGACATTTCCTTGAGGGATAGATAATAAAAAAAGAAATGAACCGTTAAAAATTCGTCCATTTCCCTGGCACGAATATATTATTTCAAAAGATTATATGAATCTGTCACTAAGACTGCAATACATAATATTTCAAGTGTCTACAGGAAATCAGGGATGGTAGGGGAAATACGGGCATCTTTAAAAGAAATGGTGAGTCATTCTAGCCTGGAACTTCTTTGGGTGACATGACACGCAGGCGAGTCCAGTGGAATTACTCGCATTCAGGACGGTTTCATCGACCGCTAAAGAACTGTAAGCCATTTACACGCAGAAACTAGATGGGTCGCGAGATCTATGGTAGAGTTACTGACAGGACATCGTCTAATAGCTACTCATGCCAGAGCAAGAAGATGGCACATTTGGGAAGCTCTATTGTCCCCGACTTATCGGATTGTAATATCAGGGAAATGAATTCGGGTGGTTTAACACCGCAGCACACTGGATGTATAGAAGACCTCTATGTATCCACTCTCAGGCAATACAAAGAGATCTACCTGGAAACATGTGTGTCTGCCTGTGTAACCAACCAATTTTCCAAGTTTTCGCGAATGGAAAGCTTTAAATTTCAAATAAATAAACCTCTCACACCAAGGGAGGAATTGTAAAACATTACTAATTGCTTATAACTAGCATGGTCTGACAAACTATAGAAGACCTTACGAAACATCACCACAAGTAAATTTGCGTTTCATGGGGAATCTCTACGCCCTACTTATTACAAATAGATTTCTAATTTTAAATGTATTATAAGAGGGCGAAAATTTTACACAAATAATACATAATGCAGGAAATATCAGGATCAGGAAATAGCTAGAAATACATTAGCAATAACTATTGACAATTATTTAAACAAAATTATATTTACGTATGTATGTATTTATTTTCTTGATAGGTCTGAATTAAATAAAAGCAAGAAAGCATCCACACTATGTTATCATTAATTTGTTAACATTTATTTATTAATCTCTATTTTTTATCCATATGTATGTTTTAAGAAATTGTGTTAAAGGTTTTATACTGTGTTTTATTAACATGTACTTCTATTGAATTTTAATATTTTCTTGTTTGCATTTAAAATTATTAATTTAAAATATTAAATTCATAAAAGAAAACCTACAAATCAAGCCAAAAGTTTTGTATTTTCAAATACGGCATTACTTCACGTTTTGAATGTCTTTTCAAATTTCAAACTTAACAGCGCTGCCATATGGGATGATATTATAACTTGATATTAATTAGCCACCACAAAAATTAGTAAATTCATATAAATAACGACTTTAACAGTGCGTCGATAAGGCAGTGCTCGATGACAACACAGTTGACTGTAAACTTCGTGCTTTGTATGTAATGTTTAATGCCGTAGTGTAAAAACGTCTTAATAAAACACACGTCAGTGGTGCATTTTCGCCGCAATGTTTTATTTATTTGTAAACAGCGGCGTTTTCCCATGCATTAGACGGTAAAATGTTTATTCAAAGCCTCTTTCTAAGTTCTCTTATATTTCTGGCTTCAACCACTACTCCTGAAGAGGAACAAGGTGTACGTTATGCAAACAGATGCGAAACTTGCAAAATATTGGCCACTGAACTGCAAGAAAGACTTAGAGAAACTGGAAAATCTCACGATGTTATAGAAATTGGGTGGGTAAATATAAGCAAACTATACGTGAAACTAATAAACAAATTCATAAATTTGATTGAATCAGCTATTCTGTAGATGATATAAAGCCAAAGAGACGCACTGAGTATCGGAGAAGCGAATTAAGACTTTTGGAGTCCACCGAAAATGTATGCGAACGTGTTTTGGAATATAATCTTCACAAAGAAAGAAGTGATAGTACCCGTTTTGCTAAAGGCATGTCACAAACTTTTAAAACTCTTCATGGCCTAGTTGACAAGGGTGTTAAAGTTGATTTGGGTATACCCATAGAATTATGGGATAAGCCACCAGTAGAAGTTACGCAAATGAAGAGTCAATGTGAAAATATGCTGGAGGAATATGAAGATGTTATTACGGACTGGTATTTTAAGCAACAAGACCAAAAAGATTTAATAGTGCATTTGTGTGAAGAACAAGTTTTGGCAGCCAATGATAGAAAATGTCTAAAGGAGAAATTACCATCTGCTGCAGAAGTGGAGGAGGTTGATGTAATAAATAAACAAAAAAATAACAAATCCAAGCCTGATAAACTGGAGTTATAATAATTTTAGAAGGTATAATCATTTTGATCAAATGTTTCTTATTTTAGGAGAAACACATCCTTTAAGAACAATTTGGGAGCATAAAAATAATAAGTTTTTAATTTATAGTTGATCCAAATTAAGAAATTTTTATTAATAAAATTAAAAAATATCTGATGAAAGTGTGTATTTAAATGAGTTCCACAAAGGCTATTCTACGTTTTTTATGATCATGTAGTCGCTTGTGACATAGAAAGTAGTTAGCTAAAAAAATATAATTGTATTTCCTGCTGTGGACACGGTATATTTTTTCTATGGTTACCCGAAGATATACCGAGATAAGTCGTGAAAACAGTTGAACCAAGAGAAAAACATTGCAATCGAACATAATATTTGGCACAGCTGACATGAATATACAATCCCTCAGTCCGGATGGATCTACCTACACAAATGTATGTATATACATATGTATGTATATGTGTGTGTATGTAGGTATGTTGCTTGTAAGCATTAAGCTATCCCATTTTAAAGGTGAACTTTAAAAAAAAAACTTTTTGTAAAAATAATTAAGACATTAGAGAGACTATCTTGATTTTAAATGTTCAACTAATTTGAAGTCCTATAACGATCCGTTGAAATGGGAAAAGCCTACGAAGATGTGAGGATGTTGTTGAAAATCTAAAAGTAACGATTTGGCGGGAATTTAAATCTAATAATTACGTAATCGCATGAAACTGGCGATTATCAAAGCATATTGCATTTGGACTTTACGATTTCCAAAACATGGGTCGTAGTAATTTACATATTTGTTTGCGAAAATGTTTGAGATTGATGTGAACAGCTGACATCAGTCGGGAAGATAAAAATGCTATTATGTAAATGAATATTCGCAGTTCACAAGAAATTGCATTCTCAGATAACGTCAGTTTAGAGTTACATATGTATATATAAATACATACATACTTATGTACATACAATGTACAATTTTATGATGTGTCTATGGAATAATTTGAGAAAAATAGACTCAATAAGGGTTGCGGAATTTCAAAATGACAATAATGCAGAACGAACCTGTACAAATGTACATACGTACAAAAGCATGTATGTGAGTACATGTACATAGTTACATGCTTATGTGCTTACCCAGTTGGGAAAATCATGTTACATGATAATAATGCTTCCAACGATTTCTGTAACATTTTTTGATTTGTCAAGTGGCTTTCTCAATAACACTACACAATAGCGTCGCTGTCATAGAAATTGTATTCTGAAACTGAGTTCGAGACCAAGTAGAGCCAGTCCTTAACAACAATAAAAATCAAGTTAAATGCGAAAATTTAACGTGAAGAGCCCATTTTTACAATAATCGCTTAAGTGGAGGTCTCTTATAAAATCGCGTTTGAAGTCTTTAATAAGTTTGTCGTCTATGTACCCGTATGTATGTATGTGACCGCTTATAACCGCATGAAAGTTACTAATTATAAAATTAGCGACGACACCGGCTCTTCTTGTCTTGTACGATTTTCTTCGGCTGTCTTCTATTTGTCAACAAGGAAAATGTTGAATCAGGCAACTTTCGTTCCAATGGGCCCAGACTTGATACCGTTGGACTACGAGGACTTAACATTGTCATGTACCCGTCTTCAGGAATTTATTAAAGACCTTCCCGCCTGGTACTCCCATATGTTTATACTTTTACATATGTATGTATTGTTAACCAAGTCATCCAAACTTAGTTCAAACAGTTCGAGCTCACACAAAAAAAGTTCCAGAAGACAAAAACTAAAAAATTGTAAATAACAATGCATGAGAACAATTTTAACAGCTGTATTCGTTCACTTCCCTAGTAAGAACTTGTAAAGAGAGATCAACATAAAAATGTGCAAAATTAACTCTGCAAATTCTGAAAATTAGAAACAAGTAAATGAACTATTAACAATTACCAACTGAAGTAGCTTCGCAGCTACTTCAAACTTCATTTTCTGTATTATTGTTCGTAAAATTAAGAAAAAAATATTTTTTTATTGCTAACACTTCTTTTGTTTTTAAAGAATTAGAAAAAAACTATTTACATATGTATGTACTACGCAAAAAGGATCAACTGTTCCAAGATGTAATATTATGCGCAGAATAATTCGAATACATTAGCACCAATCTGATATTGTGTAACAAGTTGGTGCTAATGTTTAAATGGTTTCCACCAGTATATATCAACTCCTTGAAAACTATGAAAATTCCACACTAAAGGAGGATCTCTCGAGCGAGAGTGGGACGCAAAACTTTTGAACACAAGCCAGACAGCACTTTTTCAACATTTTTTCGATGACGTGAACATCTCCCAGTAACACTTAATAAAAACTTTTTAAGTAATGAATAGACCTATTAATAGAACGATCAGTTGTTATGAACACATGTACATATTTACAAAAATTATTGATAATCAGGTTATAATTTGGGTAGTTAAGATGAGCTATTTACCAGATACGTAAAATTTTATGGTTTTAATTTAGCTCGAGTTTTAAGGAATAAAATCAAAAAATGAACTTCAAAAACCAATAAGTATCTGTAAAATGTTTGGACAGTTTTGTGGGCATTTGATAATTTCAGACAGTAAATTCGGTTTTAACCTCAAAATTTTCAGTGACAATTTCCTTATTTTTATTTTATTAAAACAAACTGTTTTACTTACATTTACGTTGGCGCTCATTTGCTTGCCACATCCATACGTGTACACGTACACCTGTCCGCACATCCCTGTATAGGTTGCACATAATACATACTTACATATTTACATACATATGTATGCGAGTATGCAGAGTCTTCCTTTTTGTTACATATTTATATGTATGTGGTGATTTTTCTTCATTTTTATATGTAGGAGCCGAAGAACCTTAATTTGGAAGAGCATATTTAAAATTGATCATGAACTCCCACTGCACTTAAGGTTCTCGGTTTCCTAAACCAAACTCTCACTCCACCTGGCAGCAGCAATTGCAATGCGCAAGCACTTTTTGTTAAAAATATTTTAAATGGGAAGTCCATCGACCGAACCGATTGAATTAAGAGCACTTTTTACTTTGCACATACATATATTTTCTGAATAAATTTATATACATACATATGGATGTGTGCATGTATAGATTTCTTACCGGCTACATACATACATATGTATATATACATATGTTTCTTCTTTATTTGCAAACACATATGACTTTGGCAATTAAATTAAACAAATTAAATTTAATTTGTTAACACACGCTACACATTTATTTTTTATTTACATTAATTTATTATTATTTTTTTATTATACACACACACAACCTTACTCATATTTTATAAAAAATTTCCACAGAACTACGGACCGATGGCTGCAAATGTTTTTTACGAACTAATTTTGCTCTTCTTCTTTTTACAAATGCTTAAATTATCACTATCACTTTTTGATCACGAACAGTGCTGCCAGGTGCATATATTTTTTGCAACGGATATATTTCAAAATATTACCAAATGGGAATATGCAGCCATAATATAAATTTTCTGTATTAAAACACAATTTCAAACAAAATTTATATTTATCTTTATTATAATGTTTCGTGTCCAACATTGTGGACAAACTCAATATGAACAATGATAATTATTATTATTGTGAGTTAAGTGCGTGTACAAATGAGTTGTGTAAAACCGACTTAATTCACAATTTGCTAGCAAAACCGTTATCTTAAGGCGAATATTCTAGCATAATAAAACTTTTGCTCCGACAGCTAAAAGATCATTAACGCCAATAAATTTTTAATATTTCTAATTTTATTACATGTTTATTATGAAAAAAATTTTGATATTACTTCTGATTTTTCACACTCTCAAAGCGCAGACTCCTGTGTATTGCCCTTCGCTAGTGAATGCTGATGCCCTATCGCAAACTCAACTGTTGGAAAGATTAACCCATGGGTGTCGTTATGATCGCCTGGAAAGGCCTATAACATACACTGAGTCGGGCACTCGTTTGCCTGTTGATGTTTATGTACGATCTTATGTTTACTTTATACAAAACTTGGAAGCTCACGATTTACAATTTAAAATTCACGCTCTGTTACAATTACGGTTTCTCGACCCGCGTCTTACCTTTCGCAAAGTGGCTCCCAATCGTAAACAGCCTATATTGGGTGAAAAGCAATTAAGGGACAGTTTATGGATGCCTCATATATTTTTGGCCAATGAAAGGGATTCAAATATAATGGGCACAAGTGAGAAAGATATATTAATTTCGATTTCTCCAGATGGCACGGTGATTATATCCAGTCGCATTAAAGCCACTCTCTATTGCTGGATGAATTTGAAAAAATTCCCTTTTGACGAACAATATTGTTCCACTTATCTCGAAAGTTGGATGTATAATACTTCTGAATTGATTATACACTGGGAACAGAAACGACCTATAACATTTGATCCACAATTGCATTTAACGGAATATGTATTGCAACAAGCCTGGTCTAATGAAACTGTTATCAATGCCGATTTTAATGATTTACGTCATGGTGCTTTTGCGGGAAATTACAGCTCGTTGAGTTTTACTGTGCATCTTACTAGAGAAGTAGGATTCTATTTAATGGACTACTTTTTCCCTTCCATGCTGATTGTGAGTATGTCATGGGTGTCATTTTGGTTACAGGCGGATCAAGTACCGCCTAGAATTGCGCTGGGAACTTCCACCATGTTGACATTTATAACTTTGGCTTCTGCTCAGGGTAAGTAATAAATAAGCCAATCATACTTTTCAGTTAATGGAAATTATACGAGATTTTCTCCCAATAAATTTTTGAAGAATTTTTTTGCGGGTACCAAGATAAAGTCAGAGCCCAGGACCCACCATAATAATTTATATATTCGTTCTGTATTTACTACGTCTTTGCTTGCAGGATTTTTAATATAGTTTTCATTAGTTATATACTTTTTTGCTCTATGTTCTTATATTTTGTATATTTTGTTAATATACATATATGTACATACGTACATATGTATGTATGTAAAATTTTATCAAAATTGGCACACAAAAAACAAGTTTTATGGCCAAATATCACGTAATGGGTATGTCAGAAATCAACATTCACATATAGTATATAGCACATAAAATCTAAAATCCGTCTTTCTACTTTTAGATTTTAGTCACATACAAAAAAATTACATATATTTTATATTCGGATAAGAGAAAAATTTGTATTATTCGTTATTTATATTTAAGTTTTAAGGTGTTTGTGTTATAAGGAACTAGAAACTTTGCCAAGCACTCAAGTCGAATCAGATGGCTCGGTTCAACAGACAACTTTCGACCAGTTGGTTCCACGGTTTGCTCCCTTTATGAAAGCTTTTACAGTATATCGCCCATGTTCTGACAAACGCTGCGTTTTCAAATCGCAAATCGTTTTTAAAACGCAAAACGCATTTAAGCATGTTCTGAAAACTAAGCGATTTGCTGGCGTTTTCTTTGACCAGCTGTTTGCATAAATCGCCAGTTTATAAGTAAACAAATGATACCGACAATTGACAAAAACAAAGCAAAATTTTAAATTGCATATTTTTAATTAAAATTGTGCAAAAATTTTAAAAGTTTTTCTTCAAATAAATACAAAATATATTAAATTTAAATTTTACATAATTTTATTTTCTCTTTCAAATGCAGTTTAAATAAAAATGACCAGATCGCTTCAGCATACACTAGCGGTTTGAAAACGCCAGATTTCTAGCGTTTTCGTTTGCCAGAACACCTCTTTGGTGTTTTCAAATCGAAAACGCAAATTTTAAGCGATATGCGTTTCTCAGAACATGGGCGTATGTTTGGCTAGACTCAAACCAAACCAGATACATATACTTATATTTAACTTATGTGGATGTTTTCAAACATTTTCAGACAATGAAATGTTCATCTGAATCTAAAATAGTAGTTGGTGTTAATCGCAACTCATCGGTGGACTTCAATATGAAACCACTAGCGAGTTGTCATTAGCACCAACGAAATGCGAAAATATTTGTAGTAGACAAGCTTGTATATTGCGAGAATATCACAAATAATTTTTATAAATTCTGTCTTGTTATCAAGAATAAATGAATTGTTCTTCACAAATTTATTTAAAATAAGATTGAAGCAATTTCACATGTGTACATTTTCATACTTAAGTATTTTAATTATTTTTCCTTTTATTCCAAACATACACACACTCACATAGGCAAAACCTTACCCAAGGTAAGCTACATCAAAGTGTCTGAGGTATGGTTTCTCGGTTGTACAATATTCATTTTTGGCAGTCTACTTGAGTTTGCTTTTGTCAATAGTATATGGCGGCGTAAACGAAATGTTGATGTCAAATCAATGAGCAGCAAACACATATTGAAATCAACTCTCTCACCACACCGTTCTAAACGCAAAGCCACAAGGTCACGTTCATTTTCTATGACAACTACAGTAGGCTGTGATGATATTCCAATGACTAGAGTTGCAAAATTTAATAATTACCTAACTGTACACAATATACCTATGACAAATGAACATGGGATAGCAGACAATATATCAGCAGTAACAACGATTACCAACACAACAGTGGATAATCTTAAAATGAATGTGGATGTATTAGAGCAAGGTGTTAATAATGAACCGAAAAATTGTCAAGGTTGGACTACATTAACACCACAAGAAATATCACAGTGGATTGATGCCAAAGCAAGAGTGTTGTTTCCGTTGTCATTTTTAGTGTTCAACTTATTTTTTTGGACTTTTGTATATATATTTTAAACATTTTAATGCTTTCTTTTGTTCGAAAATGTCGTTGTTTTATGTTTTAATGTAATAATATAAATAAATGCATGATTTTACATGATTGCAATAATAAAATAAAAAATTCTGTTTTAACAATATTATAAATCATATTTGCTAAAATTTTTCTTTGTGGTTTTGCATAATTTTGAAGACCTTTTTAAATTATGAATCTTTTTAAAAACAGCACTTGTCATTTATACTTTTATTGATAAAAAAAAGAAATCTTGTCTCTAATTTTCAACTTATTGGTCAACATATTTAAAAGAATAAACACATATTTGCTATATTTTTTTTTATTAGGATTAACCTAAAATTTTATTTAAATGTTTTTTCTTGTGTTTATTTCTATATATTTGTTTTTAAATTTATATTTATGATAGAAATTCTTAAATAAAAATAATAATACGTATATGCACACTTATTTAAAACCATATTTAGCAAATGTGTAACTTAAATATTAAATATACTCAAATTTAAAACAGAAAATCAAAATTTGTTTAGTTTGATTCCAAACAAATATGAGCCCATAACAAATTTTCGTTAAGGTTTTTACCTAATAAAATGTGCACAACAGAAAAAACGTAATAAAAAGATAAATGAAGTTTGTTTAAAGAATCAATTACTATAACTAGAATTTATGATTACATAAGAATTTCTTTAATCATTAGATTTTTGTAAGACCGAAATTTTCTTTTTTTGCACAGAGTTGTAAGTATTTTTTTATTAATGTTTTTTAATATATGCATCTCAATTATCGCAAGTGCAGAAAATCCTTTATTTTTTATTTAAAATTATTCTTTCAGTACAATAAATCGATTACACTCAGAGAAATTCTAAATGCTTTAGCGTCTGCCATAAACATTCTCGTCGGAGTAGGCTATGTATAGGAAATAATCTTCCTCATGATGTTCCTTTTATAAAACAGATATGTATATGTAATGTTAATTTTGTTTTGAATAAAAAAACAACTTATTTCTTACCTGATACAAGGAACCCATAGTGGCAGATGTTGGCGGAATTACATTGTTGACAAAGAAAAATAGAGCATCTTCTGGTCTCAATTGAATACGTTTGCGAATTAAAAAATAAAACTGTCCTACGGTCAAATCGGAAGGTACCAAATACTTTTTCTTATCCAAATCACCAATACGTGCTTTAGGGGCCTTTTCTACAATTACCTGCAAAATAAATTAAATATAATTATAACATGAAAAACTCTACGTGCTTGTTGACCTTAGCAACTAGTAGCACGCATATGTACTGAATGCTGACATATGCAATTCAATTCGTTATAGACAAAGTTCATCATAAGCGGAGTAAATATTTTTTCTTTGAATCAGTAAAGCATCATTGAAATATATCACGATTGGCGTATTCAGAAATTTCACTTATTTTCCATTTTATGGCTTTGTCCAATAATTGGTAAATGGTTGAGAAACCATTTAGAATTTTCGTTTTGTTCGGTAGAAGCATAAAAACTCTAGGTACTTAAAAAAGGATTTCGCCTATAGTCGAAATGTTTATATAAAACCATGGACAGCGGCAAAGTTGTACGTTATAAACGAAAATTCCCTATAGCCAAGGATGTTATAAGCGCACCCCACCGTAATAAATACAATTATTGCATTTCTAAAAATAATTAAAAAAATGATAAAAATTTCATTATACTTCTACACTGATTAGTGATTATTTCTCATATAAAATCGGTGTAGATTTATTTTTAGACTCTCTTGGTCGATTTAAAATTCATTGATAGTAGAATATTAAAATGTAGAACCAATTCATAGAATAAGCCGAGATCATCAAATCCAATATAAATAGGGAAGGGCAAAACAGTTTAAAACAATTTTCCACCCTGTTCGTTCATCAATTTTAAATTTTCTTTTTGTGTTTATTGGCTGTTAACAAGCTTTAGTGCAGAATGTATGTTTATAAGCGTTTCCAGCAAATATAATGTACCAAGTAAACTTCGGTATTGGTTATAAATAAAACAATTTTAGAAAAGCTTTTTTATGTAATTACGCTCGAAATTGAGCCACTAGACAACCACTAGTAATATGAAATCCATATTTAAATTTCTTTCAACTTTTATAATATTAGAGGAAAACTTCAGATATCACAGTTCTAGGGCTGCACATATCGCTCCTTTAATGCAACAACGATCTAAATCATAATCATCAATCGAGGGGGACACAATTTTTAATTCAGTTTGGAGGAAAATAAAGCAAACATGAATTAAAACTTGTGCAATTAAAATTACTTAATGGAAAGGACGTGTTATATACATTGAATTTGATATCGCCAGAAAATTAATATCAAAACAGAGTAAAAACAGCAGTCACTCAATAAAGAGTTCGGTAAAGTATACAACAACTTCTGTGTCGTGACACCTCTAACTGCAATACCTTTCATGTTATAAAACATTAGACAATAAGGAAGACGTTTTAAAACACATTTTGATACCTTACATAGTAAGGTATAAATTTAATAGGAAAGAAAAAGAAAATCATTTTGAAGAACATACGATTTTTTACAGAATTTATTACAGAACAAGGGAAGCAGTTCTTTTAAAATATGTTTTCATTACTTCTTCCCTAAAGCAATTACTCTTTAAATTCTAAAAAAAAATTAATAAAAACCAGTTTTAATTTTGACGTTTGTTATAAATTATAGGTCTGTTTGTTTACGTAATATTTTGTAACAAATTGTGCAAAATGTTGCTGGATGTTGTTCGTTTACTTTCTCCAGCAGGAAAATTTATTTAAATTGAGAGAAGGAGAGTCAGAAAATTGACATTTGAACAACTGAAAACTTGCAAAATCTTGCTGAAGAAATTTTGTTCAGTAAAATTTTGCAAGATAGAACAGATGTTTTGACTGCTTCTTCTTACCAATTAAAAAGTAAACAAAAAAGTTTTAATTGTGAAATATTTTGCTGAAAGTTTTCAAAGTAATAAGAAACCAACTTTAAATTGGGTTTTTGGACAAAATATGTATGTATGTATTTATGTATTCACACTAGAAACCACAAAAACTTGAATTGAAGCTATAAATATTTATTTATTTATTGAAAACTTCATTTTTAACACATATGAACATAAGTACACATGAACATTCTTTTGAAATAGCATTATTCATCGGCTGTTCAGCAAAATAACTGACAAAATCCTGCAAAATGTTGTTCGCGAACTTTTTTGCAAATTTTTATAATTGAGGGCAATTGAGAGTATATTTGGTAATTTTCTCTATCACGAAGCTGCTGGATAAATATTGCTGGAAAAGTAAACAAACAGACCTTATCTCTTTATCGCATACGTCAAGATTTCTTGCTGGAGTTTTAATTCAGCTGGGAGAAAGATAAAGAAAGAAACATATACTTTCTCCTACCTGAATTAAAACATGAGCAAGAAAAATTGATTTGCGTGAATCAAGTAAAGCGTGTTTTTCTTTTTGACAAAACTGTTTTTTGCAGATCAGCTGTTTTCGTGTAACAATTTGCTGGTCAATTATGTTCAGTTTGGTATATAATTTACAAACGAAGAACGCCTGCAGATTATTGAATTTTATTATCAAAATTCATGTTCGGTTAATAAAGTGCATCGTCCACTTTTTTTTATCGGACAATTGTGTTCAGCGAAATTGCCGTATTTGGTATGTTTGGTCGAAGAACAGCTAGAAACATTGCAAGAACTGCCAAAGCATCACGAAAATGCACTGTTTGGTGTGGATTATTGGCCGGTGGCATCATTGTACAGTACTTTTTCAAGACGACGGAGGCAGGAACGTTACTGTGAATGGCGATGTGGTTTCAACGAGACGATGCCACATGCCACACGGTACGAGAAACAAGAATCCAATTATTTTTCAATCAAACCCGAAAGCTCTTAAAAATCACGGGTTATAAATATGTATTGAATTTCGCTTCGAAATTCTCATAAATTTTAGGGCATGCAAATTGAAACAGCAAAAACAACCGAATTAAGTAGTTCACAAATTATAACACCCACTACACACCTATAGTTAACAGTTTCATTTAAATTATTAAAAAATTGGCAAACAAATGACAATTACATACATACATATGTACATACACACATATGTATGTATGTATACGAATGTCATCGCTTAAAACATTTGTACATATGGATGTATGTATGTATGAACAGTGTATCTACTTATGTTCATATACACAAATGTAAATATGTACTATACAACTGTAATAACAGAAAATCAAATCTAATTTTTAAACAAAGAAACAAAACAACCTTTTGTATTAATAAAATATCATTTATAAAAATTAAATTACTTCAATTACATAAGTACATATGTATCAACACATAGGTATACATATTCATATGCATACATACATATGTATGCATGTAAGTATGTAAAATCTACTTCTAAATATTTTGAAACGCTGTACAAATTATACATTATAAAGTTGTTATTTTGGCGTAAGACAGAAAGATGATGTAGGAGACAATAAATGTATAGAGATACTCTTTACCCTCACTGTATATATAAAGTAATGTAAATACATGCTTATGTACAAGTATGCGAGTATTTATTTGTATATATGGGTACGTGTATGTATGTACGTACCAAGCAAACACGAAGTCAAACACTTGATATCAAGTGCAATTATCAAACCTTTTCAAAGCAAGACAAAGGTTTGAGTTCAATTTGGTAATGATTTTAAATAGAAATGGTTGACACTTACGTGAAACCAACCAACCAACTCAACTCCTCTCTCACTACATGGAGCTATTATCGAGGATGTTGACTCTTTTTGCTATTTGGGTAGTCGCATTTTGAAGGATGGCGGTTCTGATATGAACATAACGGACCGCATCAACAAGGCCAGAATCGCATTTCCCTCCCTAAATAAAGCCTGGCAAGCGAATAACATCTCTATACCGATAAAAATTAGAATATTTAACTGCAGTGTAAAATCTGTCTTACTCTACAGCTGCACTACATGGAGCACAACGCAAAGCACACTCAGAAAGCTGCAAACATTTGTGAATCGCTGCCTTAGACAAATCCTACGCATATTCTGGCCACATTGGGTGACTAATGAACAACTTTTATACATGGCCAAATGTGTACCGATTGAGATGGAAATTAAACGCCGAAAGTGGTCTTGGATTGGCCATATTCTACGCAGGCCATATAATGAAATCTGAGTGCAGAGATGCACTCGATTGGAACCCGCAAGTTCACCGCCGGCCTGGTCGCCCACGAAACACTTGGGTAAGGATGATGAGAAGGGAAGTCGAGAGCTGCAACAAGTCTTGGACCCAAATCAAAGCTCTAGCCATTGATCGTTCCAAATGGAGAGAATTTACGGACGCCCTATGTTCAACATGAACTTTTATATACTTAAGCGATATACAATATCAATTCATTTATATAAATAAAGGGAAATATATATATATATGTATACATATATGAAAAAATTTTAAAACGAAAAATAAACTATGAACATTTCAACAATATGGCGATCAAACTTAATTGTTACTACTGTAGAATAATTACATATTTACTGTTTGCAAAAAAAATTTATGCGTAAAAGAAATTATGATTTAGTACGAAAATTAAAATAATTAAAAATAAAATAATTAAAAATGCATTGTTTGTTGTGGCTTTAGCTCTTCATATGCCGACATCTCATTGGTCGCTGAACCAAATCGTGAGTAAAGTTTAAGCATATGAAGAGTTAAAGACACAACAAACAATGCATTTTGCAAGCTCTAATTGTTTTACCGATTAGTTGGGGAGAATATCTGGAATATTAAATTTCAATATCAATAATTAAAAATATAAAAACATTGTGTATTTAATTTATGTTCCACTTCAAATTACAGTCAATATTAGAAATAAAATTGAGAATTACGTTTTAAAGTAAGTCGAAAATAAATGAACTTTTCAATTTAAGTATAACACAACACTTTTTGTTGAGAATGCTGTTTTTCAAATTATACTCAAATCATTTTCAAACGTTTGTCGTTTGAGAAAGAATTTGACTCCAAATTATTCTAAATTCAAAATCAATAACGCGTGTTTGCTGGGTACGTTCAGGCATTTGCATATGTGTGTTTTTGCATACGTAAGTATTTAGTATATACGTAAGTATATTAGTATATGTATGTATATGTTTGCCAAAGACGTAATAGCAAGTGAAGAGCCCAAAACAAAATTTAAATATATTTTGTTTATAAACAAATTTGAAAATATTGTCACATACATGCGTCTATATACATAAATAAATAATTTTGACATATGAAGAGATACATACTTATGCGTATGTATGTACGAGTATATCAATAAAAAATTAATATTCACATACTACATACATACTATATATTTAGTGGAGTGACCTTAGGGCGAATAGATCTATCTATACAGGTATTTTGGACTCAAAAATCATTTTATGACAACGTATGAAAATACAGTGACACTCGCTTAGAGATAACTCTGAGGACAGTAAAAATATTTCGTTTTTGAAAAGTTCTTAATAAACATGAGGTTAAATCTAGAAAACGTTTCAAATATTAAAGAAAACTAATCTAGAACTACAAATCTATATTATATGCGAAATAAAATCACTAAAATCTGTGGCAATAAGGAATAAGTGTAAATAAGTCTGCTTAAGCTGAAAATTATTTGTCACTTCGGAAGTATCCCTCAGCAAAATTTCATTAATTTTGTTAATTTTTCAGGAAGTTACAGCTAATGAATTTTGTTGATGTACATTTTTATTTGGAAGAATAATTCACAGAATTGCGTATAAAAGCTTGGGAAATAATTAATAAATTATTTCTATTACAAGCGGTTACAGATCGTATATAATACCTCTTTTGTTCTCCTGCAAAACTGGCAAATCAAACTCAAGGACTTCTTCTTATTGGCACAGAAATATAGAATTTTAAAAGGCTTCGATAATGAAAACTTCAATATAATATACTTATGCTTAAAAATTAACTGAATGAGTTACAGAGAATACGTAGCTAATCGAGTTAATGTAGAATTACAATTATTGTATCAGCTAAGAAATATAGATCATTATAGAATTCAGTGACCAACAACAACAACAATTCAACGAATAACTTTCTACAAAGGTTAACATACATACACTCCCTGTCAAATAATTCAAAATTTTTAATTAATTTAAAGTGTCTCTTTTTGAAGATTTGAGATGACTGTCCATATCACCAGATCTAACAGCACAATATTTTTCCCTTTGGGACATTTTAAAATCTCGCTTTGCAAGTCTTGGAAGCTAGCATTGAAGAAGAAACTGGAAAATTGGAGCCAGATGTTTTGCGAACAACAATTCTAAATGCTATAAAATGAGCGCAATTATGCATCAACTCGGTAGATGGCCATTTCAGCGATATATTTTGCAATTTATGTCATTAATTTTACACTTTCAAATAAACTTTTTATAAAAAACAGATATTTTTTTATTTATAACAAAATTGCAGCCAATTCAAATTATGGCATTACACTTGCGCCACCTTGTATATACCAGCGGCACCGATAAAAATTGACGTTTGCATATTCTTTTTACGAGAAGGGTACCCTCATATATAAAAAAAATTATGCGATAATGAATTAAATATAGGTTATACATATATATATATATATATATATATATATATATATATATATATATATATATATATATATATATATATATATATATATATATATATATATATATATATATATATACATACATATATATATATATATATATATATATATATATATATATATATATATATATATATATATATATATATATATATATATACATATATATACTTATATATAGTTATATAACTGTAGGGATTGTTGTCGAAACATTTGAATATTATTTTTAGGCAATTACTGTTACTAAGGCTTCTTATAAATGGCAATTTTTACAATAGGATTTTTTTACTACTGACTTGGAGTAACGTCGACGACAACTATAATATAGGGGATTAAGTTTCGAAACTTTCAACTAAATTACAAGAATTAAGTGAAGAACCTATTTCATGATTATTTTTAATGTAATGACATGGAAAATTCGCGCTTGCGCTAAATTTTCGATCTATGATATGGAAAATTCTCGATTGGGATAAATTTTCTGATCTATGTTCAAAAGTTCGAATATATGTATGTATATTCGATGTTTGGATTAAGTAACAAATATATTTGAGGCTTTTTTTTTATTCAAAATAAGTAAAGTGACGAGATGGACTAAAAAAACTTCAAATATATACAAATTTCAATATTAAGTATCGAAAATATTTTTTATATTTTATATTTTAATTTTTAATTTTTCTCATTATAAATTTATTTAAAAAATTTACATTTCTCAATTTGCTTTTTGTTAATAATGCTGATATTATTTTTAAACTTTTTGTTTTAATACTTCGAAATCAGACGGATTTAAACTTTATTTATCTTGCACGTATAAAAAACAAATGCAATTGCAAATTATTTTACACATGCAACATGTCTATGTGTTTTATTGCAGCGTATAGTAAACGAGAATAAATAAATGTGTTTACTTTTTTGTCTTTTCTCTAAGTCATATATTCTACATAGCAGTTGGAAAAATCGTTAATATTAGTGTATGACTCATTAATTAATTGATTAATATTGCAATTAATTTCGTCACAATTGGGAAAATAAACAGGTTAATATTTATAAGATTTGTTTATTTAACCTATTTGAAAAATTATGGAGGTTCTCAGTTGTGGTCTGCTCCTCTTGGTATGTATTTTTTTAATATAAAAAGGGGCAACCGTTTGAATTTCGGTGTATACCTACATACCTAGTCAGTTTCTAGCCCCTATGAAGTTAAAGGTCTGTATATTAAGGTTTTTATGAATAAAGCTTTTTTTCGTGGACCGATTTTTAAAATTCTTTTGTATGAAAAAGTATGGGAGAGGGTGGATAACTCCCATAGAGCATATCTAATTTTCGTATATTTGGCTGACTGTCAATAGTGAGTGTTCAATACTCTCAATGCAAAGCACGAAGTCCCGAGAGAAATTGTCTGAATATGAATAAAGATGTGGAATTACAAACACATATGTAACTTCCACTGATTGAGATTTACCGGCCTCCAAACACATCCTGTTATTTCGTTCTGTTGTGCTTATCACTGTAACTTGAACTTGTTCAGAGAAATTGTTTTCCCACAACAACGAAGTGAAGTCTGATTTGATTAACACTAGGTTAAGGTTTCTGTGCGCTGATAAATAGAGAAAATTGTTCAGCTCACTTGGCGCCAGTATATACGAGTATTGATTTATTAACATTAGCTTTTATAGAAGAATCCTGCCTCCAAAAAAAAGCTTCCAATACAAAGATCCAATCGAAGAGGTTAGATACATTTGTAGTATATTTTATTTCCAATGATCTTTTTAAAAAATATCTTCTTAAATGAAAAAATTGGAAATCCATATAACTGGTATGATTCCAAATCCTAAACAAATGAGAAAAAGCATATCGAGCCTTTGGTGCAATACCGTAGTAACTCAAAATTTGAATTTTTTAAGGTTATATTACGAAATTATTCGCCTTAGCATTTTTTATATTCCGTAGAAGTTTCATCAAAATATTTTGTATACTCAGCTCTTGAGAAAAGAACCAAATTTTCTTTCACCATTAAGTTGTGTGTGAATTCAAAACTTTAAACTCAATTTCTGCAAAACAACCTTTTTTGAATTATTGCGTTATTGCAGCAAAGGCTCGATATGTCAAAAATAAAAGCGTTGACATTTTTTAAATTTTAAACGGGAAATCAGTTTTTTTTTTCCAAAAACGATACCTGTTGTATATTTTAAATTAAACAAGCACCGTTTACTAATTCTTCACACTTTTTATATCAAGGTCATTTCATTGTTTTATTTTTCTTTGGCAATAATTTTTTTTTTAGAATATACAAATATAAACAAACAAAAAACACCTTAAAACACTACTTTTAAAACTGTTCATATTTTCCCTTCAAAAGAACACAAACAAAAAGAGCTGGCAACAATCTGCATCAAAAACAGAGTAGAGGACATGACAAAATGAAAAAATAAAAACAACAAATACAGTTACATATATGAACTTGTTTTCTTTTCCCAAGCTATCTGTTTTCAATAGTATCCTCTTAAAAAACTTTTATATGCTAAAATGTAGTACATACATATAGTATGTTTGGAAATAATAACAAAACCCTTAATCATACCAAAATTCAAATTTTTTTATGACGCAATTTAAGAAAAATGTTTTGAAATTCTGTCGTTTTGGTTAAATAATTTATTTTGTTATATGATAAAAGTAGTCGACTAACAAAGAAACGAAAATTTAAACAAAGAAAATTATATGTTGCCTAGTACATACAAGTTATTTTTTACTTACTGGTACACGATCTGGATATTTTCTGCGGATCTTGTCACCTTCAGCGCGACGTTTTTCGAAAACATGTTCTTCTTTATATTGGAATTTCATTTTTCAATATTTTTCCACAAAATATGTATTCTTTTTACAAATATTATCCAAAAAAAATCTGACTATCTGTCTACTGCGTTCTTTTTATTTCTAGTATTTGTTGTGCTATGACTTGCTTGTACTTTCAAAATGATTTTTTTCTAGGGACATGAAAAAATCGATTTTCGCTGCTCTAATATACAGAGTTGGAAAAATAGTACTGAAAGAATCTAACCATCATGAGCAAGGTGGCAGCACTTAAAACAAAGTTCACACTCATCTAAAAACAAAACTTCTATGTTCACCTAATCGAATTCGCCTTGAGCTGAATATATTATTTTGTTATGCTTTATGCATTTCCGATAAATTGAAATCTTACACCCCAGGAAATGAAAGAGATTGATAAAAAAATATAATATCTTCTATTTCGTGACATCTATGCTTACTTTGTGATATATAATTTGGTTTAAAAAGAATACATGAGAATATATTCACACATTTACATCTGATATATATTATATTATCTACGTACCCTGTCAAGAAATAATCATTTATCACAAATGGATCATGTGTACTGGACGCAAGTGAGCTGACTAGTATTCTATATATAAATATTATCAACCTGATAACCTAACCTAATGTATAAAGTGTATCTAAGTTTTTTTCCAACTATATTTTCGGAATATAATATTGATTTAATATATAATTATTTGTTATTATCATAACATGTATAGAAATTGGTATATATATGTAGTCAATAAAATTGTATTCAAAATCGCTCACTTTTGTTGGAAAACTTGTATGTTATCACCACTGTCATTGAAAAATGCTGTATTATCAAAATGTCTGACTTAAAGTGAGTGTTTGATAAATTTAGATTATTTATTTTAACAATAAATATTAATTTATTCGTCTAAATTATTAATCGGAGTGTTATACAGACAGTGCTTTTCCATATTTATATTAAATTAAATAGAAATATAAATTATTTGTAATCAAAACTCGTTGAGAAATTAGTGAAAATTTTGGAAAATGTAATTTAGAAGGGGGCAGCGCGGTTAAGAGTCGGTCAAAAAATTACGACAGCTGCGTGTCAAGTGTACAAAAATATTGGAATTTCCATTTTTGCAGAAAATTTTCAAATTTAAAATAAATGCTTAATCGGTCTCTAATTATTGTTTCTTACAGCGACGACTTATTAAATTACGATATAGGAGATGTTATAGACGATCAGGTTTTAATAGGAGCTGATGAAGATGAATTATTACTCTCAGATGACGGTGAGCATTACAAACTTATTAATACCCTTTGTCCATTCATTTCTTTTTTTGATTTTGTGTTCATCTTTTTAAGATTTAGAGAAAGATGTTTCAAAAGAGGAAAAACTGAAGTTAAAATGTGAGGCCGAGGAGTGGGTTAAATCACAAATAAAAGATAAGCCTAAACCAAAGCCCAAATCAGTAGCAGAACATAGTTCAGTTGAATCCAACAAAACCTGCCGGAGCGAATACACAGAAAATGAAGTTATTAAAGTACAAGAACGTTCCATGTTGGAACAATATCAAGCAGCGCTGGGAGCATCTATAACTTCGCAAGAGTTCAAAACGCCACCAGAACAAACAAATGCCACAGCTTGTAATGAAATGGAGACAAATAATGGTACTCGATGTTCCACAAACGCATTAGAATCCACATCAAATTCTTTTAAAGAAATGGAATTGGATCAAAGTTCAAATATTTCTAACTCGGCAAATAGTATAACAAATGATTCTCGTGCATCTTCTATACTACCTAGCTCTCAAGAAAGTGCAAGTATTACTATGAGCCATGGAGACATATCAGATCCTCGTGAGGACTATGAAGATGAACGTGAAGAACGTACAAATATAAAAACCACAAGCGAACGTAAAGCTTTTGAGAATAGTAATGAGCATTCACCAGGTATTTTGATATGTATATATTTATATAGTTTTATATTTTATTTTAATCTTCCAAAAATAATTGTCTCAAGGAAGCATTTAATAACTTAGTTTTAAGTTAAAAAATCAATTTTCATTTAATTATGAAGTAAATAAAAGAAACGCAGATTGTGCACATATAAAAAGTGAACAGCATTTTATAATTTTAATTAGACATTAAACGTTTTGTTCTTAGTTTGTTATTAAAAAATCTCTAATTAAATTTTTGTTTTAATTTTGTTTAGAAAAATCTGTCAATCGCTTTGTTTACCATCAGAAAAGAAACGGTGCTCCATTAATACGTGGACATCCCTTACGAGGCCCTGTTCTACCTTTCCAACGTCCCTTATTGCGTTTTCCTCCTCATGGTAATATATCCTTACTACCACAATCGTCCTTTACACATTTGGGCGGTTTAGCCACCGTAACATTAACACATCCCCATACCAATCCTCTTATTCCAGGTCAGCTATTTCCACCACCAACGCAACAGCCTAACACAAACCCTTTTGCACCACAACCCTCACCTAATACCATACAGAATACACCACATGGCCATTTGGCAGGAACAAACCATGATCCTAACAATCCTCACCACAGGCCAAGGCATCCATTTGGCTTTCGACCAGGTCCCATGACAGGCTTTCGCCATCCCAATCCTACTGCCATATATTCACAGCCGCCGCATGATTATAATACAGTTCAGGGACAAGGAGTATTCAATCAGCATCAATTTGGAGGCCCGCGTAATATGTTTCGACCGGAAGGACCGATGGGCTTACCGCCTGGTATGCGTCCTGGCATGCGCATGCAGCGGCTACCCCTACAATCCCTGCCACCTCATGCTATGCCCAACCAAGGTAACTTTATTACTGCGCCTCCTCATCAAATAAGACCTCAAAGTGTTCCCGGACCACAACCTCCACATGGACCACCAAGCGTACCTGGTCAAAATCCTACTGTCGCAAATCAGGCCCCAACGGGACAAATTCCTACAAATGGACCTTCTTTACCTCCACGAAAAGTTCTTATTAATCCCAATTTCAAAGGCGGCGTTGAAGCAGCCACTAGCAAATTTATTCAAGAAACCCAATATATGAACACCATAAACACCCATGTACCCCGAATACAAAGTGATGAAGAACTTTTGCGTCAACAGGAAGAATTCATAAACAAAAATCGTGAACATATTGAGAAACGTCGTCATGCCAGAGACGTTTCACCAGCTCGTCGGTCCCGCAGTCATAGTCGCTCACGTTCCCGTTCTCGAACGCCACGCAGCTTGTCTCGTGAACGCAGTTATACACCACCAAAACGCCATCCTAATGGTGGGCCAAATAATCGCAATGATCGAGAACGTGATCGGGATCGGGATAGAGGAGATCGTGACCGCCCTTCTAACGATGATAAAAATACGCGCATGATACGTGCTAGCAGTAGGGATCGTGAAGATCGGGACAGAGATCGCAATCGCCAAATGGGTGGTTATAGACCTGGGCCTAATCGCTTTAGACGTGGTAATAGTCGTGATCGTGATTATGAAAGTCGTAACCAAAGCAGCAGTGGTGGAGGCAATTATGGAAAACGTCGCCGTAGTAATTCACCCTCACCTGGAAATCGCAGCGGTGGTGGTAATTTCGGAGCCAACAGAGGTCGTTATAATAATGATCGTGACAAATCAGAGGTAAGATCTTAAAAAAATAATATTTTGTATAATTTAAGCTGCAATTAAAAAAAATGCCAGGTCTACCCAGGCTAGCTCCACACACTTAATTCGTTCATCTAGAGTCTCTATTGTGGCGTTCGTTGCTTGGCATCGATCTTTACCTTCATATGGACGAAGTCCATTTCTTTTGTGTGGCAATGAATCGACATCCACGACTTCCTTCTGTAAAGAAGGACTTAGACGATACTATCGGTTGTTCTGACGTGTCATTAACGTACAGCTGATTGCTTATCGAATTTCGTAATTTCGGAAAGAGGGAACAGGTTAAGTGTGAATATCATAAATGAGAAAGTTTGCATGTTTCAATGTTTGTTACTCAAAACCGCAAAACCGGCTGAATAGATTTGCATGAAAGTTTGCATACAGATGAAAATTTCAATATACTTCATTCACATAAGAAATATAATATATGTATTTAAAATTGTTAGATAATTTGTTTTGCTTGCAGAAAAATTGACTCTTTCATTCAGTCAGGTCCTTCAGTGGACAATTTGCGGAATCCCATACTTTTCAACATGGGTCATTTTGAGCAGTGCCTATTGATTTTCTTCAAAATTTTATTTTGTTTCTAGTATTTGTTCTTAGTGTACTACATTGCGATGCTGGACTCTTAGCAACAACTAAATTTTCAGAAAACCGATCTGAATTTTGTTTGTTATTTTCTTTGAAAACCTATATTTTCTTTCCTACATTTAGCTTCAGGTTTTGAGTATCCGTTTTTTGGAAATACACAGTCTAACAAAAGTTTTCATACAATAATTATTTTTTATAGAAATTACTGTAAAAACACATCAATTACTTCTTATTAAATCATGAATTTTATTAAAGAGATTAAACCTAAAAGTATTAAAATTTCCAAAATACTTATTAAAGATCATAAAATAATTCAAATTGTACTATAAGGTAAAATTACAAAAGCTTACATACGTTCAATAAATATAATAATATCCGTAAATTTTTTACCATTTCTAACAATTCTAAATTTTATATTATTTAAACACAAGATCTTCTTATTAAACAGGTAAAAATTTTTAATTTTATTTATATTTATATATGGATATTTCGATACTCTTTGAGTATCATCTAAATAAAAGATAATTGCCCTTATTATGATTGTCGACGTCGACATCACACCAAGTCGACATCAATATATTGGCAATTGTGGGATCGTTATGGAGAACTATTAAATATTAATGATAGGATATTACCACTACTATGGCTTATAAAATTATAATTGGCCGTCGATATTAGTTAATTATTGCCTACAACGAGTTCAGAACTGCTGTCTTTTTAACGTAGACTACGTTATACGGTAAGGTAGGGGTGTTGATCTGGAGCACAAAATTTTTAGAAAATGTCAACTTTCACCCACTTTTACTTATATATTAAAACATATTTTAGTAATTTTTATATGTTACTCAGTTTTGGTAATATGTTTTGTTTCGAATTACATTAAAAAAATTATATGTCTATATATAAAAGTTTTATGTAGTTAAGGAAATAAATACATATTTTAGAGCATGATATTTTAGACTTTTTTTGTACATGCCGCTGTTGTTGTTGGTTTGTAAATGCCGCTGTTGTTTTTGTTGTTGTTGCGAAATCAAATGATTTTGGCTTTGCTGTGCTTTGTTTATTTATCGAGCAGCGTGTAAATGTGTGTGTGTGTACATTTCGTTTTGTTAGATCGGTCGGTTGTTAGTTCGTTTGGTGGGGAAGATAAAATGAAGGGAGGGGAGCGTGGACACTTGTGTGTGCTTGAAAGTTTACAGATCTTTGCTGTCGTTTGTTTACTTCTGCGAGCAGCGTGTAAATGTGTGTGTATGTTACATTAATACAAAGGATTGGCGATGTATACGCTCACTATATCAATGGCGTTTTTCCTATCGTTTTTCATTTATCAAAAATTATATTTAATTCATATATTATAATTGCAAAATAACTAACGTATTCTACGTCTGACCTATGCGCCCGTGTTATCTAACACAGGCTTGTATTTTTTTTTACTGTCGACTTGATGTGACGTCGACGAGACAATCATAATAAGAGGTAATATCATGTATGACGTTCTTGAGATTTTATCACATAGGATATATGAAATGGCACAGGCAAGAACAATTTTTTCGTTGTTTCGGAAGTAATTCTGCAGATCTTCTCCTCTAACTAAGGCTTTCTTCACGGCTGAAGCTTGTGTTTAACGCTATACAGAAGTCATTATGACAGAAGTTTGGAAAATTGCTTCGGATAAATAAATATGAATGTTCACACCAAATTCAACAATATAATGTTGGGAAGGTAGATGTCCTTTAAAATATTAATAGCCTTATCCATAGTTTCGTCAATGAACCTGAGTTTCCCAAAACCATTTACCAGCCATACACCTCCAGATCATGACTAATCCTACCCCACGTTTCACTGTTTAAATATATAATTTTCTGGTAATAACTCTGTATTTTATTTTCACCAAACTTTTGAGCCGCCCAAAACCCATAAACTTACATTTACTTGTGAATTCTACTCCTTCAAAAATGTAAGATTGCTAACATGATCAACTCTCTACTCTCAGCTTTCTTTTAATGCATCTACGAACAGTATTGTCAGAAAACAGCAACTCTCAGGTTCGATTTGGTTTGTGATTTAATTAAATAATACTTTGCTTTTGTTTTTTTCGACAAATCGAATAAAGCTCGTCTAGAATACGGGGCGGCCCTGCACTGATGCTTTCTCAAGTTTTTATTGTTATTCGCTGACAAGAGCAAAAATATTATTGTTGAATATGATGAAAAAGCTTTATTTTTTAATAAAATGTATATTTCGGAAAAATTGGGGGAACGCTGGATTATTTTTGATTGAGAATTCCTTTTGTGGTTCTATAAATTAAATTCCAAAAGTCATCAAGATCCGTGTGCCTTTAAAAACTGCTAATTGTGGCCAAAGGGCACAAAACAGTTTTTCGCGAATATCTTGTTAACGGTCACTGTAATCGAAATAGATTTGTAATAAAACTTGTAACTTAGGAAAATCCACATAAAAAACAAAAAAAAAATTTATTACTATTATTTTCGTAAGACTACGACTTTTCGAGGTAATTTGATTCTAAAATATAATGGTTATGATTCTCTTCACCTTTTTTTGTTGTGTGGTATCCTCAGTAGGCCCAATCCACGTCCATCTATTATTGAAAATTGATATTTTTTAATCTTCAAGTAATCAAACAAGTTAGTAAATGGTTAACATTTAAGCGTTTTCTTTTATTGGTTCATTATTATGGTTATTCTTCAGATTTCGTATCAATCACCAACTTCATCACCTCTGTCATCTTTTTCTTCTTCTGTTTACTATAATTCCGTCGTTTGTAAATATTCGGGAGAAAACGGATACCCCTTTAGTACAAATTACGTTGGGATATCGATATGATATCGTCCAATTTTACTAATCAGTTGAGCCCTGCCATTGTAATGGAATGTAATGGGGGTTTGCACTGCGACCATTGTTGATCTATTGTGCTTACATTGACATTGCCAGCATCAAAGTTTTCGTATAACATACATATGTATGTAGATATAAATCTATTACAGACTCGAGTTCAGCGTTCTAAATCAGCTAAGAAGCAACTTTTAGTTGTAGTGTAACAAAAAGTTAATCGGAATTTGCAGACTATTGTGCAATCACTTTTAATGGGAAAATATTATTTAAAATATAACTTGGCAAAAACAGGAACTTTATTTGAAAATGCAGTATGACCTACATAGATGTTTAAAATATTGGCGATCATCTCTGAAACTTCCTGTTTATTGAAAACAGATTCCATAATTTATTGTCACTGCTTTTGCAGCGATAACTTACGAACCAGTTTACCGACTTG
Organism: Germaria angustata; assembly: GCA_963681545.1. Taxonomy (NCBI): domain Eukaryota; kingdom Metazoa; phylum Arthropoda; class Insecta; order Diptera; family Tachinidae; genus Germaria; species Germaria angustata. The sequence continues at coordinate 86,860,324 of OY813001.1, read as the reverse complement.
AATAAAACGTATGAAATTCGATGCAAAAAAGTACAAAAAAGTTATCAAGTTTAGAAAACCGACTTGACAAGAATTTTATTTAGAAAAAAAGTAGTTTGTAACGCTAAAAATCTGGAGTTTGTTTTTAACAACTCTATACGATAAAAGTTATGATAAAAACAGATTTATATATTAATTTCTATTTAATTTTTTTCATATTTAGTTTGTATTAGTTTTTTAATATCATTTTCATTTACTTTTTTTAATTTTCTTTTATTAATTTATTTTTTAATTTAATTTTTATGTTAATGAATTATTGGAATACATTTTTATACTCGTATTAATGAATTATATCTAATATTGCTATAATTATTGCCCCTATTGCGGTTCACCACTCAACTCAGTTTGGTCGTGTGAGAGTCAACCCAACTTATGCACAACCAAACTCATTTTAGTTATTGCGATACACAACTGTTTTTAGTTGATTTTGTCATAAAATTGCCAACCTAAAATATCGAATTGCCAACTTTAAATATCACGTTTGACAAGTGAAATTTGAAGAAAATTAAACTGAAAGTGTTGTGGGAATAAAAAGTATAAAATATTTTATTTATGTATTGTGAAACAATTTGTTAATTGAGTCTTAAAAGGTTAAAAAAAAGAATTCTGTACATATATTTAAAAACTTGTAATTCTTAAAAAAATAATAAAACTTAATATTGAAATTTATTATTCGGGAGAATATCCCGACAAATTGTTAGAAACAATTAGTTTTTTTTTGCAAAATGCATTGAAAAAAATGTTATCAAACTGCTTAAACTTCACTGACGATTTGGTTTTAGCAACCAATGAAATGTCGGCATATGAAGAGCTAAAGCCACAACAAACATTTTTTCAAAATAATAAAACTTGTGAATTTTAATATATAAAAAAATAAGATGAAATTTATCTACAACAGCAAACAATAAAATATTATTAATTTTTAAATTTATTCTTAAGTTTTTCTATTTTTAATTTATCGCACTCCACCTTAAAGGCCGTGTCACATAAAACTTTGTAGCGTTGCGTGACGTTTTTAACTTTGAGAGAAAAGCGTAACGCAAAAGGTGTATGACACAATGAAAACTTTGACACAACGCGCGCATAGTATGTTTACCAAAAAGGTGGTTATGAATTTTGCTAATTATTTTTTATTATAAAAATTTAAGTCAAAATATTATTTGCTTTTGTGTGTTTATTTTGTTATCATCTATTGTAGTTTATTGAAAATACACCACTATAGCATATAAAGCTTTTTATTGTCATCAATTCATTTGTTTTTTGGATTTTCAAATACATAAGTACATATGTATGTATTCATATAAAAAGTTAAGATATTATTAATAATACGCTGCCACTGATTTTTTACAATAAAATAATCTTATGCTATATACTTACATATAGCATGCAAATAGGTACTATTTTATAAATTAGTTTTAAAAAAACAAGCTCCTATTCTTTAACAGGAAATAAATTTTAAAAACAAAAAAATAAGTATTTTTCATATCACATCACATTTTCATATCATATTCCAACATACATACATACATACATACATACATACATAACTTTGATTGTCAAAGCACGCAAAAAGTTGAGAGTTGCCGAACTTTTTGCGTCACGCTGCGTTAAAAGTGTTTTATGTGACATGTTTCGTATAAGTATGTACATTTCAACTTAAATGTCAAAGCGAAGCTGTAACGCAACGCGAAGCAAAAGTTGTATGTGACATGGCCTTAAGATTGTGGAGATCAGTAGCCTCATTTGCTTGTCGTTCCAACAATGCAAATTTTTTTCTAATTTTTTTAATGTTTGCAGTTGATGCTGCAACGCCAAAAACTTGGCCAGATGGTGCCGCTTGCTCTTGCAAAGACAAGAGTTGTGAAACAGTATCCTCAAGGCTATTTAATGGGATTTCTTGTGATGGGCCTCAACCTGTCGCCTGAGTGTTTCTTTTATTGTTTGCAAGTTTTTTCTTAATGCTTGCTTTATAGTGGATCCAAACCTGTGAAAGATTATAATTATATTAAGAATATTGTAATTGTTCAATATTATTTTACTGACACACTTACACGTTGCCATTCTTGAGATGTTCTTGTCGGTGGTCCCAAACTATTTAATTCTACAGCAAACTCTTCCCATAACTCCTTGCACGTATTTTCCGTTGCACCAAAATTTGGTTTTCCGCGAGCAATTTCCGGATTCCTGACCATAATCTGAACAAGCCGCTCAAATTGGACTTTCGTTGTTATTTTCAAACTAATAAAAGTGTTTAAAAATTGTGAAAAAATTATTACAAAAATTGATACTTACGATCTCTCCATTTTGATTTAAATTTTCACCGCTTTTAAAAAAATTTCACTCTAACTGATAATGACACAACTACAATTAAGCAGTTGTGTGTATTCAACGTTTTTTACGACCAAACTTTTGCAAAGTTGAGAACGGCAATACCACGAAAAAACAGATACACAACTGAATAGTCAACTGGCAGTTTAGTTGAGAACGGCAATGCGAAATCACCTAAGACGACCAAACTGACACAAAAGTGGTGAACCGCAATAGGGGCATATATCGAAATTGATATTATTTTTCTTGCTTTAATAATTATCATGTGTCTGATATAATTAAAGGGAGCGCACAACAAGCCTTCACTGGCTTAAGTGTATGTCGTATGACATGGGCTATCACACCCCTCCAATAAACCTAACCTAACCTAACCTAATAATTATCAAACACTGGCAGCGTGTGATGTTATGCACCACAATTGGTGCACATATTGAATCCTTATAATTTTTCAAATTAGTTTAGTTAGGCTGTAGCTGGCCTGAGAGAGAGTAAGACATAGAGTTTGTTATGAAATCTTTAATGTAATACAATAATCACTAGTTTCACTGACAACTGCATACAAGAGGAACTGTTTGCGCTAGACAAAAGGCTGAAGTCATCATATGCCTACACTTTACGGAAGAATGAGCTAGCTGGTCAATTATCTTATTCAGTTATACCAGATCCCTACAAACAAACAACATAGAAAAACTGTGAACCGACAGGCTATGTTCTTTGGGAGTGATCATGAGGAAAGGTCTCCATGCTATATACGAGTCCAACCATAACACTATATCTAAAGAAAAAATTAAATAAACCTACTTTGTTCTGAATTAAAACGAACGTATAGTAAAAAAAAAGAGCATATCCTGCAAAGCATTACAAAGCGACCAAATCAGGGACCCAGATGAGTGAAAGTTACTTATTAAGACCAACGTAACCTAAATCTCTTATCACCTCAAAACGATTTTCAAAAATCGGGGGGAAATCGGTAACTTCCTACCTATGTTTTGATGCGGGAGTTAATAAAAAAACTTAAGGTCAAAAAAACAATAATTGAATACCTATGAAAAATGTTATATAGTATTTTAATAAAACTGTTTTTTAATTTTATTGTGAGTAAATCTAACTCGTTTTCTGGGTTAGGACGTTTTTTCATTGGAAATAAGAAATATGGAGGTTCATTTTTACAATAGAAAGTAAAAACTAGTTCACATTTTCACTGGAGTACCTAAACAGGGGAAATTTTATTTTAAGTTCTTATTATCTAATGTTGAAAATGTATTCTCTTGGGATATTCTCCCCAACTAATTGTTAAAACAATTATAGTTTTCAAAAAATGTTTTGTTTGTTGTGGCCTTAGCAGTTTGAAAACATTAATTTTCAAACTGCTTAAAGTTCGCTGGCCGATTTGGTTTAGCGACCAATGAAATGTCGGCATATGAACATCTAAAGCAAAAGATTTTTTTACTACTATTTAGTATTCCAAAATTATGCAATAATACAATAAGGACTTCGTCTTGAATTAAAGCTCTTATAAATATTTTTCTAAAAAATTATTTTAGGTTGAAGAAGATGAGGAAACGCGTGCATATCGCTTGCAAATTGAAAAACAAAAAGCTTTACGGGAACAAATTATGCGTGACAAAGAAATGAAACGTAGAAGAGCCGCAGAAGAGAAACAATATGAGGTAAGTTTAAAATACCAATAATATCTTAAAACTAAGATTTGAAATTCGAATTCCGAAAAGATTGAAAGTTTTCGTTTATCAACATAAGAAACAAATTAAATTCCTATAAAGATGCAATATGTTAAGAGATAACTAATTTAGATTTTAATTACCTTAAAATATTCGTGTAAAAAAAGTCAAAAAGAAACACAAATTCATACAAAAACAATTCTCCAATAAAAATATTAGGAAAAACGTTCTAGTGGACCCCTACAAAAAGACGAAACTCCACCAAAAGGTGCAACGCAACACCAAAATCAACAGCAACAGAACTCACAAAAATTAAAAGAAGTAGTGGCCGAGCGTAAAATAATCTCGCTTAAAAAGCGTTCAGCCGAATATATTGACAACGAAGATCACGGAAGATCGACACAAAGAAGAGCTATACCAACGGCTAAAATTTTGCCAGAAGCTAAGAAAACCCTTACTGACCATTTACAACACAATACAACAAGTGGAGAACGTGGGGGTGGTTCAAATAGCATTAGTCAAAATACCGCTATTATTAAACCGGTACTGAAAAAAGATTCATCATCTTCTTCAGCTACAGTGGCAGCTATAAAACCTCAACCTCATCAACAGTCACACTCACATCGTCGTATGTCATCACACAGCGACGATGAAGTCCAGCTGGACTACGATGAAGATGATCTTTTATTAGATGAAGAAGACATGCTATTGGCTTCTCCAGAACCTACACCTCCTCGACAAACTGCCACTAAACGTGTCGAATCGCGTACGCCCTCTCCCGAGCCTAATATTAAATCTCGAAGTAATGCCAGAAAAGGAGTCAATACACGTGGTAATAGTAGTAGCAGTGTTGGAGGTAGTCACGGATCTTCTAAGCCAAGCTTTAGTTCTACTAACCGTAGAGTAGTTTTAAAAACTTCCTCTAATACTTCTGGAACATCTGCGACAAATTCCTCCAGTAGAGGTCGTGATGTCGGATCATCGAGCAGTAGTGTTAATAGTAATTCACGTAGAGCCATATTTGAACGTTTAGATGTGCGCAACAACAGGCAACAGTCTCCCTCACCAGCAAGCACCAGTTCAAATGCAAATCCTGATCATAAACGTAAACCACAAAGGATTGTGTTAAAGCACGATTAAATTAAATTTCTTACATCTAAATTCTAGCTTCCTATTTATTTTTCTTTTCATTTTACCACTCTTAAGATAATGTGTTTTATTGTTCTCTTATACATACTGTCTAATGCAATCGTAATTTAAAGATCATTAATCTAATGTTTAGTATTTATGCAGGGCCGAAAAAATGTTTCGCTTACTTCTTTAATTTAAAATATTGGGAAATAAGAATATTGAAAGTTAATACAAATACTAAGCGGAAACTTTCTATTAAAAATAAAGTTTTTTTTCTAAGTATTCTACATTTTAAGTAATTTTAATACCCAACAAACTATACTATATTTTTATTAGTATTTGTTGTGGTTTTATACGAACATAAAACATATATTAAAATGCAGAAAATATATGAAAATGTGGAAATATTTGTTTTCAATTTAGGCAGACATTCAATCAAATCACCTCGAGACAACTAAATTCGTAATAGAATGTAAAAGAAAAAATTATTAAAGCAAATTGAAGGAAATTTTTAAGCAAAATATTTTAAATTAATTATTTCAATTAAAAGAAATCAACCAGAATTGTTTTTTTTAGTATATAGTAGCAAATTGTATGTCTCAGGGGAATTTTTTTAAAGTTATGAATTTTATATAAAAATTTGAAGACACAATAACAAATTATTTAAAAAATCTTCAGCATTTTATGGAAGGAATATTTACACTACGATTGTAATTATTTCCTAGTGTATTTGTTTGCAAAAAATTTAAAATTGTAATAATTTCTGCCATTATAAATAAAGAGGTGAATTTTAGAAAAGTTTCTTTCCAGTAATAATGCAGAAGTCATCTGCTTTTTGCTTCAAGCGATTTGTTTAAAGGTGTCCGGAGTCCCTCGTAAACTCTATGAGCTCGTGTTAGCTCTGTTTTGATTCAGTTTTTTGCTTTTTAACTTATTTAGTAGTAACGTGTTTATAGTTGCGTGGAAGCTCTTTTGGAAACTTCTTGTTCACTTATTTAAGGCATTAAATTTTTTTTAAAAATTAAGTAAACTATTTATTATCATTACATATATTTCGAATCAAATTACGGAGAACAACTCCATATATTCTTGAATGCAAGAAAATATAGAAAAGCATGAAAAAAAGTTTTTTAGCCCGGGCCGTCCACTCACCTCCTTCAGCTAAACTTAAATTATGCTTAAAACCACCATACGCGAACTGGTAATTTATTAACGCAGAGACACATTTGTAAATGCAACCTTGTAGCATATGGAAATACGCAGTGGTATCATGTATAAATTGGACCTTAAAGGACTTCTTTATGATCCTTTTGAGAGAAAATTGCAGTCGGATATTCATCTTGAAACTATGGTTAATTTCATAAAAATAATTGATGTTTAAAAATTTCTTTTCGCCACACGATAGATATACTCGTACTTACTCGTGTGTATGTGCATATGTAAAAGATTCTTTAATTGTTTTGGGTTTATATCTCTTTTTCTTAACCCTGTTCTCGTATGTATGTAATTAATTTTCATAAGTCATATGTCAGCAGAAAATGTTTGTTCAAAATTTGCATACACTTATATTCGATTTTTGTAACGAATTCATGTTTCAAATGCACTTTTAAGAAATATTGGGCCTTATTTTGTTTGGCGAAATTCGCCTACGACTTCAACGTTTAGTACTAGATTAAAGAAAAATGTTGCTCGGTATCTTTAGTCTATTACAGACTGTCGAAAATCGCCAAACACGATAAGGGGGATTATTACCAGGCGCGGAGCTGTTGAAGGTGAAAGGTTAAACAGACAGCTAGAAAGAAGTCCACAAACATTTTTAAAGCATTAAATTTCAAATAATTTTTTGTATGGAGTACAGGTTCACTTTCGGAAATTTGCATTTATCTCTACATGGAAAAATAATCTTGCAGAAACATGTGGAGGAATTAGTTTTGAAATAAGAACTGGGAAAACAAACCTTTTATTAATTACAAAGTACAAAAAATTTCCGAAATTCCTTTACCAAACAGTTGAACAATTGAACATTCATTTTTGTTTTAGTTGACGAAAAAAGTCTTCACTAATGTTTGTGACATGTCGTCTGTAACAGTCGTAGGTAGTAAGTTGAAAATGAATTTCCGTAAGTTTTTTTTACACAGTTTTTGTGGTATAGGCGCTCACACCGGCAAAGAGTAAAAAATTAGCAATAATTTCATTCAGTTGTATGAAAGTTTTCTGCAAAGCAGGTTTATGTCCCATTGCCTTTTGAAATTGGTACATTGATCTCTGTAATAGGAAAATCAATATGTTGTATGAATTTGCTCGTATGTATATTTAAACATGCTAAATGAATTCATATTAAGATTCATACATTAATTCATACAAAACCAATGCAAAACCAATTCAATATCGGCATTATGTTACGTGCTTGAATTTTGTGCGGTGCAATACCACTACAACTACCACTACCACATGCACATAAACATTACTACTATCTCAATCCTCAATTCGATGGCTAGACACTGTCTTATGCGATTGTGAAATTCAAGGAGAACTCCGTACTACGCAAACACAAGAAATTACATACTCGATTATATTAAATTAAATTTATGATTGATTACTAATTAAGTGTCCTTAAGTTTCAAAGCAAAATAAATCTCTGATAAAATTTAATACTTTATTTGAATGTGTCAGTACAGCGTATAGTAGAGGTAAACCGCATATATTAAAAGCCAAATTCTATTTGCGATTTCTAACACAATGGCTTGAACATTTTTTGAAGACGAATGATTTCCCCTGAATTAAAGTAAAAGCTTTCTTTTGTAAGATTAAAGTTTATGAAGCTAAGAATTGTAAAAATTAAAGTACATAGTATAAATTATATTTTATTCATTAGTTATTTGTTGTGGGTTAGAAGCAAGTCCAGCAGACTGCAATTGACTGACAAATTGTAGTTGTATATGTAGGTCTAATTTATATATAACTCACCTCAACTTTTTTTTATGTATGTATATAAAATAATTTTGTTTAAAAATTTTCCTTGAATTGCTTTTAACAATCTTTTCTTGCAAACTAACCGTCAATAAATATTGCTGGAAAAATTATATACTTATAGATATATAATATAAAATAAAATTTTTTCTTACAATAAAAAAAAATTGTAATTTTTAAGAACATTTTATTTTTAATTGCCTTTTTTTAATTTTCGTTTATGAATTTATTTTAAACTTTTTGTTTTTTTTATTAATTGATTTTACAAGAAAAATGTATTTTTGTTTTGTAATTTTAACACTAAATTTTTTTTTTTGTACAATTTTAGCTTGTATAGTTTGACAATTGTTAATTTATAATTTGACCTTAAAGTTCTTTACCTGACTTTTTTACCTTCCTTGACTTATTTATTTTCAACGAAATATTCCATAAAACCTTAAACAAAATAATTTGTTGTAAAACTTCACCATGTTACAAATTCAACAATTATTGTTTTCTTATCTTGACAAAATTAATCTTATTATATTGTGTGTGTGCGTTTTTTTCCTTTCTAAAAACACATATTTTACAGTTTTAATTTACTTAAAAATTTATGTTATTAAAGAAAAATATATTTCAATAAAATATTTAAACGTTTTATTTTATAGAAATTTTATATTCAAACCATTTTAGTTTGTTTGCTTTCTTTTAAATAGTTTTAAGTTAAACTTTATAATGTTTAAGCCATATAAATATTATAATTTAATCTAGTATTAAGTTTTTATATCGTTACAACTACTAACCCGTTCTATTTTAATTAAAGCTTGTCTATTCCCTCAACCTAGTTTATAATAGAAAATAAAAAATAAGCTCTATCTAGAATTAACTACAAAATACTTGGAAGGAATAACACTTCAAGCATTTGATTGAATAAAAAAACTTCAATAAACTTAAAAAAATTAAATATAATAAAAAGAAAATAATGATTTTTTAAATTAACAAAAAAAAAAAACATTTTTTAAGCATGAAAACTTAAAAGAAAGGCTTTTATATAACAAAACATAATTCCTCTACTTGTTGTTTGTTTAATTTAATTCTAAATTAAGTGAAATGTACTTAGAATTATAAAATAGAAAATTAGTATTTGAAATTATAAAATTATTCTTAACATTTAAGTTTATTACAAATAATTCATTTTAGATTTGTATTTTTAAGTTTTCTTTTAAAGAAAAAGCACACTGTTTTGGCCTTGATGCCATATATTTTAACTCCAAAAGCTTGTGTTTTTTTTTTAATTAAATTTAATGATGTTTAAACTACATGATCCTGTTTTTAACTCCTTAAACGCATGTGTATACGTGTGGCAGTGTGAACCGATTTTCATTTAATTTTTGTTATCGGTTAAAAGGTGACTTGATTGGAATGGAGGGAGGATTTCTAAAACTAAAAATTTTCACTTAATGTTTAAAAAATTAATTGTTGTTTGATACGTCCCTGAAACGGGAATTTGTTTATTCAATAATTTTATCGATGAACTTAATATCTTTCTTTAGGTTTGTTAAAAATAAAATAGTCCCTATCGCGAAGTTTTTACAAGGGCTTCACAGAACTATTCAAGGAAAGAAGCAAAGAAATGGTTGCGCTTTGTAGAATAAAAACAATTTTTATAATACCGTATTACTTGACCGCAAGCAATTAGAACTTGGTGAAAAGAACCTTAAAGTTTGGCTTAAACTTTAGAATACGTATATTCCAAATAAAGATACTAATATCGCCGAGGTAATTCAAAATATAATTACCGGAACTCACAAAATATGTACATAACTATTGTATAACATACCAGAAGGTATATATTTTAAAAGGTACTGTTAAAAAATGTACTTCTTAAAAGGCACTTCTTTCAAAAGGTGTTTGCTTAAAGGTACTTTTCTGAAAGGTACTTATTCAAATGTTGCTTAATTAGAAGTTACCTTTTTAAAAGTGATTTTTTAAAAAGATACTTTCTTGAAATGTACCTTTTTAAAATATATATTTCAAAAGGTACTTATTCAAAAGGTAGTTTAAACGGTATTTTTTTCAAATTAACAGTTTTGAGAAGTGCATTTTTTAAATGCTACCTTTTTACGTTTTAAAAGGCACGTTTTTAACAGGTGCTTTTTATAAATGTACTTTTTTAAATTGTTCTATTTCAAAAGGTACTTTTTAAAAGTGTACTTTTTAAATGTACTATCTTTTAAATTGTTCTATTTCAAAAGCTACCTTTTAAAAATGTACTATATTTTAAGGTACGAGTATTATTTTCCAAAAGTAATTTTTTCAAAATATAACTACATATTATTTGCGTCATTTTTTCAACTCTATTGGTAACCTGGTATTTTTGAAAAATATACTTAAACTATTTTTTAAGAAAATACTTTCTAATTAGGCACTTTGCTAACAAGCCACTGTTTTTAAGTACTCGTACTTTAAAAATAATTCTTTTTAAGAAATTATCTTTTCTAAACGGTAATATTTTAATTAGTTATTCCCTCAAACCTTTTGAAAGATACCATTTCTAAAAAATATGTTACAGATTAAAAGAAGATTAATTTAAAGTTTATTTTTGTGTGTGAGCTGAAGAAAAATGAACAAAAGTAATATGTAAGATTTTAAACAGAAAATACATCCATAATTTGCTGCATTGAAATACACATATGTTTTTTGTTGATATTAACTTCTTTTTTGAGGTTCATATACAATTATATTGTCCGCAATATTGACCATCATGCCATCAGACTATTCAATAGGTTTTCAATTCGGGAAATTATTTCATTTAATATTATATATTTTTTCAAGCTGTTCTCCAGCATGTCCTCAAACATATTTGAGTGTTTAACAATCCCTATATTGTAAAATATAAAATAATAGTTCAAGCGAAAAGTTTAGAGAACAGAATATGCTAAAATCAAAAAAGAAAAACTGAAAATGTCTAAAACATTGAACAAAATTAATCGATTAATAAAAAAAACTTATTAAATAATACTTTAAAAATATTTAAATGTAGATTTAAGTTAATAAATAGTAACATTTTAAATAAAAGTATAAAAAATATATAATATATAAATATTTAATTCACAACAATGATATATATTTATGTATATGTTTAAATAATTATATTTTAAATTATGTAAAATAATTTTTTTAATTATATAAAATATATATAATTATATAAAATAATTATATAATATAATAAGTACATTAGACAAGTGCTATGTATAATAGAAAACTATGAATCACTTAAAAAAAATGTATCACAAGAAATTAATGAGAAGATTATATAAGTATATTAAATCTTAAATTATACGTTCAAATATTTCAATCAGGATGTAAGAGTAGAAGAGTACCATACAAGACAATTAAAAGCCCTCTAAGGCTAAGTGGCTTACAAGAAATAAATTAGAAAATATTTGAAAAATTTTGTTTGAACGATCTATTTAAAGAACTTCAAATAAACACTTGCAATATTATTGTGCAAATGTTAATATTGTATCTACAAATCTTTACAAATCATATGACAATGAATTTTGCAACAACTCCATTTTTCTTGTGCGGTGTGTGCAAAAGTTCAATTGCTCCATAATGCGTTTTTTATGTCAATTTTTAATTTCTTTAAGAAATCGAAATAAGTTGCTTACAGGCCAGTGAATAATATTTTGAATTATATGACTTTTCTTATTTTCTCTTCAAAATTTCTTACATTTGAGCATTTTTGGGCTTATTTCTTTAAAATTGCAATTAATGTGTAGTTTCTAGAATCCAGACCGCCAACTCGTGTATATAATCTGTATGTTAATACTAAGTTTTTGGAGTGATTTCTAGATTATGAATACCTCTTCTAGGTAAAGAGTTTATCAGCATTAATATCATTTCTCTTGTGTGAGAAGTACATATAATAAAAGAAAAATGTGCTATAGATAATTCACCTTTATCGTAAATAAAAGGCGAATAGAATTTTCGCTTGAAATTTTCCCATGCACCAAAAATGGTGAAAAAATAAATAAAATGGTATACAAAAACAACAATAATTCATAATTGTCTATCGAAATTTTGTGAAAAAGAAACAGATTTCAAGTGAAATTTTAATTACGATAAGTATGATTATCTATGTACACGTGCTTAGTCTGAAGAAAGTTATCAGTGAATGTAAATCAATCAGTTAAATTTCACATTGTTCAAATTTTTTTGAATAATTTTGTGTTTTCATATTTTCATTGCTATTTAAAGATACATATGTACACTGCTGCAATATACTAGATTTCTGAAAATCGATTCGATTTAAAACCAGCGATTTTAAATAATAAATAATTTAATTGCAACGAAAAACTAAAAGCCAAAAATAGGAATGAGAATATTTTGCTATTTGTTTCATATTCAGGTTTTGAATAAGAAACTCAACCCACATTACACTTCTAACCCACGCTCATAATTAAGAGCGTTATCAATATTGCAATATAATTTGCTCTATAATATTGTATCGTGTAAGTTATATCTTGTATATTGGAAAAAAGTTTTGAAAACATTAAACATATATAAGTAAAGCTCTAAAATTAATATTAAGAAGGGCAAATAATAAAACAATTAAACTTTAATGTTTTAAAAATTAATAATATTATAATCAATGTAAACAATTAGTTTCAATATGACAACAACAAAAAAAAAATCGCAAAAATATTACATCATTGTGTTGGATTATTAAAACTGATTGAAAGCAAATGTTTCTAAAAACAAGGTCTATTAATCCTAGTTTAAGAGTGATTTTCAATTTACCTAACACCGTCTAAAAATAATTATCTCTTCAACTTTTTAGAGTTAAAATAAATTTTAATAGTTTAATATAATAAAACGTGTACAAATAATATTACTTTAAAAATTAATCTATTCAAATAACTAACAGAGAAAGCTAAATTACAAACTATAAAATTATATGTCATTTAAATATTTATAAAAACTATATATGGGTATTAAAAAGAAGGATTTAAAATGAAGTGAAGGTAAAATTGCAGAAAATATAAAAAAATCAAGTCAGTGAAATTAACAGACTGGCGGCAGACACATATAAAAAGTATAAATTATAAAACTACAACACATAAAGTATAAACAATATAAATTATAAAATTGCAATATATAAAAATTATTTAAAAAAATATATTCAAAGTATAAAATGAAGAAATACAAAGTATATACATACATACACATAATAAAAAGTACTACATACATAAAAGAAAAACAATGATATTAACCTTAATTGTTTGTTCAAATCCTTTATTAGTTTTTATATTACTGTTTAGTTGGTTTTGAAAACAATATGTTTCTATTTATGCATACATGTATTCATTCATATATAAATTAATAAAACAATATTACTTAAAAATATTTTCTTAGAAATTTATAAAATTATAAATTATAAAAATTATATATAATATAAATCATAAAATGTAATAATGTACACAACATTTTAAATCAGAGAGAAAATTTGCAAAAACGTTTCGGGCTGTCGAAGTTAGTTAATGTTTTCAAACCGTACACTTAAAGTCCGTACTTCGCACATAATTTTCCTTTAATAGCCCCTATTTGGTGTCTCGACTAACAATAGATTTTTCAGTGTCTGATAGCGTTTTGCAATTTATATATTAATTTTATTATTATTTTTTTAATTTCATGAGCTGCTAGAAAGAACTCTTGTCGCTCTTAAAAAATAAAAATAGAGAAATTCATCGGCAAGCTAAAATAGTAAACAATATTAAAGTTTCAAGTGATTGTAACCCTTGTATATTTAGAAACTTCCTCAACGATTTAAACACTTTCCAATAAACAGTCTATTTATAGAAATTGTTGCGGAATTTACATCATTTTTTAGGGTTTCTTTTTCTTTATAAAAAACAATATATTTTTATGATTTTTCAATATTTCAACACCGTGTGGGTAGGTGTGTTCTTCAGGAAATTAAAAATATTTTATAAAATTTGAAACAAAATCAAAAGAAAAAAGTTTAAATATTTTTAATCTCCTTATGAAGACACCCACAGGGTGTTGAAATATTGAAAAATCATAAAAAATAAATATATTATTTTTTATAAAAAAAGACCTCAATCTCAAAAAAAAATTCAATTAATTTATAAATAAAAAGGTCGAATAATATCATCAATTTATTGTAAATAGTTAACGAAAATGCTTTGTGCGAAAAGTGTTCGAATACGGGTACTTTGATAATAATTATCATATATGATTTACAATTTGTTCTTCATAAAATTACCGTAAGGAAGGCGAGAATATTGTAGCTGCTGAAGGCGTGCGACTGAACTTGTAGCATGCATTTTTGCATAGAATTGTTGCATGCAACTTGTTTTGTTTGCTGATAGGAGGGATATGGAAGCCAAATATGTGCAGCAGCACCATCAAATATCATATGATTTCTTTTTTATTCCACCGCATATATAAACGTTTCATGCAACAAATTCCATAAACGCGTTTTATGTGAACGTCCTTATCTTCGTTTTCGAAATATGAACAATTCAAATTTGTATTCGTTTCCAGTACAAACAAAACCATATAATGAATTTCATTCCTCAGACTGAATATGTCGATTTAGTGGTGATAAGTTTTTTTGATGTAATTTAGATTTTTTCAATGATTTTCCTTTTTTTGGATGATCAATAATATTTTTCGAATTTTTCGTGAATTTAGTTGCAAAACTTGATTTTGGTGATTTTTTTTTAATTATTTTTCATTAAAAATTTTCGTTTGCAAATTTTCTGTTGCTGATTTAAATACATATAATTAAAAATAAAATACAATTTGAAACGTATAAATTATGGTAAATTTTAAATTAAATGTAATACATTTAACCCGTAGCTCATACAGTTCTAATATAATACTTGCATATACTATATACAAAAAAGTTAATAATAAATAAAAACCATCTTCCTTTATTAATCTCTATTAATATTGAAACTGAAAAGATAAAATTTAAATATTTTTATCTACAAAACAAACAAAAACAGCAGCAACTGTGATCATTTTATTTATAATTTTTTGCATTTTTTTTTTAAATATTAAACAAAAATTAAACAAACTATACAAAAAGTCATTAGAAAAAAATCTAAAAAAACAGTATTGTGATATTTGCATTTAAATTTTTTCTAATATGATATTATTTAATTTTACCACAAAACTTCCCTTTAGTTAGTGCTTTTTAAATTTATTTATGGAATTTCTTTTAAAACAGTTTCTATTGTTTTATAAAATCAATTATTTTAAACAAATTTAATCTAATGTACAGTCTCCAATTTGAAAAAAGTCTTATTTAATATAGTTGTGTTAATTTTTCTCAAGCAGTTTATCAATCACTTAAACAATTTTAGAATAATTGTGCCTTAAATAATTGCTCAATTCAATATCAATTAAATAATTTTTGTTTTTATTTCATTTATCAACAAATTATTTACTCTGTCTCGTATCAGCTTTAATTTTTGTACATTTTTATTATTATTTATTACTTTTATATGTATAATAGTTATTTATAATTTTGTTTTTGTCGAAATCAAACATATTTTATATCTTTTATAAAGATTTTTTCTTGCAGCTACTTTTGTATAATGAGTTCGTTTTATGAACTCATATAAAAGTGAAAAAAATTTTGGAAAACAATATTCAAAAACACAAAATTTCCTAATGAATTGAAAATTCATTGGATGATTTATTTAAATAAAAAATTAAATAAAGAACATATATTTTACCAAAAAGAAGAGAATGTACTTAATTTATATGTATTTGCAAATCATGCAGGTAATATTGAGCAATTCTATTGAAAATAGAAGTTTATGGTTGTTGTTTAAAAACAGTTGATTGGAAAAAATAAAAAATAATTAAATATAATGAGAATAAACCTATAATTAAAATAAATATATAACAATGAAAACAAACATATAAACAAAAATAAAATATATTATAAAAAATTTTATAATAAAAGTAGAAATACTGTAACAACAATAAACATATTACAATCAAAATAAAAATACAATAAAAATAAAAATATAAAAATTAAAATATAATAAAAATAAAAATATGATAAAAATATCATAAAAACAAAAATATAATATAAATAAAAATATAATAAAAATAAAAATATGAAAAATAAAAATATAAAAATAAAAATATGAAAAATAAAAATATAATACAAATAGGATGATAAAAATAAAAATACAATAAAAATATGATAAAAATAAAAATATAAAAATAAAAATATGAAAAATTAAAATATAATACAAATAGGATGATAAAAATAAAAATACAATAAAAATTAAAATATGATAAAAATATAACAAAAATAAAAATATAATAAAAATAAAAATATAGGTTAGGTTAGGTTGATTGGAGGGGTGTGATAGCCCATGTCATACGACATACACTTAAGCCAGTGAAGGCTTGTTGTGCGCTCCCTTGGGTTTAACTAATAAAAATATAAATATAAAAATAAAAAAATATTAAAATAAAAATATGATAAAAATGAAAAATATAATAAAAATATAGTAATAATAAAAATATAAAAATAAAAATATAAAAAATATAAAACAAAAAATATAATATATATAAAAGTTTAATTATAAAAATAAATATGCTGAAAATAAAAAAACAAGCCATTCTATGAAATATGAAAAAATTTTACATCACTTTCAATTTCCTGTATAGATTCAAAAGAAGGAAAATAAAGATTGAGAAAGAGAAATGAAATTTTGTGGGTTTGTCAGAAATACATACAATTTATACTGATTATTTAAATTTCGCGCAAGCACGATTAGATGACACTTACCAGCATGTAGTCCAGATACCATTCTATCATATGGTGAAAAAATCATTGAATTATCTCAAACCGTTTAGGAGTTATATCATTTTAATGAAAAAAAATTGAACTTCAAAAATTGTAAAGTTCGCGTTTGTGTGTTGTCTTTCATTTTTGTTTTCGTGTTTGATTATCGAAGACTTAAGATACATACTTTTTTGGTAGGTTGGCTTTTTAACTCACAAATTCAATGCATACCTTGAAGCGCAAAATTTACATCGAATTGTGTGTCTTAAGTCTTTTTCAGTTATCGTATAACAAAACTGGTATGCAGCACTTTAAGGACTTAAGAAAGGTACACGGATCTATGGAATTTGTTCCATTTGCAGGTTTTTTGCTTTTAATACGGAGTTTTTTTTTGGCGGACTAACAAGTTCCACAACAGGATTTCAGAGCAAACGATATATTTCATATTTTCTTTAGTTTTGTTTATTAATTTTTATTTTATTTCTGTTTGTATAATAATTTTACTTGGTATTTAATGCATCACTACGTATAAATTATCGGTAAAGAAAGAAGAATGAAACCGAAAAAGAATAAATCACTACAGAAGATTTAATATAACTTAATTAGATATTTACACCATTACAATACTGCAGCCTAATAAAATAGGAGACAGAATTAATACATATCTTTAGATTTAAAATAAATCGAATCTTATCGAAGGTTAGATTATATTGTGTCTTGTTGTCACTAAGTTATATTAGTTTGAATTATTTTAATTTAAAACTAGTGCTATGTTTTATTGAAACTAATAGGGAAACTTAAAGTTAAGCACTGGCTGATGACTCCACTGAGGCGTTGGATTCTACATGATTAGATTCCGAAGTAGAGGGAACGGTGGTATTAGCGGTAGCGTTGTTAATATCAGATGTTTCCTGTGTTGTGGCAGAACCTTCATAAACTGATGTAGCTTCTATAATGATGGTAGGCAACTCATTGTTTGTGTTATTATTGTTGTTGACATCTGTCTTGGATTCCTTGGCTGCAGTTGATGTTTCATTTGTGATTGAGGATTGTTGCTCTGGCAGCGCAACAGTCTCTTTAGCTTCTGTAGACTGAGGAGCATCCTTTACTAGTGTTTCTTTGGGAGTTGAACTTCTAATGTTGTTATCATTTGGTTTACTTTCCACAGCTGCTGCTTTTGCAGCTTCTGTAGAGCTGTGACCTTTTATAACTTCAGCTGTATTTGATGGCTCTGTTGTTGTAGCTGCGGGCTTACCCTTAGTTTCGCGTACTGGTGTTCCAGCCTTTGAAGTTTGTGGTGATGGCGTGCGTGATATTGAAGATCTGGGCGTGGCACCCTTGGGAACGTCTAAGCCGTAAGCCTTTTTATCCAAAAGTACAGATGTGGCCTGCGGCGATGCACTGCCACCTTTTTTAATGCTTTCAATTTTTTCCTCCGTTTCACGGCGTATTTCTTGTATAGGTTTGATTAGGAAAATGGGCACATCATCGTCACGTCTTTGGAATAACATTTCACCCTCAAATTCGACAAGTTTATGTTTGCGAGCCCTCAAGAGAATGCCCACCACTTTGTCAGAAATATAGTTGTAAATCTATAAAATTCAAAAATGAAATTTTTTATATTAAAATTTAGCTAAAGAGCAGCGCGTAAAAAAGAAAGTTATTTTATATAGTATAAAAATTTGTAATGAAACCATGTTTGTAATAAAAATTAAAGGAAACAACTTTCATTTGACCCAGTCTTTCTTACGGAATAGTGCATTTTCTCAACTTCTAACGAAGACTAGTTAAAAAAATTTTGATAAAAAAGTTTGAAGCTGTTTTTTCATGCAAAAATATTTATTTCTCTAAATCTATGTCGAAAGCATTATTTTGCTTCAATCGATAAATGATAAAATTAATTAATGTCGTATGAGGAAAAAGGCAAATTTGTACGCTTTCCAATCCTAATTTGAGATTATTTTCTTTGCAAATTTTACTTCTCCAAGCATAATGAAGATACCTTCCAAATCGGTGAATAGGAATTAAAAAAAGAGAGCATTCTGCAGTGACGAGCCTGTGCTAAAACCGCTGGAAATTTGGATGTTAATATCAGCATTTTTGTTACACTTTTGGAAACAATTTTTTTTACTGTTTATTCAAGTTTATGGTCTTTACTTTATTACCCAAGGGAATGAAGAACAAAGTGTAAAAATAATCTCTAACACTAAAACACATTTATTGATCATGTTAAAAAAAAATCAAAAAGATTAATGAAATTGCAATAATTATTATGAATTTTGCGTACATACGAGATTCCAACCAACTCTTAGCTTAAGATCTGTGATCATTGAGTCTTTCACTGACTGATCTTCGCTGATTTTAAAAGACAATTCTGGCTGTCTTTGTTAAAGAAACAGATTTCTATTTCAATGCCTGTGTTAACAAGCATCTTAACAAAGTAAGACGAGCTTCATCAGGGGAATTGTACAATTTACGAGTATTAAACAATTTTCACCGTTTACTGCAGATTTTGCAACGACGGCTTCAATGACTCTTTATTTCTTAAAAGCAACGTAAATGAAGCTATCAACTTGAGCGCCGAGCTTTACAACATGTAGCTCTAGCAGGGCAGAGTTAGATGCCACATACAGTAAGTGCCGCAATGGACATTCTAAATGAACGATTTGGATGGAATGGTTATATCTCGCATTTTCTAAAGTCTGCAACTGTTTCGTAATCCAAATTCCGTGGGCATTATGATAAACATTTTTATATTAATTTTCATTAATTGATTCTTCAATACAAATTGTTGTTAGTTAGTGTTGGGCTAAGAGCATGAGTGTCTCTCCTCCCCATTTCAGTCTAGCCTCTATAGTTTAGAACGTTGCGGGCTAGTGGGCTTATATGGTGGTCAAGATTTTGGTATGTTTTGAAACCACAGTTTCAGCTCATGAAGCAAATAGATCCTTATGAATCTGCGAAATTTTTATATGCGAGGGCGTGGCCGTTATCGTACGAACTATTTTGTTTTGGCGCCTTTGAATTTTTTCTCTAACTGAACTGAGCAACATAATGGTTTAAGGATCGGGTTGTATAAAAGGATTTGTAATCTAGACTTAATGCTAATTAATTAGAGTAGCTTCAATTTAGCGTTTATATGCGATTATCATGTTAAACGCGCGATTTGGACGTATTTCCCTTCGCAGTGTAAAAGTAATATGTGCATATTTTTGCTTGTTCACCTTTATCCTGACATGGTTTAAGGCATTCTTTCATTAACTAAATGTATTAGAACAATTTGCGTGATTGTAATTTCTTTTCTTCCTTTCATTTTGTATCTATATCATTGGGGTGTATAAATATAATGATCCTTCGATTTGGAACGTTCACAATATTTATCCTTCGCCATTTTGTATTCCATATGATTCCATTTTATTTTGACTTCTAAAAAATTATAAGCACACGAACGCCAGAATAGATGAAAGGAGTAAAAATCTGAGGAAGCCGGACTTTCCCGAGAACAATCTAGATAAATTTTTTGTTCTTGAAAACCTCTAGACGACGAATCTCATCGAAATCGTTGGAGCCATTGTACATTATAAATGTACAAGATGTTAGATACTAACAAATTTATTGTGTTTTCCATTTGAAATAATTTGTGTAAAACATTTTTAATTGTTCATTTAATACAAACTTTTCTTTTTTTAGCAAATAACATGAACGTCGACATGATTTGCGCAAAACACTCGCTTTGCTCAGAATGGAAATGTAATTTGATTCACCATACAAAAACAAGCAGTCATCGTGGAAATGTAGTGTTTTTAAATGTCTTCTCCTCAGACCTTGCAAGCTCTTTGGAGACATTGATAATTATCATTAAAATAATTGGTATCCTTTCTACTTGAAGGCCTTTTGTAGGCCCCAAAACGATATTCCTAATAAATGACAGAGCCTACTAAAATATTAATAAAGTAGGCTGCACGTTTTAGAATGTCCGGTATAATAAATTTCTATTTTAATTTATAAAGTGATGTGCACATCAAACGCTCATTTGCTCAAACAACGTCGTAACTTATAAATAAAATTGTTATTTTCTAACTGATCCTGCATTGGATCAATCATCATATCGTTCTTTATTCTTTGTCAAAAATGCATATAAATATTCATGCAACCTTTTTCTATTTGCGTTGGCAATTTCATCGACACATTTTAAGACAACATCAGCTTAACACAACAGCAAACGTAAGACAACACCAAAAATGCCGACGACAAAATCGAAGGCAATTAGAGACAATATCAATGTCAATTTGGCTTTCAGAATACAGAATAATAGAATAAATAAAAAAACGGCGTTGTCTTCAATTGCCGTGATTATGTCTCTACCCCTCCTGAGAAAAGATTATTATTTTTAAGTTGAGTTTTATGTAAATTTAAAGCTTTGAAATCGTTGTTGTTTGATAAAATCAGCGATGTGTGTTTCTTTCTAACAACATGATTCTATTAAATTGATGCTGTTTGATCTTAAAAGGGGTGCGCCATTTAATATTTCATTTTCAAGGTACTTACATTAAACAGTTCTCCAAATGGTATAACACGCATAGTTGGCTCATCTTTGACATTATAGCCTTCCGAGTCAATAATTTGACACAACTCCAACATTTCCTTTAAGACATGAATGTTGGCTTTTTGTCCTCTCATTTCTGTTAAGCTGCCAGCCAAAGGCCTATATTGGAAATATGAACAGATGGGCATTAAATGGGTTCTCCTTGACCGTTTGGAAATTATACTTACTTGCCATACTCATCTTTGGAAAATGTTGGCTTGGGAGATGCCCGGCCATCGGTATTGGAAAATGGATTTAGTAGTTGCGATTGTTTGTGTTGATCAACCTGTTGATTAAACATGGCTACTTTGGAGGAAAGTGAAGAGTCCTGGAAGGGTAAAAGGAAGTGAAGAAATAAATTTAATTAGTTTTAAAATTGAATAACAAAGACTTACAGGATTCATTTTCTTGTAACAGAGAATTTTGAGAAAATTTTAACAAAAGAAAATTTTATGATGAATTAAAGAATTTATTTTTCAGTATTTGAAATTTAAAAAAAAAATGTGTATAAATAAATTTGTTGCATGATACAATAATAGAACACAGGGAATGAAGTGAAGACAAAAAAAAAAAGTCCGAACTACGGGAAAATTAGGGATTTTGTCCAAAAGCATTTATAAATACGAGTATGTAGTAGATTTTTAAAATTTCTTTCACAGATCATAATTTCTTTTAATGATTACGTGTCAAAACTATAGTAAACGATCCATCGCGTTTCTAACGTAAAAATTGGTGATCGAAGAAAGGGAAGAAAAAATATATCGATGAGATGATGGTGTTGGTGTGCGCAATGGAATCTGAAGAATAGCAATGGAAATACTTAGATTTTTATACATAAGTAAGTACTCGCATATAAAAAAGAATTATAAATTTTAAATAATTTTTACAAAATTTAAGGTCGCCTTCCATTGTACCACAAAAATAATACGATTTTGCATGAGCAAAATAAATTTAAATTCTCTCATATGCCGATGAATAATAATAAATTTCGAAAGTAATAAATTTCGATATTGACTAAATTCTCTTTGTATATAAGAAAGAGAGAACAAAGAGAACAAGTCAGTCATGCTTACACTACTGGTGTGAAGTAGAATCAAAATGGGATGGTGTAACATTTTTACAAAATTTACAAAAACAACAGGCAATCAGAGCCAAGCTGAAATAAAATATGTATTGTTTTTGAAAATTTAAAAAACAGCTCTGAAATGGTTTAGAAAATGAACATTTATCATCCGATTGTTAGATTTTCATTCATGCTTTCTCTTCTACTGTGTTTACACTGCAATTCGTGAAAAATTTAGGCATTATGGTCCTACGAAAAAAAGTATTGTAATGATTTGTGTAGGCAACTTCCTAAGCCACAAGTTTTATCACAGAAAATTTTCGATTGCATTGACCATTAATGAGGTATTCGCGAAGATCCGAATTTTGTGGCCTTCAGTCCCGAGTAACTTTTTTTAGCGGCACATTGATCATTGGGGACTTTTCAGATGTTACTTACATAGAACATGCAAAAATTCAGCCATCCTTTAATTTTTCCGAATTAAAATTTCTATACTCTGGATTATTCAAGAAATTTTTGCTTTTAACTTCCGCAGCAAATTATTATGTAGAAGTCATTTATCAAGTAAACTTTTTAAATTTTGAGAAATTTGCTGCAGCAAAAAACTCTTAAAAATCCTACAAACATTATAAAAGTGAAATCTTGTATCATCGGTGTTTTTTTTATAAAGAGGAGCAACACTCAGGCAATGAAAAGTGTTACTTCTTTTGTAAAGGGAGTAGTATAGAGAGGACAAGTGGTGAAATGAGAAGACAGAAAGAGAGAGGGACAGAGAGAGAGAGAGAGATTTTTACATTTCTACTATAGCAGAATTGCAGCGCCTCTGGTGTTAAGTACACGCATTAGGTTTTTTAAGCTGTATGTGTGTAGCCATTTTATTAATTGTTTTACTTCGCCAACAATACCGACGAAGGAGGGCGCCGCACAGTGGCTGAAAAACGTTTTTCATTGGCCAAAATTCTGTAACTTTTGAACCGATCAAAATATTGAAGTAATTCTTTTTTTAATGGATAGATATTTAATTCAGCTTGACTCAGTTTTAATTACATTGAAATTGATTGAGTACTTCTTAAGGACTTCTAGGTCAAAGTTGAACTTTTGATTTTTTTTTAACTTTTGGAGTGAAATATGGGTTTATTTTTTTTATTTGCATATTAAAAAATTTTATATTTTGATCTTAATAATAATTATAATTATTTTTTGTGATAATGGAATTTTTTTAATGTTACACTCAAAAAAATTTTTTACACTGAAAAAAATTTTTTACACTCAAAAAAATTTTTACAATCAAAAAAAATTTTAAAATTAACTGGAAACAAGGTTTAAATCCACTCCTGTTCTTTCAGATGCTGTTTCTGGATCTGAAAAGAATCTTCGTGCGGTATTGCCATCATTTGTATTGCCTGACCCTTGTTTTGGCTGATCTATAATCAATCCAATTTTGCGATATTCATCTTGAACATGTTTCTTTTTTGAACTTCTTAACTCTTTGTTGGTTTTATTGTTTCTTATGGATCCTGAAGACCCGAAATATAAATCATAATTGATTTTTAGTATATGTTCCATAAGTCGTATTCTTGCATGTAGTGGTGATAATCTAAATTCATATGCATCGGTATTATCTAATGATTTTGTCGGAACTTGGTTTAATTGGGTTTATGCTGCTTGGCATATAATGCAGCTGGATGCAGCCTTCGTGTTAGTCAAAGCCTGACCTACATTTCCATTTATCATTGTAAGGACTAATTGGTAGCTTACTTCAATTTGCTGCCCATCTAACTGTAATTGTAATGGGTAATGGTAGTGTTGCAATTTGGGCCTTGATATCACTAATTTCTTTGTTAATGGCATCACGAGTTTCTTCTTTGAATTCAAATTTGATTGGCCTGCAGTATTTCGTAGAAGATGGTGTCTCATTTTTCCAAATATCCATTGTTTGCATTGTACTAGTCGAAGGCTCTGAATCTTCCAAAATCTTTTTCAATCGCAATGGTACAATTGATACCATGAACATATCCGAGTCCGAAATATTTTCACATACAACTTGTTTGTATTGGTTATGTCCCGAAGAACCATCACACCCCCACTTGCAAAAAAGAATTAGCTTTGTGTTTCCATATTTCTTTAACGCATTTCCTGGTATTGATTGTAGCAAGCGTTCGGCTGTGTGATCAAGTAGAGATTGTAGTTGTACCTCTGCCGAAATTGGTGTGATTGTAATAGTATCCTTTGATGGCAAACAGTCCATTTTACCAGCAGTTATGTGATGATATGCTGGATAGATATTTGAGCCCTTTTCAATCGCACGCAATCTGAGTTTAATAATATATTGCTGTTTTGTTAATTTCAAATCCAGAAATAAGGCTAATGCCTCCTCATTTGTGCACTGTTTTGCATCGCTCGGAGTTGGTATACTTTTAAGAATTCGTTTTGTTCTCACTGGACTAGCTTTAATAACTTTTTCAATGATATCCACTTTTGTTAACTGGTTCTGTGATCGTAATTGATGTAGGAAAGATTCTTTTATATTTGTACAACCAATTGCATCGTTAACATCTTTAAGTTTCCGCCTCTTAGATCTATCGCTGCAGTTGTCCAATGATTTGCGTGGTCTTCCAACCTTATCTTGCTTTGCTGTTTCTGCAGCGACAGTAAGTTGGCCTTCTAACCACTTTTCACTTTTTATATAAAACTTTTCTTTACTGTAGCTAACTTCTTTGTAGCGTTTTTTTAGTACTTTTACAAAATTAGATAATTGCTCTTGTATTTCGGTGCTACACGAATTTAAGTTTAATTTTATTTTAACGTAACTAAGAACATCTTCCTGGTTTTTATTTCTAAAATACTCTTCGGCCAGTTATAACCGAAGGTCTCCATATTTTTCTGAATATTTTTATTTGAGTCTGTTATGATTTATCACTTGCAAATATACGTACGTACACGTAAAGGATTAACTTATTATTGAGTAATCCCTTATGGAATCCGTAGTTTTATACATTTTTAGATACATGTTACTCACACATTGATCTTCAATTTCATAGCAGGTAGTACTTAAATTGAACAAAACTGCACTTGTTATCCAGACCTTAATATCAGGTAAAACTAATTAGTATCTCGTCAATATGGGGTTCTTTTTATCTTTAGTTGTTTAATGTCGGGATTATTATTATAAAATTGTTAATGACTTTGCCTGACCCTAACAGTTATATTAGAAAGAGATCATATGTTTACTGTACCTATTGTGATATTTTTATGACTGATTTTTTTGCTGATCAAAACAAAGCCATAAAACCCTTTCGCAGGTATTATATTTAATTATTTTAGTTTTAGGTAGTCTAAAGTAAAAAACATAAACCTTCAGGCAAAAAAGTGAAAATTTAATACACCATTGTATACGAGTAATTATAGGGCTGTTTATATTAGAGTAATTTGATTTTTTTTGGAGTAATTTCATTAAAATTAAAAAAGTGTTCTACCGGCGGGTCGTGGCGGGTGCAAAAGTATATATGGGGTGAAAGAAGACACCTTCGCCTTTCTTCGGGTGGTATACGTTTCTTGTTCCCTTTTGTTCCCTAGAAGTTCTATTCCACTAAAGTTTAAATTTTAGAAAAATATAGTAGTTTCATAAATATTTCATAACACCTCTAATATTAAACGCTAGAGCGGTAACCACTTACAACAACTAAAGACTATAATCCTATCAATATTATAAAAAAGACCGCAGGCCATTATCGATGATAGCTTGCGAGTAGTAACCATTTATTTTTGACAAAAAACTGATAAAAAACACCTTTTACTGAAATAACAAAAAACAGTTGAGTTTGACAGCATGCCACGCCCACAATTATCAACAGTTTAACCTAATTTTTTGGCTACCTTAATATGGATATATTAGCTCCAAAATGGCGTAAAAATTTTAAAAATCGGTGACAAAAAAAAATTTGACTTTTGGCCAATAAAAACCGATTTTCAGCCACTGTGCGCCGTGATGTACTGTACATTAGCGTACAGAGTTGCAAAAGATTCACGTCAGTACCTGCCCGAAGGCCTAACCTGACGGTGCACTATTGCACAAGGGTGAATAAAGCACGTTCACCACCGCCCCAGCAGCCCCCGCCAAAGGCACATGACTGGAGCGCCAACTAACATGTCCCCCTGACAGGGACAACATGGTAGCAAGTTCCGTACAGGCTGCAGAACCATGTACAGACACCTTGCTAAGATGCTTGGAGCTATCTAACCTCCTACTACCCAAATGGCACGGCAGTGGAAATTTTGCCCCCATCTGACCTGAGGCTTCACCTACCGTAACCATTAGAGCAGCTCTGTCGAATAGCAACAGCACCTAGAGATATATGGCCTGAAGAGAACATCTACATCATGCCACTAGCCCATGATTGAAGACACACTCATCCAGCCCATACCTCTCCCCGCGTATCTTTGGGTTTTAACCACAGCCACCACGTGATCCCCGAAGGGGCCTCACCAACAACCAGACTAGGACAAGTCCTAGGGGCTACTGGTTCCCGTGGCACCAGATAGGACTCTGGTCGGCCTTGTGTTAAAAACACCTCCGATTTTAGGTTCCTTGCACACCTGAGGCATCGGTAACACCTCTACCCAGACTAGCGTAGCAAGCTACTTCCTTAATTACTTATATGCACGCCCGTTACCCTGGTTTTTCAGGGATTGGGTAGTAACATATTAAGTTTTAGGGCAATTGGCCAAAGGTCAAGGTCTGGAAAGACCAACTACCCCTCCAGACGAGCGAGCGAACCCGCTTTTACCTTTAGTTTACTTGATGTATTGACCGTGGCCCCCGGGAGGAACACATTAGCGTACAAGAGTATCAATCGCTGCCGATACCGTTAAGTGACCAGTGCTGTGCCTTCATCACTTAAAACAGTCCAACAACAATTAACATAACGCCACACTAACGTAAAACACAAAAACTCATGATGTGTTGATGACTTGTCCTAAAGAGGGATCGAACCCAGGTTCCCAGTCATAAATTGCTTTGTAGTAAACACGTTAATTACTTCAGTCAACAGCACAGGATATTTATTACACAATCACACAAAAACGTCTGAAAGGACTTGAATGTAACTTGGCAACGATTTGCATTTATTAGTTTTTATATCCATAAACGAAATAATTTTACATAATTTAGGAATTTTGTAACTTTTTATTAAGGGTGATATTTTTTGGATGGCGCAGGAAATAATACCAAATAAAAAATTAAATAAAATTGCCAAGAAAAACACAAAGGCCAAAAAGACCAATGTCTGCGGACTTATTTCGTTTTTTGAGGTTTATTAAAATTTTCTTTTTGGCCCAGTGTTTTCTGTCACAGACCAAAAATTTACAAATTAGATCGTAAATGCCACTTCCCTTCTTCTCTATTATCTCCCCCGTAACGTGAGCGCAAAACTAGAATATAAAGTTTCTTTAAAACGTAAATACGTACGTATATAAATACGCATTAAATACACGTAAATATGTCAAAATTGAGGAAAAAGTATAAGAGGAAATATAATCTCTTGGTTTTTCACATTGTAAAGGAAAAGGTTAGAAAACGTTTTGACCATAAGACAGATCACTTTGCCATCGTTTGCCTGTCCAATTCTATATGAAATAATTAACAAAAAACAATATTTTTTTCTCTATTCTTTTCTTGCGATTTTATTTCTGATATTTGAAATTTAGTAGTTCTTCTTCAAAATTTACGATAAAACATCTGTTACAATTGTTAAAAGAAATTTATAAAAATAATTAATTAAAAAGCAAAAAAGATCTATTCGTTTTTAATTGCAAATATTTTTGAATGGTAATTAATAAGAAATTTTATGGGGTTTATATACTGTGAGCTTATAATGCCTTAAAAAAGGCTGAAAGATAATAAAACAAAAAGGTTTTATTTTTTTATATAAACACCTTTAAAAACTCTTGTAATAATCGCAAGAGGAATGGGACGTTTTATGAATATTTAGTTCACTAGCTTAAATTAAGGCGAATTCATACCAGGCAGACTCATAAGTACTCATTTGCAGATGACAGCAGCATTAGCCTTTCTTACTCATTTGACCATAGGCCAAGTCCGTTGGAGATTAGGGCTATGAGGCAAAATATGGTCGAATCAATAAATCAAGATCTTGCAACAATCTCCGAATGGGGTCATGCGAATCGGGTCGATTTCAATGCCCGGAAGACTCAGTGCTGTATGCTTACGCATAAACGTATGACCGTACATGCTGCTCCATCTGTAATTATGGGTGTTATAAATATTGAGGAATCAAAAGCTCTTAATGTTCTGGGCATGAAAATTCACATTTTTCATATCGCCAAAGAAGCATTCAAGTGCCTCGGTTTTTTAAGACGGTGTAAGAGATACTTCACCCCTTCTGATATCCTCACTATTTATACCACCTACATCCGGCCGAAAATGGAATACAACTCTCATGTATGGGCCGGTGCTTCAAAGTCTATTTTGAAGCTACTGGACCGAGTTCATTAGAGGGCGAAAAGACTCATAGGTGACAATAGTGTAGCCAACTCTATTGACTCACTGGTGCATCGTCGCAACGTGGGATGTGTGACGCTGTTTTATCGTTACTTCAATGGAATGTGCTCTAATGAGGTACGGGAACATATTCCCGAGATCCGCTCTTACTTACGAGCAACACGTTCTTCATTAAGAGCACATCCATTTGTGGTCGATATAACAGCGAATCGCACTACGCATTACAGAAATAATTCGTTCTTTGATCGAACGGCTCGTATGTGGAACGGGCTCCCTGTAGCTGTCTTTCCTGCCATACCCAGCGTGGAGAGATTCAAATCGAATATCCATAAGCACTACTCCTGCTATCCTCCTCACCCTATCCTATTTTCCTAGTTCCAGCACAATGCACTGCATAAATAGGGGTCATCCACTGAGTACTGGTCCAATTGAAAAAAAAAAAAAAAAAAAAAAATACAACTCTCTAATTGCACAATGTCGAAAATAGCAGAATAAAAGTGGAAAGCAAAGGAAAATATTCAAAAGTAATCAAAACATATAATAAAAAAATGAAAAAACTAACATTCAGTAACAAAAAACTTAGGAAAAAAGTTATCAGCTGAAATGCCAATTCTATCTATTACGAGTTTGCCTTTCTACTAGTCACGAAGGGAATTCGAAAGTCATATAAACTATCGGGTGGTCCAAATACACGTATTTTCTTAGGAACTATACGAGCTATGATTAAATAGTAATTAGATGTGTGACATGGAGTGTCATCCTGCTTAAACCAACAATTATCCCAGTTCATATTTTCCATTTCAGGACATAAAAGAATCCGCAATCATGGCTCTGTAGTGCTCGCCGTTGATTAAAATGCCGTTTACAGCATTTTCGAAAAAAAATCTGCCAATTCAAAATCTACACCAAACTGTCACTATCTGTGGATGCATTGGCTTCCCGACAATGATGTGCAGGTCTTTCGATCCCCAGCAGTTTTTTTTTCTTGTTGACATAACCACGGCGATAAGAATGCGCATCGTCAGAAAATATGATTTTTCGGTCAAATTCGATGTCCAATTGTTCCAAACGTTGTTCAAGTGTATATCATCACATTTTGGACAGCGGAGCTATTCGAAAGTCATTTAGTGGCAGCAATTTGTGCATATAGAAACACAACTGTTTTGAAAAAAAAAAATTATGCAGAATAGAAATTCAATTTTCAATTTGTCGATTACTTTTCATATAGAAGAGCATTTATGAGTCCAACACGTTGACTGCTAGTGAAATATGTACAAATAGAATATCTGTTTTTAAATCCAATTTCAAAATGGACTTTTCTGAAAAGATGGAAACACTCCTAATGTAAACTATTTTTAGAAAAAAATTCGCAAAATAAACAAAATTTTCCTAAGTAACACGAACATCGGATTTGATTTAATATTATTTGATTTATTTTTACTTAATTTCAGATATTTGAATTGAATTATTTTATTTCTCAAAAATAAAAAGTACAAGTATATGAAAATAAACAAGTTAATTCACAATGGGCAAGAGAGAAAACAATAACAATATGATGTAAGAAATAACATCAGAAAATGTTAAAAGTTCGGGAAGATATTAAAATAAAAGAGGTATATAAAGGATCTATATTAAGTTTTTAAGTACTAGAAATACTCCGTGCGCCTATTGTAGATCTCTTGTTAAAAGAAAATAAATAACATCCTCTTAAGAAACTTAACTGCTCCCCGCTTTTATCGCGAAAGTTTTCTGACTGATTTATGTACTTTATCTTTAAAGCAAGATCACTCGTTTTGTAGTTCCCCAGAATTAATAGCTACTTTTAGCGGTCGTACCCGTGGGAACCCCTTCTGCACCACCATGTCAGAGTAGTCTATATACAATTTTCAAAACTCTCGACACATACAATAATTGATAAAATAATGTATGGGTACTACCCATTTTCCATTTCCTACAGCTCATTATTTTACTCACATTATTTTCATAGTATCGTGTTTAAAATCTAGAGGTTATTGCTATTGATAATTACTTTATATGGGGGTACCCATATCCGTCTTCCTAACCCTACCATTTCTATTTTTAAACGCAGAGAACATCAATAAACAAAATTTTCAAATCGGTTTTTAATTTTTTTACTTTCACATTTTCTATAGTCTTGTCCCAGTGTGCAATGCCGTATATCAAATTGATGTACATATAGAATTTGTTTACATTTAATTAAAATGAGACTGTTTTGTAGTAAATCGATTTTTTTTCATCGATTGTTTTCAAACAGCCAATTACGTTTCAGTTAACAAAAATTTATTGCAAATGAAAGAAATTAAAAAAAAATAAACCAATATGAAATTGGCTATAAAAGACAAAAGTTTTGTTTTAAACAACAACTACCGGAAATAAAAATAAAATTAAATACGAAATTATTTATAGAGAAAGGAAGAAACACAATACATTAGTCTTAATGGATAATATATAAAAAATCTACATTCAACAGCAACGAATTTCAAGTACCCTACCCTTCCCTTGAATATGAAGTAACAAAGTAATAAGTCGAATATTTGTGCATTCACAAAGAGTCAAATGGACCGGTGATAAAGATTGTGGTCTCAAGATATGTGGAAGTATTTCGTGCCTTAACCACAAAAAAAAACCTTAAGCGGCAAAAATAAATTTTAAAAAATCTAAAATTATGTCGCTAAGGATTTTTTTGTCGTATATGTACATACATACATATATATATATATATATATATATATATATATATATATATATATATATATTGGTTGAGAAAGAGAGGAACCCTTGCTCCCAGTCGAACACAGAAGATTCAAAAGACAAGTACAGAAGCCAGCGCATAGGAATTAGTTGACTGCTTTTATAAATCACAGTTCCGGAGTTAAGATTTCAATACTTCTAGTTCATTTAAAAAAACAAATGTATGTAATAATATAGATTGGATATTAGAAAGGTCTATAGAACTTATTACGCCCAATTCTGTTTTTCCACAATATTTAACACGAATTTGAAATATTCTCCCCCTACACACTCAATATTACATATGGATATTAGTAGTTTGGATGAGATGTCCTTCTCGCCCCAATTTTTAATAAGGCTGCGTCAGATGTCAGACTAAATTTAGACGAATTCTAGGGTTGTGTTGACTTTAAGGTTAAGATTCAATTGCTACCTAAAAATTGAAACTAAGCGTTGTCCTGTTCCAAGTCAACATCTGGATATGCATATTACCTTTACCCCCAAATCATTAATGTCCATATCGCCCTAAACGAAATTGATTATTGCAAATGATCAAATTTTTCTTGGAAGGCTTTAGTTCAAAAATCTCATCAGATTCCTAAAGGGAAAAAATTGGACCACCTCATTAGCATACGAGTGTAATCAATTTGCCAGATGATGTTCTAACATCATAAGTATTTCAATTAACATCCAATAAAATAAGAATAAGAGAATTTTTTTACTTCATCAGACATATATTTCAGTTATGAGGAAGCGAGGAATCTTTTTCAGTTTGTAAGTTCTGTAGTCTTTCATTTTGTCCAGCATTGTTTTTAGACTTTTGATTCCCTTCAAACATCAAATTTTTAAAGGTCTTGGAAACAGGCGCTTGTTTCTTTAATAACCTCTCTTACCAGCCAGCTTATGCTTAAAATGGATAGAGTAGCAGTTTTGCCCATAGTGACTATACAAGAGTGTACACGTTTATTGTCTTGATGGAACAGGACCTTATTTCTTCGCTAGAAGAGGTCCTATTTGCATCATATCAATAACAAATCTAACCAAAAACTTTGAATTACATACGTAGATAATCGTTTTATTCATTTCAAAGTGATTGCACTGAATGTTACCGCGTGCATCAGAAAAAACTGTGGCCATGATCTTGTTGTCCAACAGAACCACCTTGGCATTTTTCACGTGCACGTTTAACCAAAAAAGAACTCCATGCCTAGATTATTAATTGTTGTCTGGAGTGCTGTGATGGATCCCATGTTTCATCTCCAGCACAAAAACTCGTTCGGATTGCGCCTGAACATCACCAAACAATCGATTGCGTTTATGGTAGAGTGCAAGCGGTCGTGGCACACATCGCCCGTTTAGCTTTTTCATATGCAAATATTCATGTAAAATGTAATGTAACCGCTCGGTTAAGATGCCTACAGCACCTCATTCTGTGCACCTTAAACATTTTATTTAAGAAATATGCTACTCAAACCCAATTTGTTGCCTTTTTCTTAAGACCAGATTTGAAACAAACAATTTATTAATTTTTTTATTCGTGTTATACATATAGACGTATAGTTTTAATTAGTTTTTTCATCAAATGTTTGTATAAGAATTTCAAGATTTTTTCCTTTATGAACACGCGAAAATCGTGTGACTAATGACTTGTTGTTTTTAATGATTTAAAAAAAAAATTCTTTTTTGCTGCTGTCGCCCGAACACTTGACCATTTCATATCAAAATATGTACATATGTAGTTTTTTTTTGTTCAGATGAAATACTCTACATACATAAATTAAAAATATTCTGAGACCCCTTGTCTTATTTTGTTTGTTTTGCTGAATTAAAATATTTTTGAATTCACCGCCACATGTTGTACGATGCCAAGGAAATAGGGGAAAAAATAAAACAAAGAAAATATTTTTTGAACAAAGTCCGACACTTATTTTTTTAAATGTTTATGCTAAATATCTATGTATTACGTTCAATTTTGTAAAAATCATTGAATTTTACATACATATCGTACATATTTACCAAAAAAAATTGTCATAAAATTTCATACAGTGAGTGACAAAAATTTACCGCCTCAAAAGAAAAAATGTAGAAAACTCATAAATATACTATATATTATTTCAGCTGTAAAAAGTTTTTATTTTATTTACAATTTACGATTTCCTGAAGACGATACTTAAAGTGTATCGAAATATCGATATAATTTTAAATAAAATCGAAACTTTTTAATTGTTTAATAAGAAGACCTTGTGCTGAAACAATACACAAATAAGAATTTTATGAATACCTTTTGCGAATCGAACAAACCTGTTTTAAATTACTTGTATTTAAAATTAAATTACTTTAATTATTCAGAAAATATCTCCAATAATTGATTTCGATAAATTTAACTTAAGTTTTTTTCTTTCCTTGTAATCAAGGCCAATCTTTTGTAGTTTTTTTTTCAATATGTAACAGTTTATTAAATTTGCTATTGGCTTTCAAAGTATTTAAAGGTCTTTCAGAGTATTTAAATTTTAAATGCCACTATTTGAGTCCAAGATTAAACTTAGTTCTACCGTTTGGTTAGCTAATCTGCTATTAATCTCCTGTTAACTGAATTTGAACTTTTTGGGTGGTAATTAAAATCTTCTTGTATTCAAAAGGTGCATGTCTTTTAAAAAGGTACTTGTTTTGAAAGGTACTTCCTTAAACGATACTTGTTTTAAATGGTCTTTTTTTAAAAAGGTACTTTTTTAAAGAAAACTTGTTTTAGATTGTACTTTTTTAAAAAGGTACGTCTTTCAAAGGTAATTTATTTTAAAATATACTTTTCTTAAAAGGTACTTTTTTGTAAAAGGTACTTGTTTTAAAAGGTACTCATTTCAAAATTTACTTTCTTTAAAATGTACTTGTTTTAAAATGTACTTTCTTTGAAAGGTACTTTTTTAAAGGTACTGGATTCAAAATGTACTTTCTTTAAAAGGTACTCGTTTCAAAATGTACTTTCTTTAAAAGGTACTCTCTTCAAAATGTACTTTCTTTAAAAGGTACTCTCTTCAAAATGTACTTTCTTTAAAAGGTACTCTCTTCAAAATGTACTTTCTTTAAAAGGTACTCTCTTCAAAATGTACCTTCTTTAAAGGGTACCTTTTTCAAAAGGTATTTGCTTCCAAAGGTACTTTTGAAAGAAATTATTTTAAAGTGTAGTTTTTGAAAGGTAATTTTTAAAAGGGTACTATTTTAAAAGGTACTTGTTTTAAAAAGTACTTATTTCGAAAGGCACTTTTTATGGTGTACTTTTTTCAAAGCTAGTATTTTTAAAAGTAAATTTTCGTTGAAGGTACTTATTTTAAATGGTACTTTCTTAAATGTACTTTGAAAAAAGAAGTAGTTTTTGTAAAAGAAATGTTTTTAAAGAAAAGTTTTTGTACAAGGTAATGTTTTAGTGGTATTTTTATAAAAAAAAATTTATATATACTTTTTTTGACAAATTTTTTTCTTATTTTTTTGAGATGTACTTAATTTACGGGTAATTTTTTACATTTTGAGAAGTACTTATTCAAGACACTTTTTTTAAAAAGCTGCTTTCTTTTAAAATGTTCTTTTTAAAAATATATCTTTTCATAATTTGCAATTACAGGTTCTATTTTTAAATATTTAAACAATCAATGAGAGCGTCTACAAGTTGTCGTTTCATTAAAAAATACTAACTTCTCTGAGAAGAACGGTTCCCTTATCTGTTCCCGTACAGAAAGACGAAAAAAATACCAGCCCGCAAGTGCTATATTCGCATTAGCATTGCTTGATAATTTTGTTGAGTGTTGTCGGGTGACTTAAGGGTCTCCAAGAATAAAGTTCACTTTAGAAAAGCATGTTTCGCACTATACGAGTATTATTACCCATATTCTAGAAATCGCAAATAGTCTAGTCTGATTTTGCATTGGTAATCGACAGTTTCGTGCAATTTGCGACTTATAGAACATGAATTTTTTAGAGTAGCATAAGTCTTGGAAGGACTGTTGATAATTTTTTATCACTTACTGTAACCAGGCATAATTAAGAAGACTTGTTTGCTTTAGTTGGACTGTAGCTATTTTTTCCTGTTGTTCAAATCACTTGGCTTTGACCGTCAACGAGGTTAAAAGTGTGTGGCGGTGTATGAGGGAGTCTCGTGGCGTCGTCTTTCCTTAGCCGGTATTTAAAGAAAATTTCCGTCATTTATTTTTGTTGACTGAGTGAGATAAGTAAATGTGTTTAATATATGTATTTAAATATTTCTATTTTCTAATGCTTTACAATCATTTCAAAATAATATTTTCTATTCGATATTTTTGATGCGTTTTAAAAGGTTTATATTGATATTAACATATTTAAATCTTTTAATATAATAAAATTGTTCATCGTTCCTTCTAAAAGTTTTTGATAATAGATGTTTCCTTTTCCGTCAAGTTTACTACATGCAGTTTTTAGTGTAGATAAGTTTAGACCCAAGAAATTTTTAGAGTGTATTGTTGATACAGATGTGGCGGGTGGAGGGAGACCTTAACCTTCAGCAGAAAAGAATTTGCTCTCTTAAAAAGAAAACAAATATTTTAATACTCGTAGCTAAATCATGTTTTACTGAGGTGAATTGTTCTCTTTGGAGCAAAGGGGACCATAGTAAGCTAGTCTACTGATCTATAGAAAATACGAAATCTTCATAAAAGTAAAGCAGAGACTTGCTTTAAATTTGAATAAACATGTGATCGTAAAGTTAAGTTTGAGTTTCTCTGGCCGGGGGAGGATCATTTTAGCGATATCTTCAAAATAAGAGAAATATGAAAGTTTTGTAAAAAGCTTTTAGATAATAAGGTTATCCATAGATCTCTCAAATATATGTTTGTTACAAGTTTTATAATTAAATACGAAATAAATAAAAAAAATTGCATATTAACTTGTTATTTATTGATATTGACATGCATAATTTTTTTAATTTGTTATTTATTATTCAGTTTTGATTTCAAAATTTCTTTTAATTAGTAAGAAATATACTGCCTGTCCCACGATGTCATTCGACATCGATCGCTCGCATAAATACATTCAAACCAAAAACAACATTTTAAAATTTGTTGCTGTTTCAAACGTATTTATGCGAGCGATCGATGTCGAATGACATCGTGGGACAGGCAGATATATTTATCGCTTTTATGAAAGAAATTTAACTCACTTATAGGAAGGATTATGTGATCTTTCCTAATACATTTGGGGTTATAAAAGGGAAGAAAATGCTTTTGGAACAATATAAAAATAGTACTCATTAGTGAACAGTTTTTCAACTTCAAAGCTGACTTTATTATATTGCCTGGTAGCCAAATTCGAGATTTTCAGGTTGGTAAGCAATCAGCCAAAATCCAATACCCATACATCAGAGCAACCCCAAATTGGCTGAGAAAGTGTACTGATCTTGCCGAAAAGATTGAACTTTTGCAGATTTCAATATCGAATGAAATTATTGATATGAATAGCAAAGCTGGAAAAAACATTTTGTGCGATCGGTTGGAAGTTTTAAATGAGCTAAATTAAGTAGAGAGATCGCGTGGTTTGATCTTTTCAAGCCACATCGACCCCTTCAACAATATCATACACAAGTTTATTACAAATATGCAAATTTTTCTTCAATATTCATATTTGTTGAATATTAAATTTCTGTTAATAAAAAATTAAAAAGCAATTTTTGTTCGAAGAAATACAAATTTGAAGTTGTTTGTTGTAAGAAATACAATAAAATAAATAAATTGATTGCACGTAAAAAAATTATAAAAAAATCAACAAAGAATTTCTGTATCTAAAGAGAAAGTTCGCCAAAACTGTGGGTGCATAATTAATTATTAATGAAAAAAAAATAAATCTTTTTCCAGTTCGAAAAGACAATAGAAGAAATGTCTTACTTTTTTTTCCACAATTCACACAACTTTAAATATTTTCTTATAACAATTAAAACTGATGGGAAATATTTCCATACAATTCACACACAAAAAGAAAATTCATTTCAAACGTTAAAGTTCATGGAGAGGAAATGAAAAAAAAAAATAAAACTAAATACAATCCACTCTAAAAAAGCTCAGGGCAGGTTTTTGCTTTTGCAAGTTGTTTATCTTTATAATTTATTTGCTAATAACGCAAATAAATATTTATGACACATGCGTAATTACCTGTATTTATTTAGTTCATTCTAACATAATTTTAATGTTTGTGACAATTTGTGTTACGAGTATAAAAAAGATTAATAATAGATAAGTTTAAAAAATGTTTAAGTTTCTAAAGCACAAAGAGAGGACGAAAAACTTTCTTTAAAAGGCAATACAAGTGGGCTAAAATGTCTAACAAAAATATTTGTCATAATATTCTACTATAAGTTTGCGAATACATCAAAGCGCAAAACTCACCTTGAACGCCACAAATAGCTTAAAGCTTAAAATGTCGCACAAATCCGGATTTTAGAATCGAAGTTTGTATGAGAAAAATATAGAGAAATGTCCAATTTGCCTACAGAGGAAGACATAAATGCAAAAATAAGGTCAAGTTCCTATCGAAAAACTCGGCGATCAAAGCACTGAGGATGAATTTCGTGGTAAAATACCATCCCATTTCTAAAAAAAGAACAATGCGAAAACAACTGCAACAACTCGTGTAAGGTGGAGATGCTTTGTGGAAGCCAAATGATCCCAAGAGGGATAATGGAAAAAAAAAACAGAAAACTGGCGAACACATTTGTCCTTTTTGGTATGGTGCACAAACAACCAGTCTACGGTGATACTTTTTTTTAATTATTTATCTGCTTCCTGTTAAGCTTTTTAATAAAAAAATTTATTTACTCGTATGACTCAAAAATGTTTTTTTTTTTTTGCTTTTGACACCAACAATTAAATCAATAATTTATTCGATTTGAATACATCAAATTTGATTTTATTTCCTTCCACTGACAACTCTGCTACGGCCTAATGTTTTCTTAGTTTTTAAGCATCCCAAATAATCAGATGAAAACATGAATCTTAAGGAAACCGTAGTTTTCCTGTTCGTTATTATACGAAGACGTTTTAGGTTTTCAATTCAGTTTGTTGTGAATCCAGTAAAAGTTCTAGTTGCATTGCAATAAATTGCTAAATATTTTCATATTTTTTTTGTTTGTTGCATACCATCTAAAAGCACTAAAATTTATTATTTAGTTCAAAGAAATTGTGCTTAGCACTTAATATTTAGTTAAACAAAAAAGTTGGACATACAGAGGAGGACGGCTATTAACTGGTTTGTAAGTGTGACATTTATTTGGCTGTAATACACACAAGTACAGTTAATGGAAATATTTTTAAGTACGCTTTGGTTTTAAAACATTTGTTGCCAGCTTTACATGGATGGCAGTTGTTGTACAGTTGCGTCCATTTAATGCCGTTTTAAAAGCTGCTCAAAGTGAGTTCTGCAACGTTTAGTAGAGAAATTTAAGATCATGCGTGAGAGAAACGTCGAATTATCCGGGAAAATTCTCGGTGTTTCTGAAAATTTTTTTAAAAGCCGACTGAGGACTATTGTAGATTTTAATCTTAGGAACTCTGCTTCAGTTTGATAGGCGGTCACCTATATGGTATCCATACAACCTCAGCAGTCAGAGAAGACCACGTCGTTTATTCTCCGACCAAGACTTTGACATGTTTGGAACAGGACGTCCCAAGATTTTTCCAAAAAAAAAAAAAAAATCATCTTTAGTGATGGAACGAATTTCTTAAGGAGTGGCTGTATAGCAAGCAAATCTGGTGTATTTGGCGCCAAAGCCTTTTTATTAGGATTAAGTAAAAATTTCTTCGCTACCGTAAAAATATTTGGGCTAATATTGATTTTTAAAAATTCCGTAATTATTAGAAAATTTTACTTAATCTTAGTAACAATTTTTGCTGAATCCTTGGAAATTTTTAGGAAAAGATTCGCGGTTTTTAAGAAATTTTTTTTTTGGGGAATTTTTCCCAATATTTTTAAATATAGCGATATATGTATAGCAACTAAATTTTAGTAAATTTTCTTTAATGCTTTTACTTAATTAAATTCAGAATAAGTTACGACTTATACCTTCAAATTCAATAATTTTCTAGTTCATACATTTTCTTCATTATCCCAACTGAACTGTTTTTTCATTAAAGGGAGATTCATCTATTATAAGAGTAAATACAACGTTTTTTAAATAAATTTTTTAAGTTCACAGTATGACAAGAAATTTTGAAAAACAGATTTTTTTTCAACTTAACCCATTATGGGCACGAACCAACAAACATTGTCTTTCATAGTTCAGCACTCTACCCACTTATCTATCTATCGGGGCATTATAGGCAATCGATGGACTTATTTGTTTTAAGTCAAATGTACCAATTTGAAGTTCAAATATTCTTTGAAAGGAGTAGAGATTTACTGCTTCGTATGTTTTTTTTTTATTCAGTAAGACATGAACTAAAAAATAAGCTTTAGAATATATTTTTTTAATTCCAGGAAAGTTTTACTAAAGAAGGGGAAATTATGAACTAAAATTAAAGACAATCATTTACATACTTTTAAGTATGCCCAATTTTATATCTATATATATAAAATAGGATGTGTGTATGTATGTATGTATGTAACGTAATGGCTCCAAAACGGCTGGGCCGATTTTGACGAAATTTTCAGGGAACCTTCAGAATACTCGGGTGGGTGACACTGTGAAGTCCGATTTTTTATTTTCGGTCTGTGAGCGGAGGGGCGTGGCAAAATCCAATAATTCAAAAAAAGAAGAACGGCTTGGCCGATTTCTGTAAAACTTTTTGTCAGTTGTTCGTATTTTTGAGGAGAAGGTTTTTATGGAAGAAAATTTTGGAAAATCCCTCCGGAAAATTCGGAAAATTGGAAAAATCGAAAATCAAGTTTTTGTATGAAATTATTCCTTAATGGCTTTTCAAATTAAAAAATAGAAAGTTTGTCTGAAGGCTTAAAATTGGGGCGAGGCGAAGTTCGCCTGGTCCGCTAGTAAGTATATATAATAACTAAAATAAAAAGTTCTTATTTTTATGACACAAATTCCTCAAGTTTTATAAACATATACTAGACTTTAGAAAATATGTTTTTAATTTTTCGTTAAATGTAAGACATTCGTTATGGGAAAACATTTGATATTTTTAAGTAGAATTTTTATTACATATAAAAGCATATAAGTATATTTTCTTCAACTTTTAGGAAAATTTTAATGAAATCAAGAAAATCGTTTAACTAGAATGAAGGGAAAAGTTTAATTGAATTCAGTACATACACGACTTTTTTGAATACAGCTGAATTTTCAAGAAAGGCTTTAAATAGAACAATAAAATTGTATTCGCCAGAATAGAGTTTCGGACAAATTTTACCCATAAATGTGTGTAAAAGTGTTTCATAAGCGCTAATATTAATGTTTACAACTGTAAAATTTTTAGCCAATAAATTTTAATTTTTTTTTAAATTCTTTGCATAAGTATGCATTATTCAAAATTAATATAAAAGTTTTAGTGATTAAGATCTGATCATTAATTTGTTTTTGTGAATGCGGCTGAAGAAAATTATCCGATTACAGGTGTTTAATCGGCGGCGGATTGATTAATTAAAATAGAGAAGGCGGCGGCTGTTAGAAGATCTAAACAAATTCTTAATTTAAGTTTACAAAGGGTATTTGCCTTAGTTTTTCGACTGTTAAATTGAATTTAACTTATATTTAAGCCTAAGAACATAAGAAATTATAAATTTAAATAATTAAATTCGAGTTTAATTAATTTGGATGGCGTAATGTTGGGAAATTTTGTTCACTAAGAAAGAATTAAAAGTGAGGTAATGATTCAATGGCAATAGGGAAAACTTAACTCATTATTACAAATTACATGGCAGAACGTAACCTTGATTTCGAAAGCATAAAAATGACATACTGGGGCGGAATTTTTCACTCCACAACTCAAACTCTATGGATGGAGTCCATCCATCTCCACTTTTGAAATCAGTAACTTGATTTTTTTGTAATGCGATAGGTAAAAAAATATCTTCAAGCATAAAAAAACTAAAACAACCATATAAAAACACTAAATATGGAAATAAACTGAGGAAAAACCACTCAAATTAGATAAAGCCTGATCGAACAAATAAAGTTAATGCATAATTTGCATTAATTTCTTATGTAACCAAGCAACAAAAAAGACTTACCACAACAAAACGCAATGCTCCCAATTCATGTGAGACATCCATGGTCTTATTATTTATTTAAATGAGTATGAATAACAGATATGTAATAAATAGTTTTACTCGTTTTCTGCTTTGTTTTACAACACTTTAGTTAAATAAATGCAGATTTTATTTAAATTATTTTTTTTTAATCTTATTTTATACAATTATTTTGGTTTTTATTTGTGCGATTTATACAAGCTTTAATGGTTAAAGCGAACTGTTGGCACACGCCTCGTAGTCAATAAACGCATTAACGGTCTTAAAATCAAATCAAACGTTATCAATTCAATGTGAATTGTAGATGAGATTGTAAAGTAACGGTTTTTTAAATTATATGCACTCAGCAAATTAAATTACGTCACTTTTAAAATATTTATGCAAATTTTTCTTATTAAAATTGTTCATACTCGTATATTAATTTTTTGAATATTTTTATTTCAAAATTTTTTTTCTGCTCAATACACAATACAATTTTTATAATATTGTATGTACATATGTATGTATACATATATTGTATAATTATTTCAGATTTATAACTTTTCACTTTGTTGTTATATATAAAAAAGTTTTCTTATTTTAAATCTCGGGGTTTTTTATTAATGGAATTTGTCTTTAAAAAATGTTTCCTTCCCAACTTTTTGCCAACAAAAGGAGAATTCACAAAATAAAAAAATATTTCTCTTGGAAATACAAATTCATTCAGAAAAATCTTTTTTATTTTATTGCAGTTTTTCTTGACGTACCATTTGAAAATTTCAATAATCTTCTTTTGTGTTTTCTTAAGCGGAAATTCACGTGTTGCTTTTCTTGTTAAAACTTTAACGTTTTAAAATTTTGTGGTTTAATTTAAAACAACCACTTCTTTTCCGTTTAATAGCCGGGACAAAAGTGAGCAAATCTTTTATCTTATTTTTCATTTTATAGCAGAAAAACAAAACAAAAAATACTACAAACATTTTTTCCCAAGCAAAAGAAAAAATCCACCAAGTTTTATTTAAATTTATACCACAAATTTAGCGTGTGTACAGATCACATCAGGGATGGATAGTTTAGTGTTATTGCATATTTTACAATACTTTCCGAATTAAGAAATTCCAAAGTAGACTTACTGCAAAAGAAGTACCTTTTGCCAGGCTTTTATTTGGGTGTCGGGATCATGATACCGTCGTCTAAGCCACAAAGATTTAAAAAAATTAATTTAAAAGAGTAAGAAAATGGTTGAAGAAAAGTTATATTTAAAACGATAGTTGAGAATTTTTGGAATTTTCTGTTACTTGAAATTGCTTCTTCCGGATGAAGAAACTTATTCCATGTAGAACTTTAAATGCTGGTTCCAACACACTTCCCAAAAATTTTAAAATCTAGTGCAAGATAAAATTAAGAAACCATCTAATTTTCCTTATCACTATAACGGCATTTATGAGTTTGAACTTGAAAATCGGAGACCTGTTGGGACATGCACCAAAGTATATGATCAAATACAATAGATACAGAAACTTTGATACAATAAAACCTGACAACAAGAAATAATGATCGGCTCAAATTTAGTGGCTTGAAGATTCTGAAAATGTTTAGTTTGTTAACGATTCCAAACAGAAAAATTGTAACTCATAGAAGGTGTTTAATGATCCTGATTTTCTAAGGATCATTTACATGTATGTATAAACAGCTGAAGATCTTTTAAACGTAAACATCTATGCTGAGAAGAATTAAAGGTAAAAAATACATGTAATGTCATATAGTCAAGTATTACTGCTTGATTTGTAATAAAATCCGATTAGGTCAGTTGTTCTGACATGATGCATTACATCCCTTATTTTAATCAATACTTACAACAAGTTAAGACTTATTTGCTGACAGCAAACTAGTGCTGTCGGTGCTTAGCCAAGAGGAAAGCTGGACCCACTTATGTAAAAGAAAACAGTCGATTCCGGTTTTAAATGAAATTTGATCACCATCCGTAAGCCTCAGACAGGCGAAGCTGTTAATAAAGCTGTTTTGATGCAGATCCTAAACACTATTTACACACGATACATTTCCTTTCTAGTAAAATGTGTAACATTTTGTTGAAAATTTTATAAAAAGAGATCTATTTGTCGCGCTAATTGAAAAAATTTAGCACCCTTGGAGGATTAAATGCTCTTTCATTTACTCCGTACCTAGTTGAATTTTCAGAGTTAATATAATAATATAAAATACATCAATGAAATGAGCTTCGTTGCTGAACAAAATTTTCACTTTTTTAACCGAGCATGAATTTTGATAATAAAGTTCAATAATCATCTGCAAGCGTTGTTCATTTGTAAATCTGAACATGTTTACCAGTACCATGTTACACGAAAACAGCTGAGCTGCAAAAAAAAAACAGTTTTGCCAAAGAGAAAGTTGTTAAAAATTCACCCTTTATCTACTTATTAATTGGAGTAATAATGGCTTAGATTTTAAATTTATTGTAGTTTAATGTTGAGACTGAAAAGTGTGCAATTATGAGTTATTTATGTTTTTATATAGAAAAAAACCG
This sequence comes from Germaria angustata, assembly GCA_963681545.1. Taxonomy (NCBI): domain Eukaryota; kingdom Metazoa; phylum Arthropoda; class Insecta; order Diptera; family Tachinidae; genus Germaria; species Germaria angustata. The sequence continues at coordinate 86,815,701 of OY813001.1, read as the reverse complement.
AAAAATTGGTTATTCGAACCGGTTCTTAAATTATAAAACCGATAGCCGGTTTATGAAGTGTTTTTTTAACTATTCAACAACTGGGTTTTGGAAAACATCGGACAGTTGCCAACTCTTGCTATTAAAAAAATATCTATTGGTCAACAGTCTTCACTTTTAATACTTGTATTAAAAAATATTTTTTCAAAATCCCCATTTTCCATGCCTGATTTACATGTAGCAATTGTATGTAAATTTTCTTTGGCCCGTTTCTTTTGCTCTCTTAGTTCCGTTAAGCTACTCGCCTTTCTCTCTAAGTTGTGTATATGTATGGATCTGTACAAGATTTGTGATACTTGTTTGGGCTTATTTTTTTCTTATATGTTTGTAAGTATTTTTGAAATACCATTAACATGAATATTCCAATTTTGACTTGTTGTTTTTCTGCTCTTTTTGTTATGTTTTATTTCTTTCTTCTGTAGCAATGAAATGAACTCTTTGCAGCGTCGGTGGCGACAAATATTTACATTTGTAATATTAGTGTACCTTTTTCTCTGTTCTGGTATAACGCTAAGATGCTTCCGTATGATTGTTCTTAAGATTTTTATAATACACTCAGAACGATATGTAAAATATAAAAAAATAAAGTGAAATTTTCACTAAGTTCCAAATAAACAGGATTGTGATGTGCGTCCAGGGTTAGAGCATAAGCAAAGCTGAAGACAGTAAATTATAATATGTATGTATGTATGTATGTATGTACATAAGTATGTACTTACATGTACATACCCTGAAGGAAATGTCACTAGTGATTCACTAGTGATTCACTATTGACAAAGTCACCAGTACTAGTGACAAATTATACCCCAGCCAATGCTTTTTTCTGTTGACATTTAACATGCACTTGTCATTGAAAATCCACTACTGACGTTGGAACTAGTGACGAACTAGTTCCAATGGGACCATATGACGACCGTAGAACTAGTACTTCTCTGTAGACATTGTCACCAGTATTATTGACATACTCTACACAATACTTCTTTCTATTGAAATTTAAGATGGACTTATCATTGAAAACCCACTATTGAAGAGGTCGTTCTAATGGGTCCATGTAAACAATTTTTGATATACATATATCCCTACAGTTTTAGTTAAAATAAATGATTAAAGGTTCACCATAGAACAAATAAACGCAATTAAAAAATGAAGAGGCATAAGCGTGCTCTCAGAAATTTCTCTGCTCATCAAACAAAAACTTGTTGACAACTCCGTTGACGATGTCTACATATGAGTCACCAAAATAGTCGACAAAACTGGTGACTTGGGTACACTTGTCCCCATGTTTCCTTCAGGGTACTTACATATGTACATATGTATATGCAGGAAAAAAATTAATTTTTTTCTTAAAGATCTGCGTGAGTTACAGGTATCCAATTATGAAAGATCTTACAAATTATTGATTTAATTTCTTTTCTGTTTTACATTTTATGAAAGTCAAATAAACAAAAAATAACAATTAATAAAAAAACTTTTTAACATATTTTTTTCCTTAAAAACAAAACGAAAACGAGCACAAGTATCGCCAATAAAAGTCGAACATTGTGTCCCATCGATTCTATAAGGAGCATAGGTCGTCAATTAGTTTGAAGTTTCGTTAATCATTCTATCTCGGATGAGAAAATGATTAGTCTACTTCATCCTAGTCTGATGATGGGGCTGCCATCTAAGCCAACAGACTGGCTGAGTGTAAGACACTTTTACATAAGTATACAGCGAAACGCTTAGTATAAGAACAGACGTCCGCTTGCAGCCGCCCCAACTAGGAGAACAGACTCTGCAGACGCCCCTCACAATTCGCCGATGTTTGACGGATGTGAAGAACATCGCCCAGGGACCACCACGTGAAGGTTTGTAATTCGACTTGAAGTGTAATTGATAAGGATCACTCTGTATTCACCAAATAGAACCAATCTGATGATGGGGCTGCCAACAGACTGGCTGAGTGTAAAACACATTTATATACTTACATAGCACTTTTTCCCCTTATTTATTCCTCGAGGAAACATAGTGCTTCAAGAAGATATTTCCAGCTTAATCTATTATTTGCAATTATTTTTGCCTACCGATCTTGAAAAAATCGGTTATGGAATTGTAAATTTATCTACCGAATGAAAATAGTAAATGTTTCATGGCCACTAGACTGTAGAATAGTTATTCAACAACGGAAACTTATGTACATATATAAAAGTAGAGGCTTTAGAAGAAACTACTCTAGAGGATAGTTTAACGCATCAACTAAACAATAAAGTTAAACAAGCCTTTTATTTTGAGTATAAAATGGATGAGTTTAATATAAAATGGTTTGTCTGTGCAAAAGTTGGACAAGTGCCAGGCAAGTGGCTCTCAGAGAGTTGTATACATATTTTGAAAGTAAATTAAAAACAAAGATCATAGAATAAACATTTTACAATCATAAAGCTAAATTTGTAAGGCTCTTCTCTTGCTACAGTTTTAAAGGATGTGTAATCACACAAAAAATGTTTCCTTATGAATTAAATAAATTGAATTAACATGCCTCATTGAATATATTTTTGGTGATTTAGTACAATTGTTTATTTCAAACAACTTGTTTAATCATTCATTTCAGCATTTTTGATTTATGTATAATCTTTAATTATATTATAAATTGATTTAAAAAAAGAATCAATTTTTTTTTCCGAACACGTCTGATGATTCTTTGCAGTAGTAAAGAGTATACATACATATATGTATATGTACATATATATGTATATTTACTCATCTATATAATGCTTATAAGCATATGTATGTACACATAATTTAAAATTTCCCATAAAAAATATGGTCTGTTTTTCTCCACTTTTTTTAAGTCGTTATATGTGGTCAAATTCCCCTCTCTGGGTACATACATATTTATGTACCTATACCTTTTCAGAATTGCAAAGATGACGCTGTACATAAAAAATATTGACGAACATATAACCTTTTCTATTCAAAGTCGGTAGAAAAAGTATTGATGAGATCAAGCCGATTCAACGCCTCTCATATACATATGCATAAGGAACAAATATTTGTATGGTTCTCTTTTGCATGTGTGTCCTTAGAAAAGTAACAGATATGCCTACATTTTATTAATTTTTGATCACAGGCAGAAAATTTTTTCTCACATATGAGAATTAAACACGTACTTATGTATGTATAAACATTTTTAAAAATCTCATATATGAGATACATACATATGTTAAAATAATTTTTATTTGATATTACTATTTCAAATACTTCTTTGCTTTATCACAGTGTTTTTATGAATGTTTTCAAATCTTGTATATGTAGATCCCAAAGGAAAAACGTCAGCATTCATTTTGTTTATTTTTAATATCATTCAATCACTCAAATATTCCGCCACAATACTAAATATGAATCATTTTTGTGTGTGTAAATAATTAGAGCCAAATTTATTTATATTAAGATATAAAACTTTGTATGTGCTGGTCTCATATTCATACATTTTCCGCTTTCCTTTCTACGGAAAAGCTTTACGAAAAAAATTTGGCAAAATGGTTTTCATATTCAATACGATGAAATGACGTAAATATGAGCAGGAATGTCCATAATTCAATTAGAATATAAACACTATCATTGATCAAATACGCATACATATACTTATGTACATACATACATCTTTATTTATTTATTTATTTATAATGGCTCTACAAAAAACAGTTTCAGTAAATAATGGCGCCGAACCATAAATGAAACATTTGCGCACATTTTTTATTTAGAGCACGAAAATATGGGGCAATTTTTTTATTTTTATTATTTAAAGACATCTAAAATTTTGTAGTTTGGGGTCATTTCTCGATTTGAAAACTTCCATAATGCTGAGGTCAGATTTTTTTAGAAACTTATTAAAAAACTTTATGAAACAGTAATAGCCTTAACGTACAGTCACACTCGCCTTAGATTGTTAGTTAAACAGGCAGCTCTCGTTCACTTGGATCCACATTTGTGTTATCTTTGATCAGAAGAGAGTTGGAGGGAATGGTAGAGGGATGTTGGAGTTTGAGATATTGGAAAATTTGAAGGATGTTTGGCTGTCCTGTGGAGCAATCCGCTGCTCCTAGTTAAGGAGTTCAGTTTCTTGGGACTTGTCTTTACTATCTCATTGTCTTTTTCTTCCTTGTCTTTTTCTTCCTTGTCTTTTTCTTCCTTTCTGGTAACTTTTAAAGAAGTCTTTTGACATAAGACTTAGAGGTCTGGCATAGTTGCCGATTTTTTATTGTCCAGCTTTCTGGAAACACCTTTTCTGGAAGCATAAGAGATTCCTTGTGCGTGTTGTGATAATTTCGGTAAAATTTATTTTTGGCCATAGGAATTATGCTAGGTTCCCGAAATTATCTTCTATTTGCTGATTGCAAGTGTATAGAGGAATACCGCAGAAGATGTCAATAAATGACTCTGGAAGTTCATCAGGGATACAGTTACCCGAGTTAGTTTCTTGTAAAGGATCTAGTTGCAGCTATACTGTCATCAAGGGTGCTGATTCTTTGCAATATTATGAAAATAAAATACAATAAAATTGCTTGTTGTTTAAATACAAAATTATTAACTACCGGAGGAAAATGTTTTTAATATCAACAAAATTTGAACACAGAGTGGCAAATATTTTCCTCCAAATTATTCTTTGACGGATCAAACAGTGTGAAATAAAACTAGAACTAGAATAAAACTGAAGGCAAATTCTTCCTAGTTGTGTCCTTGGGCATTGTTTTGCTTGCAATTGTTCGCTGACTTATCTTTGTGTCCAATAATGCCCATAGATTTTGAGGTATAGGCTGTTCATTATACAATATCCAAGCTCAACCATACAGAAGTGTTGATATTTTCAAAATACAAATCGATAGACGAACCCAATTTTTCAAAAAATCGTTTTATATTCGTGGCTAAAATGTTTAAATAAACAAAAAATTTTGATGAAGAATTTCCTCAAGCTGCAATGTCATAACTTCTAACTCATAAAATTTGGTAAAATAATAATAATAAAAGGAATATAAAGGTTGCAAGGACTTTTTTAATTTTTGCAGAAGCTTGGTTTTTTATATGAAAATGATCTATTAGAAATATGAGGTAAATGTGCAGGTATACAAAGTGCAGTTAAAAAAGCATTTTGAATGAATAATTATAAAATATAAAAATTCTAGTCGAAAAATTTTCCGGGCATTTATATGAAAAGTGCGGGTATATAAGATGCACTTAAAACGAGAAGTCGTATGAGCTTTCGAAGAATAAGAAAGTATAATAGAAATTTTGTACTCTTAAGTAAAAGACGGCTAAATAAAAACTACTTTATGAAAAAGAGACAAGTTAATAAAATACTACTTAGTAAAAAGCAGATGACAGAAAATAAAATCAAAATTAAAATGAAAAACCATGTATTAAGTTTTGCACGTTCAAAATATATATTCCAAGGACTATTTACTTCAGTATCGCTTTTAAAGCTTTTTGGCATATTTCTGCGCCAAAGTCAATCTCAAGCATCATATAAGGCCCGAAAAAGAGGCCTCATCAGCCGGAGGCATAGTGGCTCCCATGCTAACAAATAGGTCTCTGAGCGCCTGGGAAAAAAATAAACTTTACCAATCATTAGGCCCAGCATAACAAGGCATTGGTAGTAAGTAATCTTTATATTCTATCGGAAATCATAAACATGCCACCCGAGGACAATTATGCACCATCAAGTTAGCACGAATTTTTGTACTGTAGCACACTTGAGGTTATACGGGACTTAAATATGGCTTCAGCTTCGTACTTATAAATTTTTTAATAGACTTTGCGCGATCAGCGATGAAACATCATGAACGCTATCATATCTGGTTGTAACTTTGTCAATGATTGTAAAGAGAATCCGAACTGAGTTCGATAATGTTAGTTCGTATCTTGTTTATTATATTTTGGCTGGACTTAGATTTTAATGAATTTCACTTGTTGCCATAAACGCGTATCGCTGATCCCTTTTTGCAAGTATTCACTGTTATTTTTACATTATTTCGCATAATATTTATTTCTACTATTATTGATTTTTTTTTTTTTAATTTTAAATATGATACACTTGTGTTAAATAAATTAAAGAAAAAACATATTTTTAATAGAAACCCATTAATATTGTTGGCTGTACCGAGCACAAATGCACATTTAATGAAAAATTTTTGAATTATATCCAATAGATGTTTTCAATTAAAACAAAAAAGAATTTAAACAAGGAAGAAAAATTTAATTGATAAAAAATTTGCAAATCTACTTTATAGTACATATTTGTGAAGTACAATATAAGGCTTATAAAAAAATAAGAGAAATACAAAGTTGTTTCAGTATTTTTCTACTTTATAGATATAGATGTAGATACTAACAGGTGAGTAAAATTCACTTATAATGGCACTAAAAGTGAATTGTTTCACTTAGAATAGCACTAAAAGTAAATTGGTTCACTTAGGACAGCAATAAAAGTGAACTGGTTTACATAGAATAGCACTAAAAGTAAATTAGTTCAGTTAGGACAGCAATAAAAGTGAACTGGTTCACTAGGACAGCAATAAAAGTCAACTGGTTCACTTATAACAGCACTAAAAGTGAATAGGTTCACCTAGAATCGCACTAAAAGTGAACTGGTTCACGTAGAGTGAATTGGTTCACTTAGAATAGCACTAAAAGTGAATTGGTTCACTTAGAATAGCACTAAAAGTAAATTGGTTCACTTAGGACAGCAATAAAAGTGAACTGGTTTACTTAGAATAGCACTAAAAGTGAACTGGCTCACTTATATTATGATAAAGAGTGAACCGGTTTACTTTAGATAGCATGAAAAGTGAAAAGGTTTTCTTGGAATCTGATGAAAAAAAGGTTCACATGAAATTTATGTCTACAGATATACTTAAAATGACATGAAAAGTGAATCGGTTCACTTAAAAGAATTTAAAAAATAACCCTATCCACTGGGAATAACATGAAAAGTAAACCGGTTCTCTTGTAATGGTATGGAAAGTGAACTTTTTCACTTAGAGTAGCATGGAAGTTCAACCTTGTACTTAGAATAGTATAAAAAGTCAATCGTGAAAAGTAAACCGACTAAAAAATTAACTAAACGAGAAGCGAAAAATAATGTAAAGTAGCACTTCTTTTTCACTATGCAATTTTAATTGAACAAGTTTTAATTCAGCTGGAAGAAAGGTAGAGAAAACATGTACTCCTTTCTCTATTTTTCTGGCGCATGAGTTAAAACTTGCGCAACTAAAATTTCCTTGTGGAAAAGACGTGTAATAACTGAACGTTTAATTTTTTTTAAGAGGCAGCACATTCTCTTAAGATTTTTTATACATAATTTTAGTTGTAATATATAAACGTAGTTACATAGATAAATGCGCAGTTTTTGATACCTCAAATAGAATTGCAATTTATATGTAATAAATATATTATATGTCTTTATACAGACATGCCTTAAGCACATTGACGACTGCGGCTACACAGCAACTCGACTACAAGTATCGTTAAGTACAATTGCAGCCGTGTAGCCAGCTAATGAAAACGACAACAACATCGTAAGTAGCTGAAGTTTGACGTTAATGCAGTAGAGTCAAGTTATAGCGAACTTCGCTACATCGAGCAATCTAGTTCGTTAGAGACGAAGTACGTGACAATCAGAGTAAATATTTTTTCTTACTATAAATGAGCTTTTTATTACATAATATTTTATGGCTACACATATATCTTTATAAAATTTTCTTATATACTATTATATTTGATTCCTTTGTCAAATAATGGTAAATACAGTAGTTTTCCGATTTAACGAACATTCGATTTAATGAACATCGCATTTAACGAACAGCCAAATTTTTTCTACTGAGTACCTTATATAACGAACAAAAATTTAATTTTGTACTCGGTTTAATGAACAAATGTAAAATAAAATAGATAATTTCTAACAAAAAATAGTAAAAAAAGATTGAATATAAAAATGTACCATTAGTTTTATTCTTCTGAAGTTTTTTCTTGATATTATTTGTGATTTGAAGATGAATGCGATGAACACAATGAAAATGGTGGAGTTTGATGAAACTGAGAAATTCTAGAGCCCAAAATAAAACACGAAGATGCTATTAATCATTTCGAAATTTGCATTAAATGGGCTCAACAAAACAATATTAGTAGCACGAATTTAATGCTTTTGAGAGAGCTTCAAGAAGATGCCATTAAGAAAAAGATAACTATTCACAAGAGAAAACATACTGTGCTTAACCAATTTTTTAAATAATTTGGAATGAAATTCCGTGATTCCGCGGTTGGTTGAAAAACAGACCGGTTTCGGCTATGTGCCATCCTCAGTGTTCTCTTAAATAAATTATTCAGTTTTTTTTTTGTAATTTTTCTTTCCTTATATTTTTAATGAAATATGTATTTAATTATTATAATTTGTTATAAAATATTTAAAAAATACTATACGTAAGGCTCGTATATGTACTGTTTTTCGCAGTATTGTACTGTTTTTCGACATCAAAAACTGCGTACTGCTTTTCTCCCTCAAAATACTGTTTTTCGATGCATAATAGAAATAAAAACGGCGAACAGCGAATTCATGCAAAATTATTGTTTACTTTAAAAATAAGCATTCTCCTGGAACATGGAATGAAGTCGAAGCCGTTATGCGCAAGTTGAGCGAATACAATTTGTGCAATGCCAATGAAAATGCGGTAAATTTACACACCCAATTTCGATATATCAAAAACTATTTTACGAGTGATAAAATTATGCAATGGAGAGAAGGCAATGTTTCGATTGTGGATCGGTGGGTGGAGATATTTATTCATCTCAAAAACGCCGATTGCGAATTCAAAGAAATGGCCACGATCGTTGAATATATGTACATATTTTATGTTTTCCAGGAACTTCAGCATCAGTGGAACATATCTTCTCTGCAGTGAACAAAACTTGGAAGTCAGACAAAACCCGATTAGATGTGCAAACATTGAAGGCGATTCTGACCGTCAAATGTAATTTGAAGTACAAGTGCGTTGATTTCTACAATTACCTCAAAACGAAGCCGGCATTGTTAATTCAAATTGCTTCAAACGGCAAATACAAAACAACCACAAAAGCTGATTCTGATCGAAATGATTCAGATGATGGAAATGATTGTTAATTTTTTTATATATTGAATAAAATATATACTGCGAAAAGTACTGTTTATCCAAATCGATTTACTGCTTTTTTTTAAAATTTCAGTGAAATGTACTGTTTTTGGTCCAAAAAAATATACGAGCGTTAACTATACACATTTTGAGTTTTGACTAAAAAAGGCCACGCTTTTCTTTTTTAATTTAGTGCTGGATATAACGAACAATTCACTTTAACGAACAAGCCTGACAACAATTAGGTTCGTTAAATCGGAAAACTACTGTAATTATTTTAGCAGTAAAATTATTCGAATTGATCTTGTTGGTTTTAAGCGTACAAATTCTCACGCATTTTGGTACTGGGTTCCTTAAAAAGGGTTGGTTTTAAGGGAAAATGCGCCATATGCGAAGTTCGTTATAAACATAATAATAATATTCTATTGTTTGTTGTTGGCTTAGCTAGGTATATGCCTGCATTTCATTGTTTGTTGTGTTGTGATTGTATAAAAAAGCTTTCTAAAGCTATTTATACTTTTGTGTTTTTGTTGATTACAAATAGAAAAATATGATTGAGTTCTGTTGGAATTCTTATATATTTGTAGTCTTTTGCATAAGTATACGAGCTTTGAATGCTTTCAATCATAATTTGGCTAAAAGGGTACTGATGATTTGGTTAGCGCCAATGAAATGCAGGCATATACCTAGCTAATCCAACAACAAACAATAGAATATTAAAATAGTTATTTTGGAGAATATCTCGAATAAAAAATTTCATAATAATAATATGAATTATTTGTACAACGCTCTTGATCGTTTGTTTAAAAAAAAACATATATAAAATGTACTTATATCATGTGAAAATGTAAATATATATCAATTAATTTGGATATGTAATATCTCAATTATAATAGGTTCTTTTTTCTTCAATAAAATGAAATAATTTTAAGCTCTAATTTATTTTACATTTTTTATTATATTGTCAGCAATAGATCAGTTCATTGTCGCTTACGAAAATAGAAATTAGCCGAAGTTGGTGACATCAGAAACGTTATTCATGTAGCCGTGTAACTATAATGGTCTTGTTCATATAAACGTGCGTATATCAATTTTGACAGATTGTGGTCGGTTGCCTGCTGTCGCCTATGTGTTTAAAGCAATACACTTCTCAACCCAAATGCAGCTACATACACACACACACATATGCAGTTCTATGAGTAGCTGGGTGCATGCGACGAATACATATTAATGCATTTTTGTTTAATTATTTGTTGTCATATTATCATATATCTTATATGCATCATAACTTTTTCTAGTATTGTTTCTATGTTCTTTTGTTGTATGTTTGTTTTAATTTTTATTTTTTTTAATAATTTCCTTTTTTGCTAAATGATATATCCGCACCAGACCCCATAAATTAAGAATTTTTTTCTTCATTTGCGTCAATATCGACAGCTGTTTGGTAAAAGCTTCGGTTTGTAATTTCGCAAATAACGTTAAAGCATAAAAGGGTAAATAAGGCAATAATTATTTAGTTTCCTAAGTGAACCGAGGTTCACTTTCCATGCTATTCTCTAGTGTAGCGAGATTTACTTTCCTTAGTAAGTCGAGGTACTGTTGTGGATATTTTTCTTCGCTAAACAACTAATTTTTCGTGCTACTCCTCATGAAACGTCTTACGTTTTGGTCATTTTTAGTCAAAGGCTTCAATTTTCGTATTCTTACAGTGAATCTGGCTTTTCCTAGTTTTTTAGTTGAACCGATTAATTGCTTGCCTACTCGTATAATTGATAAACAGACTCGCCTTTTATATTATTCTGAGCGATTCGCTCCACTTTTCATGTAACTATAAATTAACTTTTCATTCCATGTGATCTGTTGCAGTTGTCTTTTTTTTAATAATTATAATATTTTAAGGAAACCGCAGCTTAAATCTAGTTTAGCAAAGTAGCAACAATAAAAAAGAAGCACCTAAGGTGATAGAAGATTTAAAATTAAATAAAATATTATATGCAAAAATAGGCGGAAGTCCTTACTTATGTTCATATGAGGATGCGATTGTGCATTATATTTGTGAACGTAATACATGTTGGTATTATTCAAAATTTTTGAAAACATCTTTCAGCAGGTGCAGAAAATTTTGAAAATCTCTTAACCGATGACATTTTTTAATGTTGCTCATACAACGTAGTGAAGAAAATCCTTGCGTCCGGCCGGAATTTTTAGCATGTGAATCTAGTGTTTGTCTTACCATACAGAAGAAAATCCTTGTACTCTAAACGGAAATCTTAGTAAGCGAAGCTAGTGTTCATTCTATCATAGAGCATAAAGTCCTTCTGCTCGGCCGGAATCTTTATCTCCCGTCTGCAATAGGGATAAATACGTTAACATTTGTTATCTTTAATGAAGACGGTCGTTTTTCGCAGCTAGCAATAGTTGCTAACAATGGTTGCTAGCAATTTTTCGTTGACAAATAATGCGAGCATTATACGTCAAACTTGGTAGTCAATTGTATTTGATATTTGAAATGAAAAAATACTATCAAGAGAAAATTATTTGAAGTATTTTGTATAAGGTTAGGTTAGGTTAGGTTGATTGGAGGGGTGTGACAGCCCATATCATACGACATACACTTAAGCCAGTGAAGGCTTGTTGTGCGCTCCCTTTATTTATCAAACACAAACTGCCAGAGTTCTGCGGCAGGATTCGAACCTGGGACCTTCGCACTACGAGTCTAGTACACTACCTACTAGTCTACGAAGTCGCCAAATCGAAATAAAACAGTTTTTCAAAAGAAAATTACTTAATATATAAAAAAATCATTCTTTGCTTCGATTATTTTAAATTTTGAGTTACGTGTTATTCTGCCAGTGTTTATGTCTTATTGTTAAGATATAATTTGCTAGTGTAGAAAATCCTTGTGTCCAGCTAATATAAATACCTATTCCGTTTTGATCTAAAAATATATCGGCGCTTAATGGGTTAACACATTTAAAAAGAAAATATTTGCACCGCCTGAAAGGTATTTTAAAACCTTTTAAATAATAAAAATATTAACCGGATACTTTCGAAAAATGTACGTATAATGACAATTTCGTACTAAAAGCCCATAACTTGTAGGATATATGTATATAGATTACCGCCGATTTTCTTACATATTTTTTTTGTGTAAATTTTCTATCACCTAGTCAAATTTGTTTGTTTATTTTCATTTAGCTAAGGTAGATTTGTTCCGCAACCGTTCCAAGTTCCTTATTTTCACTTCAATTTATGCTAATGGATATTTCTTGAATTAATGCTGGTTACATACTTTGCGGACACACTGTTTGTACGAGTATGTATAAAGATCTTAAATGACAACGAGATTTTTTGGCGAGCATATAATAGATGTACTAGATATTTTCTTATAAAATGTAATGTTGTTCTACAATATTAACTACTCGCACTAATATCGGAAACATAAAAAATAGAATCGGAATAAATTGTTGTGTCTGCTTATCATGAAAATCATTCATTTATCATGTGCTAAAATGTTTTGTAATCTTTTCTATATAAAAATAAATTTCATTCAATATTTGTTTGCCATTTACTTGTACAGAACTTCTTCAACTAATTCAAAATAAAATCTCTGGGACTCGTGGTGTGAATGTGTTTAAAATTTATAACATTTTCATAATTGTTTTGTTGAAATTGTTTTTGCTTGAGTGATTCATATTAATTGTTAAACACTGTTGAAAATGTCATATTTAATGTATTTTTATTTATAATTTTTTTTTAAACGATCATAAAGGGTGTTTTTTATACGAGTACGTTCATAAACTTGTATACTTAATATTGAAATTTATGAACTTTTCAAAATTTGTTTCTTGTGGCTTTTTGAATTTTAATGTTTCAAAACTGCATAAAGTTCACTGACGATTTGGTTTAGCGACCAAAGAAATGTCGACATATGAACAGCTAGAACCACAACAGAAATATATGAAAACGTCGCAACCTTATATTAAAACAAAAACCAAAGAAAAATATTTTTAATTTCATGAAAACTTTCTTCAATTTTTAAAAAGTTTTCGCACCAATTTCAGGCGTATATCGCCAATAACTCACCGAATATTATGTTCCAAGTATTCAATCGTGGCTGCCATACCGGCTAAGACAGTTGGCTTAGAAAATAATCACTTGACATGCGTTAGTCCTGCTAAAACTTAAAAACGGCTTCATCGATTTGAATAATCTGTTTTGACCAGTCAACAAAAGTATTAGGCAAAGGAGGAGGGAGACGGCTACCCATTATACAGAACAATTATTAACTATTCTAGATCTGTTGTTAAAATCTAATGGAGAACCATCATAACATTTTTAATATTGTATAAAAGTTGCACACAAACATGTACCTCGTATATTAACCTCTGCTTTAATTGTGCAATTGGGTACATTTACAAGACTTGTTTCACGAAGCACCCCCTTTTAAACTGTAGTGCAACTTTTGACAGCTAATGTCAATTTGGTAGAAATATCTAAATAAAAATAAGTCGAACAAAAACAAAAATATAACTCAAATCTTTAAAATAACTTTTAGAATGTCTAAGGCCAGTTTTGAATATTTCATAACAAAATATTAAAGAAATTATTTTCCAAGTATAAATGATTAAACAAAGCTTTTGCAACTAAAACTGAAAAATAAACTAAAATGTCTGTTGGTACTGTAACCATTACTTTTATATATCATTATTTTTATTTTAACAAAAGCATAAAAAAACCATATGACTCATCAAATGCACAATTAAGCAGCGCAAGTTTACGAGGGTTGTGCTATTAAATTTTCCAACATTTTTGACAGGCATTTGAACAGTTTGCGCGGTGTTTGAACGTTTTTATGAAGACTTATATTATATATTATTTTTCAATTAAATTCTACAAAAACTACTTTTTGAGTTATGGCCTTGTTGTAGCAAATGGGCGTTATTTGAATATTTTTATAAAAAAAAATGTCATGAACAAAATCATTATAATATACCCATAATAATTAACAGATAAAATAAACCTAAACAAAAATAAATTTGACATATTACAAACAATATCAGATGAATTTCTACAAGTGTTAAATAATTTAATTAGAGATACTGATATAATTGACGTTTAAGATGATTTGTTTAATAAAAAAGACAGTAATAATTAAAATGCGGCAAATTAATCTTGAAATTTCCTAACAATTTTAATCATATTTTTGCTAACTTTTGAAATCGATTTGATTTTTTTGAAGATAATATTATACCGTGTGTGTCCTTAGTGCCAAAAAAGCTTAAGTGACATAATTTTCAATTTTTACTTTTTCATTGCATCGATCATTTATGATCACTACAATTAAATATGAAACTTCCATAATCGTTAGAAGTGGCTATACAAAATTAAAAGAAAAATCAATTTTGCAATAGCCATACAACTTAGTGTAAAGGCACTGAATAGAAATACTTCTCCAGACAAATATGTTTGTCGTTTAAGCTTTTTTGGCAAATAAAGGATGATATTAAGTTCATAAGTATGCATGTATGTGAAAATACTTTTCTACTTATAAAATTTTAATACTTAATATTGAATTTTATTATTTTGGGATATTCTCCCCAACTAATTGTTAAAAAATAATTAGAGTTTTACAAAATGTATTGTTTGTTGTGGCTTTATCTGTTCATATGCCGATATTTCATTGGTCGCCAAACCAAAGTACACTGACGATTTGAAAATATTCATTTTCGAACTGCTTAAAGTTCACTGACGATTTGGTTTAGCGTCCAATGAAATGTCGGCATATCAACAGCTAGAACCACAACAAACAATATATTTTACAAAATGTTAATATCAAGAAATTCAACCCATTCAATCGTTATTTTCTAATAGGGCATAAATGCCTGAGGTAAACTTTCCCTCTAATCCTGGCTGTATAATAATATTTTTTAACAATAATATACTCAATAATGGCTCTCGACGCTCGAGAAATTCCATTTTCATACACATAAACATATATTTTGGCATACTACGCCCCCCTCCCACAAAAAAAATACTTGCCTACATCTAATTTTAAATATGGAAAACAAATACATCTAAAGATATACATAAATCAATTGTTTATGTTGGATTTGGAAGAAAATAATATGATGTAGTAAATAGATTAATGAGTAATTGGCATGTAGACATTTTGGAAAAGAGTAAAATGATCAAAAAGTATTATTTCTCTCGTACTATTAGATATATTTAAGAAAAAAGCAACTTCTGAAAACTGCTATTGTTTTAAATATACTTATACTAAAGAAAGAATTCTTTCGACATCCGTAAAAGGGCAGATAATATAAGACTGAGCCCTACCCCTAGTGTCAGAGTATGTAACTAGTGTCAAGTGATCCGGTTGTAGAGCAGCTTCATAGAACGTACACCCCACGTTTGTTTCACTACTTCATTGCTACTGTAATGGAATGTGTTCTGAAGAAATCAAGGAAACTGTACCCGAGACCGACTCTTATTTGGGAACAACACGTTCTTCCTAAAGAGCACTTCCATTTGTGGTCGATATGACAGTAAATCACACTACGCATTGCAGAGAAAATGTACTCTTTACTCGAACTGCACGTATGTGGATCGAGCTTGCTGCCAATTATTTTTCTGTCACTCCAAGCGTGCAGAAGTACTACACCTATCCTCCCACGCTTAACCTGTTTTCCTAGTAACAATACAGTACATTGCATGAGTAGGAGCCATCGCCTGAGTACTGGTGTAATTGAGACAAAAAATTGGTGATATATCACTTTCATGTTAAGTCACTCGACCAGTTTATAGGTTAGATATTTTCCCCTTAATCACAAGTATTAGACTAAATGCCGAAAATAGCTCTGATCGTGAATCGTTCTTTAAAAAGAGGATAGGAGCAATCAAAGCAGAAAATAATTTAAGAAGGTGGTTTAAAGTTGAATTTTTTCATTAAAAAATTAAACTATTTTAAAAGTTTCTCATATTCTAATGCAATTAAATTAAAACAACTTGTTACAATTAAAATAAAGCCATTTTACTGATACAAAGCTCCTCTTACATAAATTTTTTAGTTCACTTTATGTATATGAAGACTGCATTAATTTTCACCACTGACTGTACATTCCTTTTAGAATTTCTTCAAGTTGAAGGTAAGCAATTAAATTTATTCGTTTATACATATATATATATATATATATATATATATATATATATATATATATATATATATATATAGCATCTTGTGTGTGCAACACAAATTCATACACACATCTGTTCACACATACATCTGTAGGTATGTGTATGTACGCATTCCTGAAATTCTTTTAGGCCAACAACTCATGGATGATCTTGAAATAATTCTTGTATTAAAATCAATGGGAGACTTCAGTGAGAAACGAAAATTTTTTTATTATTTTCTCAGTGATTCATCATTCACTATAAATAGTGTAAAAAATACGGACGCAACACAGCTGAGAGGAAAGTTTACAAAAAAAAAATATGTAAGAAAATTATGGCATAATTTCCTTCAGAAATTTTATCAAAATTCTTGTATGAATAAATAAAAATCTTTTTTAAAAAATCTGATCGTCTGGATTAAAGTGTCGTCGTCGAATAAAGTTTTTCGATTTGATGAAGAGAAAATAATAATAAAGAAAAATGTTTGGATAAAAAACAACTCGAATAAAAGATCAGCATGTGTTATTTAAAAACCATGTGTTGCATATAAAAGCAAATACAGTCGAACTTCCATAACTCGAACTTCTCTAACTCGAATTTTCTCTAACTCGAACTAATTTGGTTGGCAGTAGCGTTTAGAGAACAAATTACATACAATTTTGCTTCCGGAACTCGAACTTCCATAAGTCGAAGTTCTCCATAACTCGAACAAAAAACATACACATGAACTCTATAACTCGAAGAATTTTGCTTGTATAAATGGTTCTTTGTTTTTGTTTTAGTTATGGTTTGTTTGTTTTACTCTCTTTTGTTGCTTGAGCTGGTTTGCATATTACCTGCTATTTTTGTGCATTTTTTTTCGGGGAATTACAAATTTGTTTCTTTTTGTTTACGTAAGTATCAGTTCTATGCATAAACTAAATAGACCAGACAACTTTGAAAACGTGCATAAAGTTTGTGTGAAAGGGATAGCTAATCTAGTTGTTTTTATATAGATATATATCTCTTCACACAAACTTTATGATTTATACAAAGTTTATGCAAAATATGATTCGAACCCTTTTCATACTTCAAAGTTGAGTATTCTGTGTATTCTGTGGTTCTATGCATAATTCGGGCTAGATGATAAATGTTGAAATCGATTTTTTTATTATTATGGCAACAACTGATGAGCACTAGAAAGCTTTAAATACATTAGAGTTTTATTTTTACTGAAAATAACAAAAAAAAATGTTCACTTATTTCAGAATATTTTACTTAACTGTTCTTGTTCTTTTAATATCTGAACTATGTAGTTTTCCATTAGAGGCTATTTTAAATAAAAATACATAATACAAAAACCTTTTATTCTATTTTGACAAAAAATTCTGTAACTCGAAGTCTCCATAAGTCGAAGTTTTTTCTGGGATAATGGTGATTCCAGTTATGGAAGTTCGACTGTAATTACCAGAAAAATTTAAGGTAAGCACACACGTACCTACATATCTATTTGTATTCGGCGAGATATGATATCAATAAGTAATTACCCATTCTTCTGGTCCTATCTCATATTAGTTAAAATTGGAACAATTCATATTATAAAATTTCAGTCAGTTCTAGTGGCTGGCTGCCGAACTCTTCTGCTACCAACAGTTTAAATTTCTTAGTGCTTTTGTCACACAACAGAAGCCGCTAAGATTAGATAGCTAAAGCTCCTTAGCAAGGGGCATGTACATGGCCTGTGGCTATAATGTACAAAAAATGTCCTTTGTGTGCGGAGAAGCGACCACATACGTGAGCGATGGACAGTGTTGGGCAAAATACATGGTTTGTGGTATTTAAAATACAAAATACTTACAAATCTGTATGTATTTAAAATACAAAATACGTATTTGTATTTTAAATACATATTTCAAATACTGCCCAGCCCTGGCGGTGGAGACGCATTAAGTTCACCCAATGTTAAGAGCACCGTGATGGGGCCAAAGGGCAAGTATCACGTTAATCTTAGACGCAGCTGTTCGAAAAAAATACACAGTAGTGCCAAAAAGAAGATGTTCATTCCTAAATAAGTAAATATTAAAAAAAACGGAGGTGTTTCTCAAGGAACAACAAATTTAATGCTTACAAAAATGCATTTCCTAGGAAGTCAAGTAAAAAAAATTATGATAAAAATATGAATTACTTCTACAAATCCGCACAAGTCGAGTTAAAGGTTCTATATTTTTTTATAAATTATTATTTTTTCAATAAATATGATTTTAAATTAATTGAATTATTATTTATAAAAATAAAAAGGTCGAATGATATCATCAATTTATTATTTTACAATAAAAAAATTTAACACTGGCAAATTTATACGCCTTTCAGATGTGAAGTTTCTTTCTAGTGATAAAACACAAATAGTAATTTAATATAAAACTAATTTAACATAAAATGTTTACTTTTCTCAACATAATAAGGACGTCTACTAAAGTCGGTAAATAGGATTGAAATAATTCTGCCAAAAAACCGACTTTAACAAAAAAGATCCAATCGAAGCCACTGTGGGTTAGAGATTAAAACCGATATAATCCATTTCTATCTTATATTTTACTCCCACAAAAGATTGAAATTGAAATACTTTTTAAAAAACTGCGAGCTACACTGTCAAACAAAAAAGTTTTTTTTTCAAAATCGGTTCATAAATACGGGGAGTTATGAGATAATAAAACGAGTATTTCAAGGAGGTAAGATTGTCCATCCAATTTGGGACAATACTATAAGTAAACCTATTAAAACAAAAAAAAAAAGAATAATAATAATAATAATAATAATAATAATAATAATAATAATAATAATAATATTAATAATAATAATCATCATTTTGAAAATCGGTTAATAAATGGAGGAATTATGTGGGAGCCAATTTTTTTTGCGGGTAAATTGCCCGTTTTTACAAATAAATTGCTTTGTTTTGTTTAATTTTATTTAGATATTTGTTTTTGTTTATAAGCAATTTTTAAATTTGAATAAATAAACATTGAATATTTCAAGCAACTGTTCTTGTTCTATTGTGATCTTGAAAAAAAAACATAATTTTGCGTGCGTGTCAGTCACATGTAAAACGTGTTCCCCATTTTTATGACAGTATTTTTTCAGAAATGAAAAGGCCATTAGACTACTAATGTAACATACCACCAACTTGCTTGGGGATGCGTTTTTCATAACAGCTAAACTGCCTTAAAACTGCTAGATTTTTATTATGGTGCTATAACAATATCCTTTCCTGTTAAGGTTGGATTTTATGTCCGGTGTATTTTGAAGAAAATACTCGTTGAGCTTGTCAGTTCGAGAAAATTAAAAATATTAAACATAAATACATGCATATATAAAATAATATAATATAATATATTGCATTTGATAGCTGCTTTTACAGCGAAGTTGTCTGAATTCGCGAATGCATACATACATTAACCTTATCAATCTGCCCTAAACAAAAATGTAAACATAGTCCCTCAAATGCTTACATTACACTCACACACGTTTAAAAATGTTTTAATAAAGCTAAATTAAAGTCTGAAACAAAGATTAAAATAGTGTCAGGGAAACCAGAAACGTTCTTAAAAATATGTATTTTATACACCCAGAAAATATGCAACGAAAGCTTAAAAAGATGTTCTCAAAATTTTAAGTATATGCTTCTAAAAATAGTCGTATTGTACATTATTTTGCATATTCTGGATAAAGGATGATCTACCATCACCCCTATGAGGTGACTTTTCGGGCCTCACAGTCCAGGAAATAAGTAACTCTTAAGTTTTTGGGGGAAAATCACATTATTGTACGATTGAACACATGTCTGAACATTTCAATGTTACCTTTCCTGCAACTGTCTTGTAAATTCTTAGAGATGTGTCAATGAACGACCTATTAAGTCTTTTGAAAAGTGTTGCGTACTTTTCGGGTGCAGCACTTTCTGTTACTTAACAGAAGTGTACAGGCTGTTAACGGTCCCCAGATCTGCAAATGGGCCAAATAGTCTCTGAGTGATATCCTAGATATTTACAATTAGAGACAGCCGATTGTACTATAGTATATGCGTTTGTCCACCCTTCAGCTCAAAGGTTTCTTGTCAGCAGTAAATATTAAAATCTGAACTATAAAATTATTAAGTTTTTAAGTTCAGTCAATGCAAAGACATAAAACTTGGTTCCTGCACCTCCTTTAGCGTTTATCTTCAAATCTCTCAAGTTCTATTAAGAGGCGGTACCACATAACTGAATTTTATAGTACCATATAACTTTTGAAGCTTGCAATTTAGGACTAGTATTGAGCCAATTAATTTGAAGTGCTTTCAATTTCATTTGTGTCTACTTTGCGTCTATGTGGGTCTAACATATAAAATGACTGTGTTGCAGTGTAATTTGGTTACTAATTTCCATTCAGAGACATGTTTCTCTGCACAATGTGAAATATTTTTACTCACTAATCTTAATTTTCTAAGGCAAAAGTATAAGCTTTGTTTTCCAATAACCCCAATAACAGGCCAAAATAGAGACAAAATTTGATAAAGAAACAATTTGATTTATCTCGGAGCTGTAACATAAGACATGCTCTTGAAACGACTTTAAAGTTGATTCTGCTCTGTGCTTCTTATTTTCTTAATAACCTTCTACGTCTAGCTGCCTTCGCAGACTAGTAGCTAGAATACTAGATTAGTAGTCTGAAGGTCGCAGGTTCGATTCGTATCCAGTATCCAATTCTAGTGCCTTGGTGGTTTCTGCAGACAAGCCAAGTCAGTTTGCAATTTGTATTTGTTGAATTTGTTAAATATAAAAACATATAATATTCCATGAAATCTAAACATGAATAATGAATTAAAAACTGTGGCAAACTATGCCTACAATAAAGTTTAGCACTGAAGTTATAATAGATAAAAATTTAAGCATTTAATCATACAATTTTATTATGTTTGATAGCATCAACACTTGCAGAAAAATCAGTTTAGTTATGCAAGTCCTTAAAATCTTAATATTTTTTTCTAAATGGATCAGCATTAGGAAAGTCGATATGAAATGCAAATAGATAAAATGGCATATAATAACGGGTGAATCGACATCATCGAACAATAAAATTTATAATGTTGAGAAGAAATACGAAGTAAGTTAGTGAATTAATTATTAAGTAAGTGAATTAATAGTTGTTAATCTGTCTTTAAAGAATAGAAGACTTCGTCCTTCTATGTCCTATAAAAAATATCTCAAACAAAATAGCAGGAAATGTTTGTGAACGGATTCAAGATGATCAAAATATATTTTTCCGACTCAGTCCCATACAAAAGGTATATTTTTGCAATTGCTTTGTGATTTTAGGATCAACGAACTCCTTATTCCAACTCTTAATAAATCCAAGCACTTCTGGATCTTTATTTTCCATCTTTCACAAGAACAGCGTATATTTAAAAGCCCAATATTTACTTAGAGACCTCCACCCATGCTGCTCCCTTTGTAATTATTTGCCTTTGCAATTTTCAATTGTCTAGGACTAATGATCTCAATTCTATTTGTAACACGTAAACACCTGTATAGTATGTACGGGCCGAAAATGGAATTTAACTCCTGCAAGCCGGATAAAGTAAAGAAGCTCATCGGTGGCTGTAGGGTATCAAACTGCAGTGGCTGGGTATAATAGAGAATCTGTTTCAGTGTTTCACCGTTGGGTTAGGCAAGATTGGCAGGAAAGAAAATTTTTGGGTTGCATTAGAAGGCTATAAGGACCATTTCGATGCTCAGCGGACTAACTACAAAGTAATAAATAATTTAAAATTTGTACAAAGATCAGACAGTCTAGACCCAAAAAAATAACAATTAATAATTGCCTAGATGTCGTATCCTAAGCTCCTGCATAGCCGTATACAGCCTCCTCTTTGTCGATTAGTACCTGCATTAGCTATCAAAGGCAGACCTAGACATTCTTACATACGACCGATCGTACTGTCTCCCGTAATGATGCCTACCACGAGGGCTTGCTACCTTTTTCCAAGGGCTACGAGCTATTTAGTAGTGTACTAGACTCGTAGTGCGAATGTCTCAGGTTGGAGTCCTGCCACAGAACTCTGGCAGTTTGTGTTTGATAATTAAAGGGAGCGCACAACAAGCCTTCACTGGCTTAAGTGTATGTCGTATGACATGGGCTATCACACCCCTCCAATCAACTTAACCTAACCTAACTCAACCTAGTCCTAATACATTTTAGTGAAGTCCAAAGAGTTTTGAATATTCTACAATGGGGATTCCATCATTTTCATATCTCACTCCTCGAATCACTTTGACAACGCAAACAAGTGTTCCTTTTGTTCAAGGCTGAGCCTGCGCATCCTGCAAGAAATGTGATCAAATGAAATCAGAGAATTTGCATTCAAAAATTTCTTCTTTACGAGCCCATCGGTTTGTGATCGATTGACAAGCATTTTTTAGCCGTATGGCTCATACTTAAGTATGTGAAATAAATCCTCGGTACTTTCAACAGGAAAAGTCGTTTAAAAACTCCGCAAGATCTTTGTCGCAGTTACAGCAATTTTATTTTTCCGGTTTCCCTGCTGATAAATAATTATGACACTTGATCAAATGAATATATTTCATTGCTTCAGTTAATGCTTATACGTCGAGGATTGAACAGTACTCGTATCTCTCAGTAAAAATGCATTTTATTTATACGATTATAACATCTATCGCAATAATTTTTGCGGTTTTCTTCAAAAGAATTAAAAATTTATTACGTCGGGTGCAATTAGCGAAAAATTTTGTTGGTCCTAAGGCATGGCCTATTTTGGGAAATGCAAATTTATTTTTGGGGGCCCAAGCAGACGATGTGTTTCGAGTCCTGAGCGATATCCTGATAAATTATGGTAAAACGGTTAAAATATGGTCTGGTCCGGAATTAACAATTTTTATGTTAGAGGCCAAAGATGCTGAATTCGTGCTGGCCAGTAATAAATTGTTGGTCAAATCAAAAGAATACGATTACTTAAGGAGCTGGTTGTGCGAAGGTCTGCTTATTAGCAAGCCAAGCAAATGGTTTAAGCGTCGTAAAATTTTAACGCCTGCATTTCATTTTAAGATATTAGAAGGTTTCATTGAGATATTTGACCATTCAACACGTGTGTTCGTAAACAATTTGGACAATGCAGCTGGAGAGGAGAAAAACAGTGTTATCTGTATGGCTGATTGGGTGCATTTGGTTACGTTGGACGTAATCTGTGGTAAGATTGGCTTGTATAGAAGCAGTGATAAGAAGAAGAAGATAGAAGCAGTGATAAGAGTCATGACTCGAGTGTCATGCACTGATAAGTAAGGTTTCCTTTTAATTTAGGTTAGGTTAGGTTAGGTTGATTGGAGGGGTGTGATAGCCCATGTCATACGACATACACTTAAGCCAGTGAAGGCTTGTTGTGCGCTCCCTTTTAATTATCAGACACAAACTGCCAGAGTTCTGCGGCAGGATTCGAACCTGGGACCTTCGCACTACGAGTCTAGTACACTACCTACTAGTCTACGAAGGTTAGTTTCCTTTTAATTTAAATATACTAGTTTTTTGATATACATAAAAATGCTACAAAAATCTTTATACGAGCATGACAGCCCAATAGAAATGGCGCAAGAAAATTTGAAATATGCGTTACCTGTTGAGGTCTTTGAAGCCCGCTCCAAGAAGGTTGAGAACTAAACATCTTAATACCGACTTCAAAGGCTTCAATAGGAAGAGGATATTTTTGAAGTTGGTTAATTTTTTCCAATTTTTATTCTACATACATTTGTGTATTATTTTAACAATATGCAATTGGTTGCTACAAGTGTTTGTTCTTCGATAGATTTAGGATCATTTACAAACATTTTCTTCTATTATAACATTTCAACTCATCAGTTTCGTGATTAACTAAAATTTAGAATGAAGTGGCATTTTATGCCACCTTTTAAGTTTCTTATTCCAATGCTGCAGTTGCTAATAATCGGTGTTGGCCATCATTTAAGTTCTTTGGGATGTATGCGGTAGATTCATTCCAAATTGTTCCGACTCGAAACTCTTTAGTAGGTCACATATCTTTTTATGGACTATTTAATGGATTTGGTTTTTTAAAATTAAAATTGTCACCAGAACTTCTAACACAACTGTTTGAAATTTTACACATTTACATATTTTGTAAAAAAAACTGTCCGGAAATGTGAACAAAACTCAAAAATAAAAATATTTAACGAGGTGATGGATGTAGTGGCGAGTGGCCCTGGACTTATTATTATAACTAATTAGCACTGATCTTATCTTATAGAAAAATTAATAGAACAGACACTTTGCAAAGTCTTAAATAATCTTTTTACTCTTACAAAAACAAAATACTGCTTACCCTATCAATATGACGCGCACACAGGTTTTCTTAATCACTTGTTTTGAATTTGATACTGAATTTGTCATACAAGTAAAATTGCGTTCCCTATAAATGAAAATAAATAAAAATTAAAGGAATTAAAAATACATGCAAAAATACAAGCAAAAATATGTATGCAATTTAATACCTAATAAATAATAATTGTTAATATTGTTTCACGTGGACTTGGAAACATTTTAAAATAAACTGTTTAACTGATAAGATAGATTAACCAGGAAATTAAAACAATTAATAATCGTAATTTTAATTAGCGATTCAGTCTAACGTGATACTTCTTATTAGAATGCCAGAAGCTTACGCGGCTTCTCTTGTCAGTCTGGCGATTTTCATAGGCTTGCCTATTCTAGTGGGTGTATTTTCGTATTTCTTTAAATACAAACATTTGATAGAGGTCACCAGTAATATACCCAGTCCGCCAACATGGCCTATAATTGGCCACGGCCATTACTTTATTGGCAGTCCGCCGCATATGAATTTTATAATAGTCAAAGGCTTTTTGGAAAAATATGGCACAACTGTAAAGTTCTGGCTGGGTCCCGAATTGAATATATTTTTCAGCGATATCAAGGATGTGGAAATTATTCTGAGCAGCACTCGTTTTAATGACAAGGCCCATGAATATGTAACACTAGAGCCTTGGTTAAAGGAGGGCCTGCTAGTTAGTCGTGGCCAAAAGTGGTATAAACGAAGGAAGATCATAACACCGGCATTTCATTTCAAAAGTTTGGATGCCTGTATTAAAATTTTCGAAAAGGACTCGCGGATGCTTTTGAAAAATTTCAACAAGCAGTGTCGAATGGAAGACGAAAAGGGCTTTAATATATATGAATGGGTCAGTTTGTGTACATTGGATACAATTTGTGGTAAGATGAAAGTTTGCAAGTATGTACCCAAAATTTGTTTGGGGGATTTAAAAGCTTAATTAATCTAGTTAAATTATCAAGGATTACATAACATCCCATCCTAAGATGAAATAAAAAAATTTTTTAGATAAGACAGGGAATGTTTCAAAAGAATCATTGATCTTAATGCGGGGACAATAAGTATTTGCCCAGAGTAAATAATACATAGTTTAAGCAACATTTATGTCGTTTTCGTTTTTGACAAAAATGTTACATATTTTGTCCTCATCAAATAGAGCGATCAAAGGAAATATATTGTGATATGGTTGGACGAACCATACATACGTCTCGATAACTCGATGAAAGTTTAATTTTATGGTGGTACGTCGTTAATATTGACTTATCCAGTTTTGGTGTTTAATTTTTACCTTATGTATTGCACTCAAGGAGAAGGCTTGGAACCCGCTGAGAGTTGCTCTCGGAACAGCGGGCTAGACGAAAATCTCACTGGTCCATGCGGCCGTGACATTAAATGGCTGTTTAAAAAGAAAGTAGTAGTGCAAAAAAGAACACGTTCATTGCTAATAATGTTCCACACATAACATGCAAATAAGTTACCTGTTTTGCACCCAACTTTATATGGGGCAGCTGTTTTTGTTCTATTGTAGGCCTGAAAGAGGCATTATATTGAGATGTTGCTGTGCCGGTAACATGTAAGCGGCATAGATAATTCTCAAGCTGTATTTGATTGTATTCTAAGTTTTAAAATTTCACTGATAATTTAGTTTGGCAACCAATGAAATGGCGGCATATGAACAGCCAAGGGCACAACACACAAATTTGAAAAGATAATTACAAAAATATTAGACTATTTGTCGGAAATGGAACATTTTGCTTTATTTTTGAGCATCTAAATTTGTCTGTTTTACGTTAAAAATTAAATACTAAACACAACCGTGTGCAGATTGATTGTCAAGTACAAATAGTTGGACTGTGATCATGGTCAACTTGTTACATCTACTATATATCATACAAGCCGTCATGTGAAGCAGGGGTGTAATATTTGAGCGTTTAAAGAGAATCATCGGTGTCAAATTCGATTTGATGATCTTTCTAAATTTTTTATTATGTCTTATTTTGTTTGATAAGACAATGTCATAATGGGCTGAGTTCATTATTGCCTTAGATTGGCAAAGAGGTATTATCCGAAATCCAATGTTCTGTACTACAGAGTTCGTTCGTACACTTGGACACATTCAGATCGAATTTGAACAAAAACTACCCCTCTTATTTTTCTTTCCCATAACCAATTTTTTTTAGCTCGAGCATAATGCACCGCATCTGTTGGGGACATCGTTCCCTGAGTACTGGTCCTAAATTAAAAAAATATTCTTCTCTGCTCCAAATTTTCCTAATTTATAAAATTTGTTAAAGAGCCTTTAAGAGCTTCAATAACAATATTTTATACGCACATTTCTTTTTAGAAACTGCCATGGGAGTATCGGTGAATGCCCAGACTAATATTGACTCGGAATATGTGAGAGCTGTCAAGGCGTAAGTTGCTTCACTCCTTTTGAGGAAGATTTTTCTTAAAGTCAAAACATCCCTTTTATCTTTAGCATTTCTACAGTCTTACACAAACGTATGTTCGATATTTTATATCGCTTCAATTGCACCTATCAGTTCACCAAATTGGCCCGCGAAGAAAAGAAAGCCTTGTCCATTTTGCATGGTTTCACCGAGAATATTATTGTTCAAAGGCGTGCCGAACTTTTAAGGACCCAAAAAAATTCAACACAAATTCAGACCGATGATGTAGGGGCCAAAAGTAAAATGACCTTCTTGGATATTTTGCTGCAGTCGGAAGTTGATGGCAAACCTTTAACTAATTTGGATATACGAGAGGAAGTGGATACATTCATGTTTGAGGGTCACGATACCACCTCTTCGGCTATAACTTTCTGCTTTTATAATTTGGCCATATATCCCGAGTGCCAACGGAAATGTTTTGAAGAGATAGTGCAAGTATTTGGTAAAGATAAATCTAAACCGGTGACCTACGAGGACTTGAACAATCTACACTATGTTGAATTATGTATAAAGGAGACTTTGAGACTGTTTCCGTCAGTGCCCTTGCTGGGTAGAAAGGTGATAGAGGAATGTGAAATTAGTAAGTTTTTTCTAACACTTAATCACAGTAAACGTTTAATAATAAACTTTTTTTTACATTAATTTCGATTAGATGGCAAAATTATACCGGCAGGCACCAATATTGGAATTTCGCCTTTTCATCTGGGCCACCAAGAAGAACTTTTTCCCGACGCCGAAGCCTTTAAGCCAGAACGTTTCGAAATGAACTATACCACCGACAAGATGAGTCCTTATGCTTACATACCCTTTTCTGCTGGGCCACGTAATTGTATTGGCCAGAGATTTGCCATGTTGGAAATAAAGACGATTATAGCTAATGTCTTACGTCATTATGAACTCCACTATGCAGGTAATAAGGACGAAAAACTCTTGCTAATTGCCGAATTGATTTTGAGAACTAAGGAGCCTCTAATGTTTAAGATTACAGAAAGAGTATATTAGGAAATACAAGCATCATATGCAAAATTTACTACTTAATTAAGTATATGGAAATATATACGAAAACATCAATGGAACTTTAGTTCAATATGATATAAATGGAATATCTAATTTGAATATCTATTATTTTATTATTATTAGAAACAAGTTTTAACAAAAGTTCCAACCAAGTTTTATCCAGATTTGAACTAAGCTCCAACTGTGTCCGAAGAAGTTAACAGTAGTATGAAAATTATTTTATACTTAGCTCTAGCTCATCTAACAGTTAGTACGTAGGCAGTTGGAATTGAATTCAAAATTGTCTTGTGATATATTTAGCACAACATCAAGCAAACTTTAAACCATATGATTTTAATTTACGTTTAAATAAATAAATATATGCAAAATTTCCACCATTTTGACTTTAACTTCAAGATAAAATTGAACAGAGTTTTAACCAATATTTAATTAATCTTTAAATTAAGGCTTAAAACACGAGTATATATATATATATATATATATATATATATATATATATATATATATATATATATATATATATATATATATATATATTATATATATATATATATATATATATATATATATATATATATATATATATATATATATATATATACATATTCTTAGGCTTAAAATTAATATATATTCAGCGTAAAAGAGAGCAAAGCAGCAAATTTTAAACTGAATTTAAGCTGTGCTTAGACCAAATTAAATTTTAGCTAAAGTGAGTTTAAGCTAAGTTTAGTCAATCTTTAAAGTAGGTTAATAACAAGTTTACAGCAGCCTTAAGCTAAGATGTACAGTAGATTTGAGATTTGAATTAAGTTTAATTTAAGATTACAGGAGGTTTCGTCTTGCCTCAAGGTGGACTTAGATTGGATTAGGCTGGGTTTGAAGTACGCTCAAATTAAATTTAATGTGGGCTTAAGTTAAGTTTACATTAAGCTTGCACTAAGTTCAACTAAGTTAAATGCATGCATGTACCAAGTTTTAAACTAAGTTTTAACTAAATTAAAGGTAAGTTTGTACTGGGTCTTAAACATTAGATTTTAATCATGTTTAAAGCAAATTTAAGCTTTAAGCTGGTGCTAAATTAAATTTGCTTAAAGTACTTTCAAACAAAGTTGACTCTAGAATTAAAGTAAGTTTGTAGTAGGCTTGAGCTGGTTTTAAAACAGGTTTAAATTGGGTTTTGATAAGCTTTAAATTACATTTAAAGTAGGCTCATACTAATTATTCTCTGGCCTTAAATTAAAATTACTTTAAGCATGAGCTAGGTTTAGAGTAGGTTTAAACTAAGTTTAAGCTATGCTTGAATTAAATTGAACGCAAATTAGAACTAAGTCCTTTAGCGGTGGAATTTAATCAAGCTTAAAACAAAGTATAAAGTATGTTAAAGCTGATTTTAAAGTAGATTTCAACTAGGCTCGAGGTAAATTCAAACTAACTTAAGGCTTAAACTCAGTTTGAAGTAGTTTTAAACTAAGTTTAAAGGCCAAATCAAATAGTCTAGATTTAAAGTTGTTTAAACTCAGTTAAAGTGGCCTTAAAATAATTTCAATGTAGGTTTAACTAACATTGCAGTAAGCTTCAGCTAAATATAAACTGAGGCATATATCGTTCTTGTCATGTCCAACTATCGAAGTTGAAAATTGTACTTTTAGAGAGTCCGCAAGTGCGTCTTCGATTGTGAACTGGAAATCAGTGCACCTCTAAAAGCTCAGGCTCTTAATTTTTTTTAAATACTAACTTTTTAAATCCTCTCTGGCATGGTAACAAGATTTTCAGATAAGCGTCGTACCCAATGAAGGATCAAAGCAGCGGATCTGAAAAAACGAAATTTTCATATTCGATAGTTGGACATGGTAAGGACGATATCTCAAATATGAGGAGGTGATGAAATCTCCGAAATCTCGGAATATGACACATACAATTTAATTTTGTTTTTAATATACAATAGCATTATGTCAACATATTTATGCATGTGGTGGAATTTAAGTTCACTTTTATGTTTTGGCGGATATAATTTCCGATTTAGTTCAATTGGGAAAATATGTTTCGCTGCACAGACTTTTCACTAGCCGTAACTTGGGTAAGTCAATTTCATTTAAGAAAATTCTTCGACGGCACAATAAATGATGACTAAAGTGGCCCTATGCTCCTTATAGAAGTTAAGAGGAATAAATATATATATATATATATATATATATATATATATATATATATATAAAGTGAAGAGATGGACGTAATTCTGGGACCGCTTTCGTACATACTTAGCGATACTATCGCACAGGCTAATGTCTATGACTAACAATGCGGAAGTTCAAAGACAGCGTATATGTATATGTAATTTAATTAATTGTTTCTAATATATTTCAAATAAGTATATAGAGAATATCTTTCCTTAAATGAAAATGTCTTTTTGTTTTTATAATATATTTTCTTTCTGCAAAGAAGTATCATTCAACATCTTTTTATTTTTATTTTTTTTTTATAAAAAAGATGCCCAAAATAAATATATCTACAGTACATACATATGTACATACTTATACAGTGAAACTTCGATATAACGAATCTAGAGGGGATCGAAAAATACTTCGTTATAGCTATTGATTCGTTATACATATGCATTGTGAAACCTTTGTATAACGAAATTTAAAGAAATACTAAAAAAAATTCGTTATAACAACAGTTTTGTTTTGTCCAAATTGTATTTTTAAAATGGACTTCCCCGTTTTGCTTAAAATTTAATTTTGCTTTATTCTGACTTCGTTGTATGGAGGCTATAGTTGAAGACTTCGTTATGTAGAGGCTTTTGATAATGACTTACACTCTTAAATGTTATATTAAAATGTTATGTATATATTTCTCAATTATAATTTCGTTGTATAGAGGCTTTTGAAAAATACTTCGCTTTTATAGCTCAGAATTTTTTCGTTATAGCTATAGAGCTACAGTTTTTCATACAAAAATGAAAAACTTTGTAATAAAAAGGTTTTTCAAGGGACTCAGCTAAAAATTCGTTTTAACGAAGTTCGTAATATCAAAGTTTTACTGTATATTAACCATGTGTCTGTATGTATAAAACTTTTTAAAAGAATTTTTCATCAGTTGCGGGATCATTAACGCCATTATATTTCTATTCGATGACACTGTTTATTTTTTTTTTATATTAATGAAATGAAAAGAAAAATAAAAAAATCTCAAATTAATGATGGCCTTGTGAAAATTTACGTACGAATATATATGTACGCCTGTGTATGTTCTTTGATGGAAAATCTACACATGAAAATTTTTTGTGGCATGTAATAAAAATGTCTTTTTAAACCGCCAAAAATTGTGATCATGAAAAATTTCATTTGATTTTTGTTTTTATTGTTTTACCGAAAAAAGCTAAATAAATAAATTAATGAAAAAATTAGTATAGAAGGCTTTTTCGGAAAATTTAAAAATAAAACTTTTAAAGCTACTGAACTTTGAATCATTTATGGCTTTTTCCCAAAAAACAACTACATTTTAATTAACAATTTAAATAAAAATGTATTTATCGTTCTAATTAAAAAACGTTAGCATCCTTACGGGGACTGCATGGTCTTTCTTATAAGTTTGGCTATTTAAAATATCAATTTTTCTAACTTGGCCGCAATGTAACAATTTCGTCAGAAAAGAGAACTCGTGTTGTATCAAATAAATAATTCGCCCATTTTTAAAGACCACCTATTTGAATTTTTACAATAGAAAATATACAACAGATCCCACTGTTCACTCCATTCTTTCAAATAACATCTCTAACATAAAATAATTTTACTGATTTGAAAAATAATTAACCAACTGTTACTATTGCAAAAAAGGATACAAGTTCTTTGCGCTCCATCAAAAATTTGCACAGAAATCTGTGGCGGCCTTTGGGAATAAAAGTCTCCAGACTAGTAGACATTTTTCGTGCTAAATATGTGTCAGCGAGCCAGCCCGGTCTCTATACTCCTGTAATTGCCCGACCTCCCCCCAGGGGGCGCGGTCAATGCATCCTGTCTTGGTGGCTTGGTGTTGAACCTCCTGGGGTATAGGGTTATCAGGTTTCCGGACCTAGGCCTTTTTGCTGATAACCCCTAAAAACTTGTATGTTGCTACCCAATCCCTGAAACAACAGGGCAACGGGCGCGCATGCAAGTAAACTAAAGGTAAAAGCGGGTTCGCTCGCTCGTCCGGAGGGGTAGTTGGTCTTTCCAGACCTTGACCTTTGGCCAATTGCCCTAAAACTTAATATGTTACTACCCAATCCCTGAATACCAGGGTAACGGGCGTGCATATAAGTAATTAAGGAAGTAGCTTGCTACGCTAGTCTGGGTAGAGGTGTTACCGATGCCTCAGGTGTGCAAGGAACCTAAAATCGGAGGTGCTTTTAACACGCGGCTGACCAGAGTCCTATCTGGTGCCACGGGAACCAGTAGCCCCTAGGACGTGTCCTAGACTGGTTATTGGTGAGGCCCCTTCGGGGATCACGTGGTGGCTGTGGTTAAAACCCAAAGATACGCGGGAAGAGTTATGGGTCAGATGAGTGTGTCTGCAAGAGGTGCTAGTGACAAAGCTACTCTGATGTTTTGCGGTGGGCGAAGCCTCAGGTAAGATGGGGGCACTATTTTGCTGCCGGGCCATCGGGGTTAGTAGGAGGTTAGATAGCTCCAACACTTCAGCAAAGTGTCTGTACATGGTTCTGCAGCCTGTACAGAATTTGCTACCATGTTGTCCCTATCAGGGGCGCATGTTGTTGCCTCTCCCAGTATGTGCCTCTGGAAGGGACGACGGGACGGTGGTGAACGGCTTTATTCACCCAGTGCGAAGAGCACCGTCAGGTAAGGCCTTCGGGCATGTACTGACGTAAAATCTTTGACATCTTTGTAATTGCCCGACCCCTCCCCCGGGGGGCACGGTTTTACATCTAGTCTTGTGGCGTGGACTTGATGTTGTGCTTCCCGGGGTATAGGGTTATCAGGTTTCTGGACCTAGGCCTTTTTGCTGATAACCCCTAAAAACTTGTATATTGCTACCCAATCCCTGAATTAACAGGGCAACTTGCGCGCATGCAAGTAAATTAAAGGTAAAAGTGGGTTCGCCCGCTCGTCCGGTAAGTGGGTAATATGGTCTTTCCAGACCTTGACATTTGGCCAATTACCCCTTGAACTTAATATGTTACTACCCAATCCCTGAAATAACAGGGCAACGGGCGTGCATATAAGTAATTTAAGGAAGTAGCTCTGCCTATGCTTGTCTGGGTAGAGGTGGTACCGGCACCTCAGGCTTGCTCGGGATCTGAAATCGGAGGTATTTTTAACGCAAGGCCGACCAGAGATCCTATCTGCTACCACGGGAACCAGTAGCCCCTAGAATTTGTTCTAGACTGGTTCTTGGTGAGACCCCTTCGGGATCGCGTATTGGCTGTGGTTAAGGCCCAAAGATGCGTGGGAAGAGTTATGGGTCAGATGAGTATGTCTGCAATATGGTGCTAGTGATCATATATCTCTATGTGCTGTTGTTATTCGACAAAGCTGCCCTGGCGGTTGCTGTTGGTGGTCCAAGATAGGGGGACTTCTTTCTGCTAGGCCGTTGGTGTGGTAGGAGGTTAGATAGCTCTAGCACTTCAGCAAGGTGTCTGTACATGGTTCTGAAGCCTGTACAGAATTTATTAACATAACGTCCCTATCTGTGGCACATGTGGATCCTAGCCCCATGTGTGCCTCTGGAAGGGACAACGAGGAGGGTGGTAAACGTCTTTACTCACCTAGAACCATCAGTTTAGGTGTTATAACAGGTACTGACGTAAATCTTTCACATATTTGTAACTGAACTAAATAATTTACATCGTCGGTTTGTTAGCC
This sequence comes from Germaria angustata, assembly GCA_963681545.1. NCBI lineage: Eukaryota > Metazoa > Arthropoda > Insecta > Diptera > Tachinidae > Germaria > Germaria angustata. The sequence goes on along the minus strand of OY813001.1, from coordinate 86,781,635 downwards.
ACAATTAAAATGTTTAATGTTAATAAAAAATAATATTTTTTGTTAAAATTTTTGTAATTAAATCTTTTTATTTTTTCAATCTTTTGTTATTTAATTTATTTTATTTTTTTAATTTATTTTATTTTAGTTTTAAATTTTTATTTTTGTTTTTTAAATATTGCTGGAAAGGTAGATACACAAAATTATATTCATAGTTCAGTATTTTTTTTAGTTTCAAAATTCACTTTAATATTTATTTTTTTATATGTATAAAGGATTTATTAATTGTAACTTTTTTCATTTTTGCTAATTAAATATTTTGTTTATTGACATAAAAAATTTTTGTTTTTTTTTTCATTCATTGTATTTATTAGTTAAATATAATTGTAAATAATTTGGGGAGTTTTTATTGTTATGTTGTATTTATATAATATAATATATAATTGGAATATATAGTTGTCTTTTGTTTTTGTTTTAGTTGTATATAACATTTATAAAGATACATTATATATAACAAGTTTATAAATTGGGAGGTTGGTTTTTTCATAAAGATTTTTTTCTTTTTCTGCTGTTTAGAATTTGTAAAAAAAGTTTTAAGTAGGATTTTTGGTTATTACTTTATTAATGTTTATTTTTCTAATTTTTTTTTTTAATTTTTCACTTTAGTTTCAAACATATATGTAACTAGAGTAGTTAGGTAATGGCGCTTATTTTTCTAAAAAAGTGCAACATTTTTTCACAGAGAAAAAAATGAATTTAGTATCCTTTAAAAAAATAACTTATCAGGAAAGAACAAGCAGTCCTGTAAGTAAGTAATAAAAAATAGTTAGAGCTGTAAAGAGATTTTCTTACAAATTGATGAACAAAATGTTACACTTTTTTTGAGAGAAGAAGACGCCACAATTTTAAAATTGTTATGAAAGTAAAACAAAATGTAGAATAATAAAAAAACGACATAAAATCCAAGAAAATTTGGTTCCCTTTCATAGGAAGTAAGAATGTATAGTTCAACATATTTCCAAATGTTTTACTCACAAATATCAAATTTTATCGCAGCATCTCGGTATTCACATTGCTCGTCGCCTAACACCGAAAGACCCAAATATATGAGCTGATCTAAATGAAGATGAAAGCAGTTCACCTGTCTCCTTTCAGACAATTCAGTTCTAAAAGTAGTATGGAGGTATGGAACTCATTAGTGGGGTACCACCACAGCATCGAATAAAAAACATTTAAGGCGACAAAACGAAATTCTCCATATGATTGTAGCTGCTTGAGTACCACTGAAGTTCATTAGCCCACAATATTCCAATTTTTTTATATAGTTTAATTATTTTATTTCAATTATAAATACAATTCATATTGATCATAGACCTCAGCGCCTTAAGGGCATTATAGAGGTCACACTAGTTCCTAGAACCGAATACAAAAAAAACGTGAGGACAATCACAAAAGAAATCACAGAAACCAAGTTCTTTATAAAGGATTGACTCTTTTAAAATAATAAAAAGTCTATAGTTTAAGATTCGTGCTCACAAGTTTTCTATAGTAATAACTGAAAATTTTGGTTGCGAATTGAACCCCAAACATCACTTATTGATGGAAACTTTTTCAACTGGATTGAAATAAATTACGCTTTATCTTTTTAGCGTTTCCTTTTACTTTTTCAATCTAATTTTAAGTTAAACAGGCCAATTCATATCATAATGCGAACGTATACTACCTGTGGAGACTTTTATCTTAGTTGAGAATTGAACAGCCAATACCACACATTGGTAGTAACTTTTCCAATTTGAAGAAATTTAATATGGGATTGAATATAATTTCATAGTTTGACTTTTCTCTTACTTTTTTGAATGTAAAATTAAGCTCAATAGGCCAAGTCTAGAAACACATTAACGATATATAAAAATTTTTTAATATCAACATATATTAGTTGTGAAGACTTTTAACTCTACAACCTGTTGACTTCCCTACAACAACAGCCAAGAGCTCTTGAAGAGAATTGAATACGCAACCCCAAAGTGTGAAATAAATTTTTGTAAATATAATTATACCATTTTGAATTGAATACAAATTTTAGCAAATGAATTATTTGGTGAGAAACGAACTCACAACTACACAGACAGAGACACACAACTTTTCAAATGAATAGAATGTATGTATGTTTTCCTCTGTTTTTTTCTGTTTTTCCTCCTGAGGAAGGGAGATCTTAGCTCCGTAGAGAGGTCTATCGACAGCAATGGTGAACATGATTTAAAATGCATAAAAATAAATTTAAAATGTGTGATAAAAGTGCTTTCAAAGTTGCTCTGAAGGAGGGCTTAGCTCTACATTAAGAGGTCTATTTTCGCTAAAGGTGAAATTTATATTCTTAAGGAGAGTCAATTAGTTATGAGGCAAGTTTTAGTCCCTTTGAGGAGATCTATATACGCCAATGGTGAATGTTGCTTAAAACCCATAAATACAAATAAGAAAATTTGTGATAAATATATTTTCTGATATCTTTGCTAATATAGTACATCACCCATATTGGTGGATGTGTTTTATTTTGGAGCGGGAGATCATATTTTCAGTTTAAATTATAGCAAATCCAATAAAATAATGTAAAGTTGGTAGTGCATTCCCCAGAGTAGGCTTTCTTCGCCTATGATCCTCCCTAATTATGAACATGAATATATTCTTCGAAAATTTCCTGGAGTTAAAATTTTTTTTCATAAATTAGACATCCCCGCCCATGGCAAATTAACTTTGCCTTCCCTTTTATTTCGACTTTGATAACCCAAAAAAATTTAGAATGCTCGTGGAGAGAAACATTTAGAAAAATGTAATTTTTCAATGGGATAAATGGCCACTTCAAACTTATTAATAATTTGTTTAAATATTGGATGTGGCTGTTATTCTTGATATTTACAAATAATGTATTGTTTCTTATAAATACTATTGATTGAGTAGTTGAATTTGAAACTTAATTAGTGTTTTTCTTAGTTAATTATTTAATGTTTAAACCAAAGACTTTTTGTGATTATTTTTAAGAGCTTAATTGTTTCTTTTGTGATTTTCATTTTCTTAATTTTCCATTTTGTTATTTAAAATTCGTTTTACATAAATTATTATCATATATAATACGTTGTTATTGTTACAATATTATAAATAGTTTCACATTTCGTTTTATGTTTGTTACATTAATTAAATTTTTAATTGTTTGTTTGCTTTTATAATTAATTTGTTAATAATTTGATCCACTAACTGTTTTATATATACTTTAATATATAAATATTCAAAATTAGGTTTTAGTTTTTTTTTTAATTTTTATTTTATATCGGTCTTAACTTCTTTAAAAATCTTTATATGGGCAGTTGACGTTGTTTATTTTTTTTAACTTTTCTTCGTTCTTTTCTTAAGTAAAAAAAACCACTATTATTAGTTTCTTTATTGGAAAAATTTTATAATTTACAAAGTTTTTTTTGTCAAATAGATACTCTTATTTTTTAAGGTATGTAGTTTAATAATTTACAAAAAATTTTAACTTTTCAACTTGGGTTTTTTTTTCAACAATTCTTTTTTATAACAACTTTTATGTATATATATTTAAATTGATTTTGTGTTTAATTTTATAAATTATTTTTGAAATGCTAAAGCTAATGGTAAGTTTAATGGAAGTCAGTTTTCTTAAGTGAAAAATAATAACCATAAGCAACCAGGTTTTTATAATTCTTATTTTTTTAAAAGACGGTTACAAAAAAATTATAATATTAATCACAATTTCTCTTAAATGGTTGCAATAAATGAAAATTAAAAAATGCATTTGAATTAAATTGCAAAAAAAAATTTTTCTGGAATCGATATTGACAGTACGTTCCGACATCATCTGTCAATTTTTTCATTCGTTAATCACTCACTAATGAATGAATCACTTATGCATGTTATATTACGGAGCATTAGAATTTCTTAGCACAAACGTTGCTGCGAAAAATTACCTTCGGAACAAGATGAATTTTTTAAAACTTTTTAATGTTTTGATAGACAAAATAGTCGCATCAACAAAAACTATTTCAAAGGACTTCTTCTATAACCCTTAACAACGTGGACAAAATATCAACGATAGAAAATACATTCTGACCCGAATAGAACGCCAGAGGCGAGGTCAACATGCAGTTTCAGTTAGGCGGCGTTTAATTGCCATAAAGCGGTCGCCAAAATGAACATCCTGCGTGAACGCAGATGAATAGAGTACGGAAATTATGCAATTGGACAGTGCTAAACTTTTTTTGTGTGGCTTCTTTAAATTGATGGTCTTTGGCGATAAGCCGCAATCGAACAAATGCTCTCAATGTTGCCAAGACCAAGACCATTTTCAGCTTGATACATAAGAATTTGGCGATCGTATCCTTAATTTATCTAGCAGTTACGCTTATCGGTCCATTTCGCTATCTTAGCTTTTCTTAGAATGCACGCAGCTTGAAAATTGTACTGAATGTCACTTTTTTTAATATGGGAATCAGTTCAAAATGAAGACGATCATTTTGAACTGATTCCCAAACATAGGAAAACATGGCCTCCAATTTTTCACTAAAAATGTTTCATATAAAATTAAAATCACTAAATTATATGACACGCCGCCCATATGGTCAAGTAGTTAATGATGACTAACTTGTCAGTTACTCATAACCATATCGGGGACTGACTATATATATTATCATATAAATGATATTGCGGATATACCGCAGAGTTTCTCAAGCTTTGAATGAGAGTGCGAAGTCCATTCGTTATTGACGAGAACTTTTTTAAGAAAGGAATTTTACAGTTTTTCTTTGCAACTTGTCTTCTATTATTTTGAGATGAATTATTGACCTCCCATTTTTCCGATAAGACTCATTTGTGATTCACTATTCTCTTAAATATCTTTGAGGATGCATTATAAATTAATGCCATAAATTGTTCGGTTCAGAATTCGGAATAAGGCGCGAACTCGCGGGAATAGGAAGAACTGCAATTGATATATTTTTTATATTAAATATATTTAAGCAAATTGAAACAAATTCTTTCTCCATTAAGAACCAAAAACTGTAAAATGCAAAGTTTGAGTGAGAAAGAATTTACAACTTTAATTCTAGAAATTAATTCCTTTAAGAGGCTGTTTTACAGATAATTGTTCAAAAAACTAATGGAAATCCAAAATCTTATCACATGTTATATTTTTGAGAATAAAATATGTCACTATTTTCAAATTAAAATTAAATTTCATCATGTTTCGTCTATGAAAATTATGCTTAATTTTTTTTTTAATTTATAATATGCTTTATTTGTTATTAATTCTGTATATAATTGATTCATTAGTATTGTTGTATTATTAAATAATCTAGCATTATTTTCTTCTTATTAATCAGTCGATAATTTATTTAATTATTTTTTATTATTTTATTAAAAAGCCTAGTAGAACTTTGTTTAAATAAAAAACATTTATAACTTGCTGTTGTAAATAATAAATAAAATATTATATATAATTGCAGGTATTTGAAAAATTAAGTTTTAAAAATATAAGTATATTTAAATATACTCGTGTATAATTTATAGTATAACCAACTCTTGTAGTAATAACTTTCAGATTCCTTGAGAGAATCCATGTAACTGGAGGAAAATAAATACTTTGACCATGTGTGATTTCTATCGAGTTTTTTCCATAGAGCTTTTGCTCGAAGTTCAATGCATGCGAAATTGATCGAAATTTGTGAAAAAAAATTCTATTATAAGTTTAATTCTTCATATATAGAATATTAAGTGACGTAATTTGCCATAAAAAAGGTACCCAGAGGGGTTACTCTCTATTGCGATGCGTAAGCTAGTTCGATGTGTTTGATGTTTTGTTAGCGCAAGAAATTTGGTTTTAACGAACGATTTCGACAATTACAGAATGCATACGCATCGCAATAGAGAGTTACACCCCAGTACACTTTAATTCACTGATGGTACCCATGGTGAATTAGCTGTAAAAGGTGGCATAAAAATAGCTGACTATACTTTTTCGAGGATCTTGGAAGCTTTACCATTTTTTGGCCTCTCAGCAAGGACAAAATGCACATGAAAGCCAATTCAATTCGCCTATGACACCAGCTTGTATTAATGCGTCTTGGACTTTTTCTTTTACAATGCAGCCACCTGGTAGTCAATTCGCTTTGGTGAAACCGATTAAAAGATAAATTTTAATATGCAGAGATATGTACATATATAAATAATTACGTACTAGCATATATGTAGATATTTATTTATTTAGCTGATGTAATTCGTTACATGCGAAAGTTCTTTTTATAAGTGAGGTTTTGAAAAATGTATGTATATAGACGTCAATGTGCAATTTAAATGATTAATAATTGATAATGATATTTTAAATGGTGCAAAAAACTTATAATCGAAACGATAAATGTCTATTCGATTAATTTGAAGTGGTGTAATTAATTCGAAAATATCGTCTTCTAAAAAATGTTGTAGTTGTCGAAATTAGATTATATATTTTTTAGCATAATGCACTGGTTACTATTTTTAGTCAGATTGATTTAAGAAACTATGACAAAAATATTTTATAAATCAATCAAAATTCATTACACACCCTCAAAATGACCGTTTTGAGTTCTATCGATTTACGCCACTTAAAGTATGGGGAAATTTGTGTAGTGGTGAATTTATATTTACGGTATGGTATGTAACAAGTGGTGGCATATCGAATAGATAGGAGGCTGGAAGGAGACGATATATGTATGTGCTCCACATTATGTGGAATATAACGTATAAGAAAACGTTTCCCTATGTCCTTTTCCACGAGAGTCACTTTACGGTGGCAGACTTATCAAATCGTTCAAATTAGGGAATTTAATAAATATTTCCTGCTTAATGTTTTAAATAATTAGTATGTTAAGTGTGAATTGTTTTTTCTGCACGGCAAGTTTTGCAATGCCTACTACATATATACACATAAATACGTGCTTTATAGTAGAACGTGTAAATACAGTTGCCTAAAACAAAATTGTAAAAAAATATAGTAAACCAAGCTCTAGTAATCAACCACAATTTCGCATAGAATCAATAATCCAATCAAAGGGGTACTCTGTAATTCGAAACGATAGAAAATGCTTTCGAGTTTCAATGCTAATAATATACAAATTCTAAAGATTTTTTTAATTTTCAATCCAATTATAGAATAACCCACCAGACTACTAACGCCCCACAAACGAATAATTTGCAAAACATACATTAATCCAGGTGTACATACATAAATAGCAGCATTTCGTCCAATTTACTTAAAAGTCTCCACATATCGTTGCTGTAAAACTGAAAACGTACTATAACACAACAAAATAATCATTTTGGAATTTAAATTGTTCTTTAACTAAAGACTATTTTTTAATTCATTATCAAAACAATGTTTTTTAATCTAAATTTCTAAGCAATTTTAATAGACTGGTTGAACGTTACGATATCTTTGGTATACAAAGTAAAGACTATAACCTTTCAATGAGAGTTTGTTTCATTTAACGATTGATGTGTTTTTCTAAAAGTATCACTCTGCCCTTGTAGACTTAAGGAATGGTTCAAGTTTGAGCTTTTCTTAATTATTATCATCACCTCTTTTATATGCCTAGTTTGTGCCTGTGAAGTGTTTTTTCTGCAGCACCCAGTATAAACACATTCATATACAGTCAGTATGAAAAATAAACAACAACAACAACAACAACAACATCAACAAAAAGAAATCAGAAATATTCCATGCCCTTTTAATTAATTACGATTTTGGACTAGCAACAAAATATAAAAAATAGACTTCCACGATCTCCACATGCATTTATACATGTGTACATGAATAAATACCTGCACTTTGTCGATTTGCAAAAAAAGTCTCCACATACCGCTGCAGCAGAGCTGAATACGCACACCAAAACAACAATGAACTGCCTCATGTCCCCATCTTTTTTCACACACAAATTTTCTTCTACTTTAACTTCACATTATTTACATATAGAACATAAAAACTCCGTATATATATATATATATATATATATATATATATATATATATATATATATATATATATATATATATATATATATATATATATATATATATATATATATATATATGTATATACATACATATATAAATTTTTTATGTTTCAAACAAAAAAAAAAAAAAAATAAATAAACACGCCACGTCCGCAGTATACGACTGAAACTACCAAACTAAACTAAGGAAGAAAAAAGGCAGCCGTTGGAGGTAAGGTTGAATATTCAGCGATTCGTTAAGTTAACTAAAGTCAAAGTTATAGTAACACACCACAAAGCTTTAGTAATATCATTAAGCAGGTAAAGCATATGTAGAGTTTTGCTATCAAACGTAAGTACAGCTTTCTGGTTTATTTAGGTCTACTATTGACAAGGGCTTGTCTCAGAGGATTTGTCCTCAGAAGAGTGGTGAAATTTGCGCAACATCATCATACATTGTCGTGTATAAAAATTTAGAACAGTTTCAGCTGGATTACATCATATGAACAAAAAATAGTGAAAGTTCTACAAAATAGTGGAAATAGACCGCAATACAACATGCCTGGACAAAATTATAAGAAAATTTACCAGATTTCACATTTTCATCACATTGTTTTTTTGTTATTCACGGAAGAAGTGAATATAAAAATTCTATATTCACTTGGACTGTTGACAAATTCCAGAAAAATAATTTTTAAATTAAAATGTTTTCTTTAACTAAATAATACTACGTTTATACGCACGTCTTATTTGCAAATAGAACTATTTGCAAATAACTAATTTACTGTTTATACGGGAAATTGCATACAGAACTTGTGTTATTATTAGTGATGCCATGTGACGAAAATATGATTGTTTGGTAAGTAAAACACAAAAAACGTTCATGAAGTGGCAACGTCTTACTTTTTATTTGCAAATAGTGTCGTTATTCACGACTTGTTTAAGTGAGTTAATAAGTTACAATAAAAAAGTTATACGGCAACATTCTTCTTTTTTATTTGCAAATAAGACGTGCGTATAAACGTAGTATAAGACAATGTTTTAATTCATTATCAAAACGATGTTTTTTTATTTAAAATTTCTAAGCAATTTTAATAGACTGGTTGAACGTTCGGATATCTTTGGTATACAAAGTA
>OY813001.1:86542487-86769987 GCA_963681545.1 Germaria angustata | reverse complement strand
TGAAACTGTTCTAAATTTTTATACACGACAATGTATGATGATGTTGCGCAAATTTCACCACTGTTCTGAGGACAAATCCTCTGAGACAAGCCCTTGTCAATAGTAGACCTAAATAAACCAGAAAGCTGTACTTACGTTTGATAGCAAAACTCTACATATGCTTTACCTGCTTAATGATATTACTAAAGCTTTGTGGTGTGTTACTATAACTTTGACTTTAGTTAACTTAACGAATCGCTGAATATTCAACCTTACCTCCAACGGCTGCCTTTTTTCTTCCTTAGTTTAGTTTGGTAGTTTCAGTCGTATAGTGCGGGCGTGGCGTGTCTAATTGTTTATTTTTTTGTGTGAAGCATAAAAAATTTATATATGTATGTATATACATACATACATATATATATATATATATATATATATATATATATATATATATATATATATATATATATAAATATATATAAATATATATATATATATATATATATATATATATATATATATATATATATATATATATACTTATATATATATATATATATATATATATATATATATATATATATATATATATATATATATATATATATATATATATATATATATTTATATGTATATATACGTATATATATATACATATATACGGAGTTTTTATGTTCTGTATGTAAATAATGTAAAGTTAAAGTGGAAGAAAATTTGTGTGTGAAAAAAGATGGCGACATGATGGCAGTTCATTGTTGTTTTGGTGTGCGTATTCAGCTCTGCTGCATCAGTATGTGGAGACTTTTTTGCAAATCGACAAAGTGCAGGTATTTATTCATGTACACATGTATAAATGGATGTGAAGATCTTGGAAGTCTATTTTTTATATTCTGTTGCTAATCCAAAATCGTAGTTAATTAAAAGGGCATGGAATTATTCTGAGTTCTTTATGTTGTTGTTGTAGGTTTTGTTTATTTTTTCATACTGAATGTAAATGGATGTGTTTATACTGGGTGCTGCAGAAAAAACACTTCACAGGCACAAACAAGGCATATAAAAGAGGTGATGATAATAATTAAGAAAAGCTCAAACTTGAACCATTCCATAAGTCTACAAGGGCAGAGTGATACTTTTAGAAAAACACATCAATCGTTAAATGAAACAAACTCTCATTGAAAGGTTATAGTCTTTACTTTGTATACCAAAGATATCGTAACGTTCAACCAGTCTATTAAAATTGCTTAGAAATTTAGATTAAAAAACATTGCTTTGATAATGAATTAAAAAATGGTCTTTAGTTAAAGAACAATTTAAATTCCAAAATGATTATTTTGTTTTGTTATAGTACGTTTTCAGTTTTACAGCAACGATATGTGGAGACTTTTAAGTAAATTGGACGAAATGCTGCTATTTATGTATGTACACCTGGATTAATGTATGTTTTGCAAATTATTCGTTTGTGGGGCGTTAGTAGTCTGGTGGGTTATTCTATAATTGGATTGAAAATTAAAAAAATCTTTAGAATTTGTATATTATTAGCATTGAAACTCGAAAGCATTTTCTATCGTTTCGAATTACAGAGTACCCCTTTGATTGGATTATTGATTCTATGCGAAATTGTGGTTGATTACTAGAGCTTGGTTTACTATATTTTCTTACAATTTTGTTTTAGGCAACTGTATTTGCACGTTCTACTATAAAGCACGTATTTATGTGTATATATGGAGTAGGCATTGCAAAACTTGCCGTGTAAAAAAACAATTCACACTTAACATACTAATGATTTAAAACATTAAGGAGGAAATATTTATTAAATTCCCTAATTTGAACGATTTGCTAAGTCTGGCACCGTAAAGTGACTCTCGTGGAAAAGTACATACGGAAACAAATCAAATCATCATTAAACGCTTGTTTTCTTATACGTTATATTCCACATAATGTGGAGAACATATATCGTCTCCTTCCAACCACCTATCTATTCGATATGCCACCACTTGTTACGTACCATACCGTAAACATAAATTCACCACTACAAAAATTTCCCCATACTTTAAGTGGTGGAAATCGATAGAACTCAAAATGGTAATTTTGAGGGTGTGTAATGAGTTTCGATTGATTTGGAAAATATTTTTGTCATACTTTCTCAAATTATTCTACCTCAGTAGATTATGGCAATAATGTCACTTGATATAGTACCTATGAAGAATTAAACTTATAGTAGAATTTTGTCACAAATTTCGATAAATTTCGCGTGGATTGGACTTAAATATATATATATATATATATATATATATATATATATATATATATATATATATATATATATATATATATATATATATATATATATATATATATATATATATATATATATATATAGTCTTTATAAAATTTGGAGGATACTAGTATGTATATAAAAAAATGCCCGGCTTTAATTCTTTAAGATCTACTTGTGTTCAATGTTCACAGAAGTGCAGATTTAACTGCGTTTCGTAAATGTCAGAATCATAGCTGGCTGTTAAATTGTGATCATGATCAGTAATCAATTAAACTACTTTTAAATAGACATAATTATTATATAATTTTCTGATTAAGAATTTATGATTTCTAATTTATTACGGTTACAGATAATCAAAAAATAACCAAAACGAATTTAATGTAGTTAAAAAATAAGCCGACTACATTTATGAATACTTTTCGATTATTTTCAATGTCTTTTTCACGGATTGTCGATATCAAATGCTAGGATAAACATTCTTGTCCATAAAAAAAGAATCAACCAGCACTTGATTTTTTGGTATTTTTTCTTAACCGTCAAATCAACACATTTTTTAGTGTTAAATACAAATCATGCAACTTCTTGCATTCGTTGTTTTTTGTTATTTGTACTCAGCATATCACTTTACAATTCTCTACAGAACGAATTTTCCAATTTTTTCACTTTTAGCTAGAAAGTTTTACTCGTTTGGAGTATTAAATAAACATATGTATACTAATAATTATTATAAAAATATATATAATATAAAAATTGATCATAAAAATATCAAACGTTTTATAGTTGTGCGTGTTAATGATCGGAAATAATAATAAAATTTTAAATACACATGTAATCAAATAAGTGGTGAATTGTGTTTGTGGTGACTTTTATAGCATATTGAAATTGGTGGAAAACGATAAATCTTTGGTATGTAAAGTAAAGCCAACAACCATTTGTTTAACTTATTTGCCCATGTTCTTTTGCTCGAGTATCGCATTATATGGTCGATTTAACGAGTCGTTAAATTTTGATCTTAATATATATTTCCTTTTTCATTTCCTTCATACTTAGTTTGTTGGTTGAACTCGCCGCGTGCGAGTGTTTTTGAGAAGTCAAATTAGAGAATATAGACAAACTAATGTATAAATTCATTAATTAATTACTTTTAATGAAAATGTGGTGTTTTTAGTGAATTGAACGGAAGTGAAGTAAATTCATCCAAAATATAACAAGTGGTATTATATATAAACTATGCATAGAAAAAATAAATGACCATTTTGTGAAAATTGTGTTTCCATATTGAAAGAAGTTTTAGATTTTTTTTTATCAATATTTAACATTAAAACTGGATGAACATTAATACCTGCCTTTGTTTAACAAAATGGCAAGCCACAATAGAAGACTACTGTAGCCAACATTCTCGTTGGACTGGCGTGCATTCCGTATATTGGGCAGGATAAAAAGTAATTGATTTTAAATAGTTTTTTTTCCCAAAATGAAGTGTGAAAATTATTTTGTATTTGAAACAGTATGTTTACAAGCCAAGTTTGACTTGGGATAAAGGAAAATCGTTTTAAATTTAAAAAAAAACCCCACGTCGGAAGAAAAGAACAACACTCAATAATATTGTGCTCACCTTTAGCCAAACAGATATGCGGCTAGAGACACTGCTTTTTTCAATATGGAATTTATATTAACGGCGATGATATACATGTGTATGTGCATGTCTCCTACATGCTCAATGTAAGCCTGCTATACAAGGCGCCGCGAGAGTATTGTCATTAGTTCAAACGAACTGGCTGCCATTTTGTTACAAATGATAAAAAAAAACCTCTGTTTTCATAAAAAGCTCATTTGAAAGTGTAATTTTATCGCCCAAATGCACACCTCTCGAGTTGATGCACAATTGCGCTCATTTTACAACATTTTGAACTGTTGTTCCCAAAACAACCGGCTCCAAATTGGCTATTTCTTCTTTAATGTCAGCTTCGTGTTTGTTGTGGCGAGTGCTCCAAAGAAGACTGGTAGCTGTTAGATCTGGCGATCTGGACGACCAATTAAAATATCCAAAACGGGAGATCACTCGAATTACTGGAAATTGGTGCCTCAAAATCTCCATTGCTGTATGAGCGATTGCTCCATGGTGCTGAAACCACCGTTAAAAGATATTCGTTTAACATCTGCCTGTAACGCTCACCATGTACGGCTACGGTTTTGCCATCAGCGTCTTAAAAAAATATGGCCAAACACCTTTTCACTGCAAATGCAGCAGCAAAGAGTCACTTTAAGAGGATGCAGTGGTTCTTCACGCATTTCATGTGGATTTCCTGTGTCCCCGAAATGCAAATATTTTTTTGTTAACAATAGCCACATAGTTATTCGTGCAAATGGAACACGACAACGAAATTCACGCTGCTTTAAACAGCAGACTTCAATTTTGCCAAATAAGCAGCAACAATAATTTCACGTACTTGAGTTGTATATCGACCCATGGTTAGCTGACAACTAAAGCACAGTGACATTTTGCGCCATCTGCGAATATGGCAGCCAATTCAAAGTATGAGGTTACTTTTGCGCCACCTTGTACTTATTTTTCATCAGGCATTTTAAGTAAGTGCCGCTATCTCAAAAGCTTACTGTTATAACGGTACTTAGGTGTATACATAATTTTGTCTACCCCAATTTTCATTGAAATTAAGAACATTAACAATGATATTAATACAAATATTATATGAAATTTCATGTTCGAATGAAACTAAGAAATTCATGCTCAAGTTTGGAAAATTCTAAACAAAATCTGCAATTTCAAGTTAAATTTGGATTTTCAAGTTTAAACTCTGAGAACTCCAAGTGAAATTAGAAATTGCAGATGGAATTTAAAATTTCAGGTTTGAACTGTGGAATTTCCAAATGAAATTGTGTAGGCCAAGTTTCTAACGAAATTAAGAACTTCGGCTTTAAAATGATAAAGTTCCAAATCAAATTAAGAACATGCTTAAACTGAGATAATTTCAGATGGAATTTGAAATTTCGAATTTCAATTGGGTATGTTCGAAATGAAATTGAGAGTTTCAAGTTTTAATTGAAGAAGTTCGAAATGAAATTGAAAATTTCATGGTTAAATTGCGAAGACTGAAAATTAAATTAAGAATTTCATGCTCAAACTGAGAAAGTTCTAAACGAAATCGTATATTTAAAGTATAAGTCGGGCAAACGGCAAAGCAAATTGGAAGTTTCAAGCTTAATTTCAGAAATTCGAACATGAAATTAAGAATTTCATGTTCGAATTGAGAAAATTTTAGTTGAAATTTAAAATTTCAAGTTAGAGTTGTGGGAATTCCAAATGAAACTGGGTATTCCAACTTTAGATTGAAAATTTTCTAAATGAAATCGGGAATTTAAAGTGTAAATTATGGTGACGATGCCAACGAAATTGCGATTTACAAGTTTAAGTTATAAAACTTAAAAATGAAATTAAGAATTTTAAATGTATATTGAGAAAGTTCCATATAATTCTTATCAGACGATTCTTCATCCCATTACTTGAACTTTAAAATAATAATAATATTTAAAGAAAAACTACTTAAGTAATTGTTAGCGCACTAGTTACAAGGACTTTTCAAAGAATCTGATTGTCTATGTACGAGTATATTAAAAATTAGCTTAAAAAATTCCAAATAATTGGAAATCTCGCTTCACAAAATTTTAACATTTTTAGTTTTAAATTATTTTCTAAAAAATAAAATTATTATGTTCAAGTTTAAATTATAAAAAGTAATACTCAATATTTTCTAATAAATTTCCAGTCTTTGTTTGTTTTATTATTATTGAGTTTAAAGTAATTATACAAAAGGCAAAAAATAATAAGAACTTAAAAATAAAACTAAATAAAATATATATAAACAAAAAATCTAAATTTTAATTAACAAAACATTTAGAGCCATATTGAAAAATTTTTAACAGATAATGAAAAACAAAATTAACCAAAACAGTATTCAAAAGCGTTTTTAAGCCATTATTCCAACTGGATAAAACAAGCTAATAGGAGAATTGGCGTTATCAGTTCGCCTCAGTCGATTATCCTTTCTCATTGCGTCAGCTAAACATACATATTTATAAATAATAATAATAAACAATATAAATAAAATTAATATAAATTTATTTGTCTGATTAAATCTTGTATTAACTGCCTGATTTCATAAATTAAAAATAAATTTCATTTTGTTTTAAAAACAATAATAAATTATTTCTTCTTGTATTGAAAATTTTTTTATTTTCAATACAAATAGTCGACACGAATTTTTGTATAAGTTCACAAAATGAGATCATATACGAATAAGTTAAAAAAAATTATGATGATTTAATGTGAAAGTTGGATTTGAGAATTTTTAAAGTACGAGTATTTAAGTGTTTTGGAAAATTTTTAAATTAGTTTCTGCAAATATTTGCTTGTTAAAAAAAATACGAATTTAAGTGTTTTCGAAAGTTATAATGTAGTTTTTTTTAGTATTTAAACATTGAAAATTGGATTTATGCTGAAATATTTGGGAATACTCGACTTTAGTTTTTTTTAAGTGTTTGAGTGTCTTCGAAGGTTTGAATTTAATTTTCGAAATTACTAATTGATTCGTTTATATTGAAAACAAAAAAAATTTTAAGTTTCTTCTTATAGATATTCAAAACCGTCTGAATTGTGGAAGCCCTGTTTAACTAACTGTTTCTATAAATTTCCTTTGTTCGTTCGCTCGAATATTGAAATGGAAAGTAACAATTAAAAACTCAATATTGAACGAATGGAATTTATGGAAAGAGGCAGTTGAGTGTGAAATTCGAATTATATTTCTTTTTAGTATTTAACTGTTTTCAAAAAAATTTTAAATTATTTAATGTACATATAGATTTTTTTTTAAATACGAATTAAGATTTTTAAATTGTTAAAATTTTTTTTGAATATTCAAATTAAGTTGTTTGAAAATTTTAGCGTTTGTAAAAAATCATTTTTTTATATTTAGCTTTTAAAAAACAAATTATGTTTTTTAAAGACAATAAAGGTTTTCTATAACTCCAATTTTTTGCTTAGTCCTCTATACACAAACGAAAATTCCGTTTAAACATTGTGTATTCAAATAAATATTTTTTGTTTGTTTTCATTATAAATGCTTTGGAAAAATTTTCGTTCGCATACCAAATAAGAAGCTTTTAATTTTTTAAGTATTCAAATTATTTTGAATTTATTATTTTGAGTTTGTTTAATTTGAAAAATTCAATCGTTGTTCCAAACTAAAGTTTGTTCGGCAGTTTAAGAATTTTTCATCAAGATTCGATTACAGACAAACAAATATATAAGAAATTGAGTTTAATAAAAGCATGATAAAAACAATTACTTAAAACAAAAAAAAAAAAAAAAAAAACAATATTTAATTGAATAGTTCGATAACAACAAACGCTTATGAAAACTGTTTTTTTTATAAATTATAGAAACAGAAATAATATGGCCGTTAATATCTTTCTAAGATATAAAAAATATATGGGTTCTTAAAGTTATCCTGCATTATCTTAAAAGCTTAAACAATATAATTAAATTAATAATCTAATCTTCACTTTTGTTTAAATTATTTCTTGCATTAAATCAAGTTAAATTATTTACTACAACTTATTCGACTTAAAATAGTCGTTTGAAACTTTTAATTAAATTAGTTAAACATTTTATCAATTTGTTATTATAGTTATTATTTGTTTTGTCTCTCCTAACATTATACACAAAATCTAAATTATTATTAGTTTTAATTAAATAATTATTTACACTAAAGTCTGGCTGAATTATAAGTAGGGATAATGATAAGATTTGTTCCGATAAAAACCATCCAAAAGTCCAGAGTAATTGTACGCTGCTTGTTGGTTGTCGATTTAAAATCATTGTTGTTGTGGAAAATATCGAGAATTAGCATGAAAGAGATAAAAAGGAAAAGGCATTAATATTCATTTTAATAAAAATTATTAATTTTAATGATTTCAAATTATTCAAAATAAGCCTGCTTAACACTTTTGTTATTATTGCACATAATCTGAGAAGAAATTATTATTTTTTCTTATTAAAATTGGATTGTGAAAATGTTTTTGGCGCTGAGCGTATTTCATTTTGTACAATATGACTTGTAATATTTATTTCGTTCAAAATTGGGACATCAGTCTAATAGCATCATATCCTTAACACTAGACTTATTCTAATTTATGCTTCAATTGTGCAACTTAAAATGCGCAAATTATAGGAGTACAATGACGAATTTTATTACACCGAGTCGTATGCGGGCCATTCAGAACCACATAAATGGAGATACGGGATCACAAATCGTAATATCAGAATATAATTGAATCAAATCGACTATTTTAGGAGGATGTAAAAATCAAAGGTTGCTCTAATGCCTGTAATGACTCATCGCTACTCAGATGGGCTATACGGACCTTTAAAACTAGCTTGACCACAACTCCAACTAATATCATGGGGACCAGCAGGTCCTCAGAACTTTTTCATTTGTGACTTGCCTTAACGTCTATGGTTAGGTTGAAACAGTTAGCTCTTGCTCAGCCTTGGTCCAGATTTGGTTCCTACAGCTAAAAAGCTGTATAGATGGGAAGCGGTGCAGAAGAAATTAATATAATAACCATAACTAAAAAGATAGTGAGATATATGTATGTGAGGGTACAGACGGAAGAAAAAAGTGTTAAGCTGTTTGCCTGAAACCATCTGCTACCCCCAATGAAGGATTTAAGCCCCTTATCAGACTAAGATACGAGTGATACCCTAAGTACATCCCCAGTGAACGGCAACTACACACTAGGTGGAAGATTGTTTCCTTTTCCTACTCGTTCAAAAAGCTTCTGCAGAAGTCATGAAAATATGCAATATTCGTTAATAGTTGTTACAAATTTCTTTTTTAGAAACGAAACAATTTCCCGTGCGGATTTCGTCCATCTTGGGCAATATTAGCATAGAGATCTTGCCACTGGATTTGTGTCAAGTTACCGACATAGTCTTCAAATTACCGTTTAGCGCTTGATTTTTTTTTAACGTTTCGCCAGTTTGCCGCCATCTTTATGGTCAATATTTCAGCCCCTGATACATTGCAGTTGTCCCGGGAGTCTGAACGATGCGTTAACTCTCGGTTCCTCATATAAATTCCACCTCAAACTATCGCCCCACTTGGACCCCTCCGTGTATAAATCAAATGTTTGCACGTGGCCTTGGGGTCTGTAATCTCAATAAGGTTGGGAAGATTTCCAGATATCCATGATGATCCACCTAATGGGGAGTTTGA
The DNA here is from genome assembly GCA_963681545.1 of Germaria angustata. Taxonomy (NCBI): domain Eukaryota; kingdom Metazoa; phylum Arthropoda; class Insecta; order Diptera; family Tachinidae; genus Germaria; species Germaria angustata. Next base: position 86,760,435 of record OY813001.1, on the reverse strand, counting down.
ATCCAAATCGCAGGAAAAGTTCACTGATGTTTTTATGACTAAAATATTAATGTTTAGCCATCAGAAGGCTAAATTCAGAACCGTCAAATGGTGCTGTTACATTCGTTCGTACAGCCTTTTGAAACGTTAGATAGTAAAGTGGTTGGCTCATAAACTAGGGAAGCTAATGAATTTATAAATAGCCAAATGAAATTAAAAAAATAACATCTGAAAGTAATGAAAGAAGCTATTAAGGATAAGTAGGAACATGTTAGATAGTGCTAGCAACCGTCCTGCTGTATTGTCTTATAGATTATGTCTCCTGAAGCAGCTTTAACGGCTGCGAGAGGCACCTATGGTCTGTTATCGAATAGGATAGTTAATTTGTCACAGAGAATAACGAGGCCTCGCAATAAATCTTATTGAATAGCTTATCATGATACAATAAGGATGTCGGCATTTGAGATAAACTTTTATTAAATTTAATAAAATGTTTTTTTTACACCTTCAACATTATACTTCATATCCAATTTTAATAAAAATCATTAATTTTGTGCTTCAAAATACAAGAAATTAAAAAAATAACAATTATTAAAAAATATTTATTTAAAAAAAAAAAATACACAATAAATGTACAAGTACATGCACCATTGAAAAAAACTTTTTTAATTCTGCCCAAAAAGGCTTATCGGGTTAAAATATCTAATCCTTTAAAAAAATATTTTCATAATTATATAAAAAAAATATTGTGTGTGTTTTTATATCGTTTTAAGAAAAAAAAGAAAAAAATATATGCATATATTTATTAAAAAAACAAAACAAAAATTTTCTCACCTCCATTTGGGAATTATATAAATTTTATCAATTGTTTCTTTCAATTTCATAAATCATTGTTGGCTGTTATTAAAAAAAAACAAAAAATATAAAAAAAATAAAAAATATATATGTATATGTATCTTTAAAAAAATGTTTTTGAGAACAATATTCGCTTGAAATCCCATATTGAACAATATATAACACGGCAGCGATATCGGTGGGTATTAACATCGATTATTCTCTTCGAGTTGAATATAAATATCGGTTGGCGCATACTTACCACGCCCACCATATTCGCATTTGGAATTTGCTAGAAGAATATTAAAACAAAAACAACAAAAACAACAAAAAAATTCTTCCCGCTGAGTTTCATTTAAAGTTTAGAATCAAGAAAATGAACGATTTACTTACTATTAGGGGAAATCAAAAAAGACTTTACAAAGTCATATAAGGCGTTTTCTTTTCTAAAAAAGTGTAACATTTTTTTTTGCAATTTCCAAGAGAAAAAAGGGAACTTGCTGTACTTTAATAAACTCAAGCTTATTAGGAAAAAGTACAGAGTTTTGTATCGATTTCTAAATTTTAGCGATAAATAGTTTTTTTTTTATAAAGTGATCAAAAGTGTTTTACACTTTTTTTCAGAAAAGAAAACGACATACGAGTATTAAAAGGAAGTCGACAAAGCTTTTTGGAAAATATAAAAAAATATAATAAATGATTCCGGCCTAAAACCGACTTCAATACAAAGAGCCAATCGAATAGATTATGAAATGGAAACAATTATGAAAATTGTTCCATAAATGACGGACCACTTTGTCCGTCCAATTTCTACTTAAATTTCTATGGGGTCAAGCTGCAGGCATGTACTTTCAAATAAAAAAATTATTTTTAAAATCGGTCCACAAATGCATGAATTATGCGATAATCAACATTTCGGGTAGGCAAATTGTCCAAACAAAAATTATGAGATCCCTTCAGACAAAATAAATGGAATTTTGGAAATTGATAAGAGTTACAAAATACAGACAAATTGATAACTCGCTCTTTTTCTGAAGTCGGTTAAAAATGGTTACACGCTGTCGTCAGCTGAAAAGCAAAATATCTGAAATTAATAAGCCAGATTGAAAGTCCAGTATACTATCAAATAGTAAACTGGTATAACCGGTCCATGGTACAAGTGTACCAGCGTTTAGGGCTATTTAAAATGGGTTACAATAGTTGATGCAAGTTGGTGTTGGACATCCAATTCCAAGAAAGAAACGCAAGGCAATGAAATTTGATGACAGTTTTACGCAAATGGCTTTTTGGATTGTGCAAGGGAAATTGTTATAATTATTCTTGCTGGACCAAAATGCGCGCTGGATGCGTATCCAGTTAATGCTCGGGTGCAGTTACGATTCAAATGATTGCCTCATCTGGCTTAATAAAATTTTGCTTCCGAAAGTTGCTCTCAGTAAGAGAAAGCTAAAATATACTACAATCAAAAAATTGCTTTGCTGGAGACTTGTGCTTTTGCAAAGCCTTATTGACTTCCCTTTGTGTTTGGAATAAACAAAATTTTTGTTGGAAATTTTTTGTTGGAAATTTTGGGCTTGTTGAAAAAAAATTATTTAAACACACACTTTTTTCCAGTACACTGCAAAAAAAATACATATAAAAAATTTCGGTTTTGTGTTTTTTTTTTATTGATAAAGTAACTAATACATATATTATTACTAAATTTCTACAGAAACTTGAATGAATATTATTTTTTTTTAATAATTAATATTGATTATAATTGTATGTAAGTTTTATACGGTGAAAATGGCAATAAAATGAAAACTTTTATTCAATTAATTTGTAAAACAAAATGTTCAATGTGAAACTTTTAAAAAGTAAGTTGTTAGTTGGAAGGACATGTTACTCGTACAGAGTTACAATTTTAGATATTTAAAAACATCTTCATAAGATCATTCACATATTTGCTTCAAGCTTCCATTATATTGCCTCTCACGTTATATAATTTTTTTTCTTTGTAAGTACATATGTATATATGTATAAACAAAATCCTACAGTTTTATATAAATCTAAGTTATATATATATAGAAAAAGACCTTTTAAAAAGTATTTATTCTCCTCTAGTTAATACGGGCCTTTAACAAAATATCCAGCGATTTTGTTTAAAACGGCTTTCCTTTTTATTGTGTGTTAAATATTTCAAGACTTAAACTAGATTTAATAAATGTTTTAATTTTTTTGTAAATATGTGTTTTTTGTGATTAAATATTGAAGAAATGTTTTATTTAATTAATTATTGAACTTGATTAATGCGCATTAATATGTAAATTGGGAGTTAAGATGTGATTTCCGGGGGCGGGGAGTTGTTCATTAAAAAGGCTAGAAAATGTTTCCACTTCGCTTTTATAATAAATATTTCATTTTTCTTTACAATTTATATAGATACATAATTCCGAAAGTAAACAAATTCTAAATATTTTTGTCTTTTCTTCCTCAGTTCAGCTTTAGAAATGTAAAAAAAAGTGATTAAATGTTTCAGAAAACAACTAGAGAGGAAACTTAGAGCAGTTGCACTGAAAAAAATCTTTGCATTGCACATACCATATTTACTTTAATGAAATACTTTCCATAAAAACTTTTCTTAAATAAAATATAAGTTTATTTTCCTTCCTACAATATACTCATACATTCTGTTAAAAAAATTTTATTGTCAAATATTTTCAGTGCATTTTATTCTGTGCAAAAAAACAATTTTTTTTTTTGATATCAGAGAACAATTTAACTGACAAATACGTTAGTGCAGTTAAATTTTTTGTCATCCTGATGTGAATCAGGTGATTATAACGCTAATTTTTTTGGAGAAAAGGATTATCTTGAACATTTTGCATAAAGTTCAAAGTGCAAACTTGTTTTTAAATAAAATTATTTAAAATATGCACCAAATATTTTTAAATTAAATTTTCAACCTGTTGGGCCTCTAAAATCATGCACCGAATCTTTCTATGATTCTTTTATTTAAACAGTTCGAAAACACCAGTTACATATTTTAATTCTATATTTCGTTTCATTTCTTCTGATTTTCATTATTTTGCACACACAAACTGTTACAAAGGACCTCCTTTAACCATTTTCAACCGTAAAGTTCTCTCTTTCTTTCTCTCAATATCCTCTGTTTCATTTTGATTGATCTTTTCATGTCAGCATTTGATAAATTTTTAAAAAGTTTGAGAGAGCAAATATTGGCTTGGCGATTTAAAAAATAAAACTTATTACTTTTAATACAAAAAGTAGCTGCCGATTCAATTTTAAAATCGAAATAAGATTTCAATATTTTTAACTGAGTTTCCTAGCAATATCAGAGGTTCAGTAATGGCTTACGACAACATATAGGAAGCTGATCTTTAAATATTTTACTCTTCTAACTTCTAGGAGCTATAGAACATGGTATTGGTTTTGATCGAATTGTTAGACATTCGGCCATTCAACTCTCAATGAGAAAAATACTACAAGCTGACTTATGTTAGTATAGATATTGAACAGCGATCGCATCAAGTCGATCGCACAAGTGTTTCTCTGTAATTGAGCCAATATTGGACAAAATCTAAGGGAAATCTAGAGGGTCACTCTGTTATTCGAAACGAAAGAAAGTATTTTCGAATTTCAATAATTAATAACATACGAATTCAAACAGTTTTCCTTTCGAATCGAACTACAAAAAATACCTCCTGCCCTCTGTACCAAAAATCTTCATCTGTAATTTTTTGTGATTTTTTTCACCCAAGTTTTATTTATGGGAATTAATTCACACAAAAAACATGTTCGTGTTTTTTTTCACGATAAGTTAACTTTTGGTATCAGAGGTAACTGGCTAAGGCCTCTTAAAGTGGCACGAGATTTCTCTAGCGCCATCAACACGATCCTAACAAAAAATATCGTTTAGCTGTTGGAACAATTAAGTTTTGGAATTAAAAATCTTATTGGTTCTTCAAGGAAAACCATAAATTATTGCCGTCTATTGAAGTATTGGAAGCCCCTTGAAAAACTGAAACTGAAGAGAGCAAAAACTTCCCATAAAGAAAATTCTTATTTCACTAATTTAAAAATTTCTTCTAGCCTTTTTTTTCAAATTAATTTTTTTAGACGGTATTTGTGTGTTTCATAAATTTATGTATATATTAAGAGCCATATGCATTTGTTCTTAAAATTAATTGTTATGGATTCATAAAATTATTACATACATACACAATGTTAGTAAAGTTAAAATTATTAATGGGTTTTTATTTATGGGGTTTTGTATGAAAGACTTTTTCTTTGATTAGAAACAAATCAATAAAGAAATTTGTTTTTAATTGATTTGTTGGACAAGGCAAGATTAATACGAGTAAATATATAGATGCATCGTCATAGAAACATTGGCGAATTCAAATCGCTTTAATTTCCTTACGATGCCACCTTATGAGACATTCTATAAAAATACAATTTTTTCTCATGCTTCATGCCTTTTACAATTTGCATTTTTTCAAGCGTTAAAAAATTTTTAATTATTTCAATTGGAGCAGCTTTTATAGGAAGTGCACTATTCTGAAATCATGGTAATTTTAAACCATGAATAACGATTTCAAAATCACGTTAGTGGTTTTATGGTGTTCTGCAAATCACCAGTATACAATATTTATTATTCGAAATCGCGAGTATACAGCTGATGTGTTTTGTTTAGAATTATGCCTTTACCTCGGTAAACTGCATACTTGCCATTTAAAATATAAAAGGCGAAAACAAGTTCTAAAAGAATGCAACTTTATTTGGCAACGATTTCTTTAATAATGAAGGAGTGAACGTCTTTTTCCGAGGCCGATCAAATCCATTTAAAACAATTGCAAATTATTAGTAAGTCCATGAAACTTATAGAAAGACGATTTTTTCATACTTCATTTTTATACTTCTGTGTCATTAAATTTACCCAACAAAATTTATAGTTGTTGGCCATTTTCAAAATTTCAAGAGGTTTTGTTTTTAATGACTAGTTCCATTCAATAAATTAATCATATTTAACGTGACTCTTAACATTTTGTGACTCTGGTAACTGCAGATGTATTTTCAAACAAAACAAATCAGCGGAGCACTAAAGAGGAATAAGCAAATCACGAGCAAAACTAATTCGTTTATTGCAAAATGATATCGCTCATTTTTTATAAATTTCACAATTTTTTTTTTTTATAAATTTCACAATTATTTTGTGTAAAAGTCATATTAATATTACAGAAATTAATAAATAAAAAACACTTGATATAAACTAAGAAATTAATTTGTTGTTAAGTCCAGCACGCTCATGAAAAATGAGCCAGTGATTTAAAATCGGCAGTCACTTAACTGAACAGTTTCAAATCACTCGATTACACTTTATTTTTATTTTTTCTGTATAGAACACCAATATAGAACAGTAATTTGAAAACACTTTAATGAAAAGCGATTTTCAGATTAGATCTGAATGTGCAACATTAAATCAGAATCATTAATTTTAAAAAAGAAAATCAAATATGAAACAAAGCCTAGTAAGGAGATCTTCCTAAATTGTACATTCCTATAAGAATTGTGTTAAAAAAAAAACTCATGGAAAAGCAGGTTGGTAAATTTCTTGCTGGTACGGAGCACAGGAATTTTTTTTTTATATTTCTTGCCCATTACAGGGACTTTTTTCCTTCAACTAAAACAAAAATTAATGTTCAGACAATTATTGTTCTTTAAAGTTTATTTTTATTTTTATTAATCGAATATTTATACGTTTGTGTATATACGAATAAAATTCTAAAAATTTTCAGTGTATATATAAATGCAAAATCTCAAACGTGAAATTCATGCAGAGCTTCGCACTAGGCTTAAATCATGGATTTTTTTAAGTTTGTTTCATTTAAAAGTCGAACAAAAATGAGGAATATTATGGTGAAATTACAATAGAAAATTTGTTATTTAAACTAGTTTTGAAAACAAAGATTTTTTTTTAAATTATACACTTAAAAACTTTATGGAATTCGATCCATTATTTAATTATTGAAATAAAGATTTTCTTTCAGTCTTAGAAGACATACCATTTAAGAGGTTTGATTTCAGTAAAGTAATATTTATGATATTGAAATTTTCTTTAAAAAAAACTTGTACTATCACAAAACATTGCCTTTTGAAAAATTTTGAAAAAGTACTTTTTTTCTTCTGAAAAAGTATTTTGTACGAATACTAATATAGTTTGAATAAGTACTAGGGCTTATTGGCGGTTGGTGATATTCGAATACAACTTCGAAAACTGGTACTAGATTAAAGAGAGCCCGCTGATTTTTTCTTTAATCCAGTACAAAGTGTAGAAGTCGAAAGCGAAATTAGCCAACCACATTAAGTCCCACCATATGTACAAGCAAATCGAACTTATGTTTTGAAAATTTGAATTTGTTGAACAAAGTACTATATTGAAAATTTAGGTATTTAAAGAAAAGCACTATGTACGTAATTTAAAAAATGTAACAACGGAAAATATAAATAAACTATTATTGGAAAAAAAGATTATCGCTTATAAATATATGTACTCGTAGTATGTAAAAAAAAAACACATAAAATTAAAGTTGATTTTATTAATTTTGCTTTGATGTTTTTATTTAAAAAAATATTTTCAATCAGTTTTATTATTCTTAACTTTAGTCTGTTTAAAATTGTAATCAAACTGTCCTTTAAGAAGATTGAAAATTGTTCCAAATATTTGTAACATTTAGTTGTTTTTCTTATTATGGAAAGGAAAGAAGTTTGGATAAAAAAATTTTTCAATCACTGAAGAAATTTTTGCATTAATTCTTCTTAATTATTTATATGTTATATAAATTGAATAATTAAGATTTTTACTTTATTTTGTTTTAATAAAAAAAAAACCAAACAAAAAACGCATACTTGTTGTGATAAGATGTTTAAATGAATTTTTGTGGATTATGATAGGGATGTGGTTTTTGATTACGATTTTTATTGTGTCTACCTCTGTGCACCATGTTGTTGAAGCCTGGTCCGGCCGCAGGTATAGGAGCAGCAGGCGGACCCATGCCCAATTGATTCATAAAATGATGGGCCTTCATTTTGCCATGCTCTTCGGCCAAGCGTACGGTTAAAGGTTGAGAGGCACCTTCGGGTATAACGTTGTTTAAAGCCGATATGGCTTCTTGGGCTTCTTCTCGCTTGTTGAATCTGTTGATCATAAAACAGATATTAGAATTTTCATTACAAATCAATATAAGTTTTGTACTGAAAATTCATTGGCCATAAAAATAAGCTGATCGTCTGTCTTTTTTTTATATAATGGCTAGTTTTCAGACATATTTTGTACGATTGGTAGGAAATGTTCTTTTTGTATCTAAATTAACTACATATTACAGAATTACTTATCCAACAAATATAACTTTCCAGGAACACTTCGGAAAAGCATTTAAAATTCTCTATCAATAAATTATTGTTTGTTGTGGCTTTAGCTGTTCATAAGGCGACATTTCATTGGTCGCTAAACCAAATCGTCAGTGAAACTTTCAAGCAATTTCTAAACATTCAACCTCATATGTTTATGCCAAGCAAATCAAATACAATATGAGAATTCTATATCGTATATAATTATAAAAAAAAAACGTCAGCTGAATAGTGTTGAAGAATCAAAAACTCACCTCACAAATGCTACACCTCTGGGCTTACCAGTCAATTTGTCTCTGAGAATGTTCTTTTGTACAATGTTGCCATATTTACCGAAAATTTTGTCCAACTCATCATCGGTGATTGTACGCGGTAAATTGGTTACATATAAATTGGTATCCTTAATTGATTCGCCACCAGGTCGGGCATATGAAACCTGCAATAAAAAACAAATTTAAAATTTTAACATTTTATATTCAAAAGTTTTTAAAGTTATTTATTTAAAAAATCCTTTTTATATAAATTTTTAAAGATCATTTGAAGTAAAATAAAAGTAACTAATGTTTTGTATATGTATACATATAATTGGTTGAATTGAAAATGGCTCTAACGATTTTAATGAGATTATTCGTCTAGGGGTTTTCGGGGACGACAAATCGATTTCCCCGCATTTTTATCCGTTTCAGTTATTCTGGTGTATGTGTATTAAGGAATTATTTTTTCGCAAAATTTACCGAAAGAAAGGGTTTTTTTTAATAAGAAGAGAGTTGAAAATAAAACGAAATCATTCTGAATTTAAAATGGCAGTCGTCCGAAATCGCGGTCGCTCTAAATCGGCGGATTATTATTTTTATGTACCCCAATAATATGGGTATCAAATGAAAGGAGTTTTTGGGAACACAATATCACGGATACATGCCTTCGATAAAAGTTTAAAAAATTCAAGAGCCCCGAGTAAAGCTCGATCACGCAGGTACTGCTCTTTACATGAAAACATGTTCTAAATATGTTGAAGTTATTTCAATTGTAAATTGTTGTCTACAAAAAGCACAAAACTAACATGTTTCTTAATGTCGTCTTCATGTGACGACGACAAAGACAATCAAAATGAGATGGAATAATGTATGTGTTGGCTACTGAGATCTTTGAAGTCAAAGCCAAGATGACTGAACTATGAATTTAATTTTACATTGGATTTTAAGATGTCAGTAAGCAACGCATATATTATATTTATTTAGATCTTTTTAAAGTCGATTGAATTTTTTGTTAAAAAGCTTTCATTTTATCTATATATATAAAAACAAGTCCGTATATGTACGTCGCCGAACGCGTCGAGCGATTTCAACCAAACTTATACACTACGTAGGCAGTGGCCCATATATGGTTTATATGAAGTTTGGTTAAAATCCTATAACGCACGTGTGTGCGGTGCGTATGTGAAGTGAGTGTGGTTTTGGGAACAAAACCAACTTTATTAAAAAAAAGTGTGTTTCTTTTCTTATTTTGTTTTGCCGTGCGAAGCAGGCAACGGGTCCGCTAGTTTTTAATAAATACAAAAAAAATAATAATACTGAACGATTTGTATTCGTATGGTTGCAGGCATGGTATAAGAATACAAGATAGAACCACTTTCATATTCTATGAACTTCATTTTAACAAACAAACTAAACCAACACCTTTTCGGGCAAAAGGTGGAGTTCAAATACCGATTTCGGTCATATGTTGTTATGGCTTTTATTTCAGACATAACTTTGTTTTTTAAAATATGAAGAAGAAAAAAATATATATATATTATACGCAGAAAGCAATGTGGAAATCACCAACGAAACCCTTATTAATTTTGAATCTTTCGAAGAAGAAATAACACCGACCAACGAAATTTTTGGTTCAATAAACCAATTACAAGCTGATGAAGAAGAAAATTTTGAAGCAAATTTCTTGTTATTATTGCTAACTTTAAACAATTTTAATTTTGTATTTAGGCTCTAGATCAACAAGATATTCAAATTCTCTGGGGGGGCTAAATGACTTTGAGGATATTGAATATAATGGCTTAGAAAACTTTACCAGATATATATCAAAAATGGGTCTTAAAGATTTCGGAAGCAGAACTAAAGACAATCAAGATCGAAATTGCTCATATGTCATTTATTATTTGAGGGGGGTTATTCAAACCCAATGAAATCATTATGAAGCACATGGAGACGCTTAACGCGATATTTTTAAGTTTTAATGAAAACTTTTTATCAACAAAACAAGATTATTTGAAAACTTTAATTAATATGTCCAAATTAAATTTAGATTCTAGTATTGTGAAAAGGTTTTTTTTAGGAAGAACATTTTTTAGAATTCGCCGTTTGAACAAAGACTACAAAACTAGTTTTCGTACACATAAAAAAAATTAAAAAAAAAAAAATAGTAAAATAATAAAACGTTTTATATAATTTTTAAATAATTTTCAGCATCCTTTTATTTATTGATGTCAAGTTTAGTTTAATTATTACCAGCATATAGTCTAATTTATCCCAACAAAAGTATAACAGAAACGCACCGACCACCTGTCCACTTATTCTTCATATATTTAGATTTTGATATCCTTAAAATTAGATTTTCTATAAATTGAAGGTTTAATTCACAACAAATTTTTATTCATTTCAAACTACACAATTTTTATTGAACTTTCTGGGAATTTCTATCCCTTTTCGACATGTGGCAACGCCCTCCTTAAAAATTGTGAACAAATTGAATTTGAAAAAACCCAATACTTGTCAAAATATTTTAAGTGGCATTACCTTGTATTTCTTATACCATGGTTGTAGGTATATAAAAGAAAGAAAAACTGTTCTCCGTCCAATAATACCATTTTTTTTATTATTACGAATAGGCCTGACACTGTACAGGATAATTAATAGCTTCGAATACTAACTTTATTCCCACAATAACATACATCAAATTTATCGCTTCTATTTTAGTTCTCCAGACATAGAATCTATATATATAAAAATAAGTCCGTATATGTACGTCGCCGAACTAATCATAAACGCGTCGAGCGATTTCAACCAAACTTATACACTACGTAGGGAGTGGCCCATATATGGTTTATATGAAGTTTGGTTAAAATCCGATAACGCATGTGTGTGCGGTGCGTATGTGAAGTGAGTGTGTTTTTGGGAACAAAACCAACTTTATTAAAAACAAATGTGTTTCTTTTCTTATTTTGTTTTGCCGTGCGAAGCAGGCAACGGGCCCGCTAGTAATTAATAATTACAATATTATCAATATTTATCAAATTTGTTATTCGAGATATTCTCCAAAATAACTATTTTAATATTTTATTGTTTGTTGTTGGCTTGGCTAGGTATATGCCTGCATTTCATTGGCGCTAACCAAATCATCAGTACCCTTTTAGCCAAATCATGATTGAAAACATTCAAGCTCGTATACTTATGCAAAAGACTATAAACACTATATGAGAATTCCAACAGAACCCAATCATATTTTCTATTTGTAATTAACAAAAACACAAAAGTAGAATAGCTTTAGAAAGCTTTTGTACAATCACAACACAACAAACAATTATAATTGACTTGCGTCTTTTTGTTTTTCTTTTTACGCCTTTATACAATTAATCGCCCTTTGGGTGATACTGAAAGTATTTATAAGGGAAAATGAAAAAACAAGATTTATAATAACAATATTTATCAAATTTGTTATTCGAGATATTCTCCAAAATAACTATTTTAATATTTTATTGTTTGTTGTTGGCTTAGCTAGGTATATGCCTGCATATATGTACAAGTGTTGTGATTGTACAAAAGCTTTCTAAAGCTATTATACTTTTGTGTTTTTGTTGATTACAAATAGAAAATATGATTGAGTTCTCATATATATTTGTAGTTTTTTGCATAAGTATACGAGCTTGAATGCTTTCAATCATGATTTGGCTAAAAGGGTACTGATGATTTGGTTAGCGCCAAACAATAAAATATTATAATTACAATATTATTATAATTTCCCCATTGTCTGTAAGACGGTTGCAAGACGATCTGCTTTGTCGTTTGGCAAACACGTATTCATGTTTGTGGCGTTTTCGTTTCTGGCTAAAACTCAACATATCTTTTAAAGTATTAATGAAAGAAATATTTTTATCGCTCTGATTTAAAAAAAAAATTGAATTACTCTAGATGATTGTGTGCTGCTTCATAATAAGTTTGCGTTTATTGAAAAACCTAAATTCTCTTTTTTTCACCTTAAAAAGGCACACAATTTTACTCTTTTTCTAGAAACGAACAAGCCATTGTAAATATGTGAGTAGAAAGATAAAAAAATTAAAATCGCTGTATGAATTATTGAAAAAAGGTGTCATTAGTTTTTCTATATTCAAACAAACTCTTAAGGTGAATTCACCCGTTCGTTCTGCAGGAAATTTTCGTTGAGAGACAATTTTAGTTTACTGAGAGTTTGCTCATAGAAGATTCACCCGCGTCGAACAAATATTCTGTAGAAACAAAGCTACCATATGCAACAACTCTTTAAATGTTGTGTGTTACTTTTACAAGCCGGCAGCACAGTGGCAGTTGATTGCAATTTGCATTGTTTTAAATTTAACAAATTTTTATAAAATAAAAAATATACAAATGAATAAAAGTTGAGTGCATGTTCTAATAGCTATTTTGTTAAATAAATATAAAAAATTTACAAATATACTCTGTATATTATTGTACATACATATGTACATATAATATGATGTGGCAGCTCATTTCAATTGTGCATAAAAAATGTATGTATCTGGCAGCTCAGTTCGGGACGATAATTAAAATTAAACCAATTCAAGCAAAAATTGTTCCGCATTAAATTTACTCTCTTTCTCTCACTCTCTCAAAAATAGAGACGTCAAACTACATATAAAAAAATCGTTCGGAACGTTCAGAACGAACGGGTGAATTCACCTTTATTCACTTCTCCTCCTAAAATATTGTTAAAACTAACAAAAAAATTTTCTTTTTTTCTTTCAGGTAAGTGTTTGAAACGTAACAACTATAGAAACAAGTAAGAACCATAAATCCTACTCTAAAATAAAGAACTGCAAAAAAACTCCTATTGAATAATAATATAGACAAATATTTCACTGTTGAGCTTTACATACAAAATTATCTTTTGAATTTAGGAAAGCAAATGATTGGCGAATTTCAAAATACTTTGCTTCAAATATGCAAAGCAGTTTTCTATTTTGTTTAAAATACTTCCAATGAAAAAAGTTGAAAGATACGACTAAGTTCCTTTTGAAGCTTAAAAATATGCTTCAATTTATTAAACTTTTTGACCCCTAAAAGTAGGCTTAAAAATACATAGTTGATCTATTAAAGAATTAAATATTATTGTAGATAAACTAAAAAAAAATAAATGTAGAAAAAGAAATCTTGGCAATAGTACAGATATAAATATACAGATATTCCTTATAAAATGAAAATGTAATGTCCAGCCATACGGGAAAGAGAAGTTTCTTTAGCTCTCATTTCATCCAGTGGATGAAAGTCAATATTAAAATTAAAAAAAATACGGAGAACCATTTTATACACTAGTTGAGTTTCCTTTTAAGCCCTTGCACTCCTCCTTCTGCCATTTCTTCATTATTATTATTATTTTTTTTTTTTGTTATGTCTATTAGTTTTCATTTTCACTTTTATATTAATTTTTTGCTCCTTTAAAAATTCTTTCGAATTCATGGCACGTCTTTGATGTTTAAATGTTCACGTAGCACTCCTCTTGTATCTGTCTCTTATGTTTTAGACACTTTCTGTTCGTTCAGATGAAATGTGTAGCCAATTGGCTGCCATTAAGCGTGACAATTTAAGTACGAGTAATTAGTAGTTTACTAAACTACCGTTCAGTCTAGAATATCGTTTAAGCTGATGGAAAAGAAAAAAAAAACAACTCATAAATCGAAAGCAAGAAAAGAAATTAAAATTCAACAACAATTTTCAAAGGTTTTTTGAACAAAACGCTCTCACCAGATTTTACTTAAGTTTATACAAACAGGATAATTTAAATTTACCATTTCGGATTCTATATGAAGATATAATAAATTTGTTATTGGGAAAGATATTAATTAGTTTTAAAATTGTCATATGTACAGAATACCATTTAGTTGATGACACAATAACATTTTTAAAGCACATATGATAAATAACGAAAGCAACAATTCCATTTGTAACGAAAATTGAAAATGTTGCTACTTGCACAATGGGGTGAATTAAATAGCATGATCCGGCCAGCCGATTAACAGCTGAATTTCGTGATATTATACCATCGGTGGCTGTGTGACATGTGGCAACATCCTGTTGAAACCACATGTCAGTGATGTCTACATCATCAACAATAGGTACAAAGTTTTGTTAACATCTCTCGATAGCGTAATCCATTCACCATAACCTCATTTTCAGCCAAATTTTCGAAAAGAGCGGCTAATCGGTGAGAATAGTGCAGCCAACCTTATTGACTCACTTAAGCATCAACACAGTGTGTGGTGTGTCTCGGTGTTCTATCGTTACAATGAAATGTGCTCTAATGAAATCAGGGATCCTGTTGACGAAACTGCTCTTTTTTTACAAACAACTCGTTCTTCGTTAAGAGCACATTCATATGTTGTCGATGGGCCAATGAATCGCACTTCAAATTATAATGAATAATTCGTATGTGGAATAATCTCCCTGCAGAACTATTTCCTGTCACTTCCAGTCTGCAAAGTTCAAAGCGAATGTCCCTCTATCGTTCTTTCCATAATTTTGCTAATTCGAGTACAATGCATTGCATAAGTAGGGGCCACCCCTGAGTGCTAGTGGAAAAAAATTAAAATGTACTTGATTCTTCTGTATATTGGAAGACGGCACTCATAAAGGACATATTCCGTAGTCTGCCCCACATCTTATGAAATCTGCATTATTTGGTCTCATTGTTTCCTGTGATGAATCACTTACTAGTGGTGAACACATTTCGTTTCGACCCACGAATTAGATCTTAAGTATACCAAACCTTCAGGATGAGTAGTCATGAACTATAAACCATCGGATATTTTAGAAGGAATTTGGACATACGATTATTATCGGTTTAAATCCTTATTATTTTGCCATACATTCCACAAAAACCGAGCATAGAGTGCAAGAATATATGATTTATCTGTGATCTAGGAACAAGAAAATTGTGCTTCAAGAATTTTAAACTGCATTTCTTCCATGACGCATATGACTTGTCGAGGATTCACTTGTTTAAGATGATGCATTTTATTTAGAAAAGTTAAGCTCATTCCAATAGCATATTTTATATGTTAAATAAATTCGTTCGCTTATTATATAGTCTCTAAGTGTACGTGTACTCTAATCTCTTCAACATAGCGATGGCTCCGAAAAATCTATCAGTTTTATCTTTATTATCACAAAAAAAAATAATAAATAAATAAAAAAATAAAAAACGTCAGGAGAGGAATGTTTAAATAAGATCCACTCAAAAAAATAAACATGTATGCTATATGCACTCCTGGCAAAAGTGAAAAACAAAAAGGACAAAAATCCACAAACATTAAATATTCAAGGATAAATACTGATGATGGCAGAAATATGGCAGACGAAATATTTAAAATTCATGAAGAGAACATGGCTCACAAGGTTGAGGAAAGCGAAAAGAAACTGCGGGCACCAAAACAATTTCATACTCAGGGAAACGTTGTCCGAGGTTGAAGCAATTAAAATAACAATACAGGTATATGAAACTTGTGTTAGTAAAAAATAAAATACATTTCCTTTATTCATGTCCTAGTAAAAGCCATCCTGTATAATAAAAAGGAAACGGAAGTTAAATAAACCTGGCTTTCAATTAAAAAATTTAAATCGATTTACGTGCCGCCATTTGCAAAATATAAAATTAAACTATTTGAACAGTTCTATGAAATAATTCAATTTAAAAATAAGTGAATATTTAAAAATAAAAAAGGAAATAAAAACCAAAAAATTCAATAGCATAGTGAAACAGAATAAAAGAGATTACTTTACCTTTAAGCGCTTATTCCTTACTGTTACACCATTTAATGACTTGATCGCATTTTGGGCATCAATTTCGGAAGCGAAATCAACAAAAGCATAGCCAAAACTGTAGCCAGTCTGTTGAGCATTATTTTATGTTGACGATTTGATTGTTGTTTAAAGTTGTTGTATTATCCAATGGACACCACCACCCACCGTCAGCCAGCCGCCAGTGTAGAGTAGTTGTTAAATTAAACGTGATGAGATAAGGAAAACAAAAGGTTTTGTTTTCATACACATTCGCAGCGAGATTGAAAGGAGAAAGAGAAAAATAATTTAAGAAATCATTCTATTATTTAAAGAACACTACTTTTTATATAAAGGCGATGTACAACAAAATTTGAACACATTAAATGTAATAGAGACGAGAATGGTTAAGATTAAATAGTAAAACATGTCTACTCCATTGTTGGATTGAATATCATTCAGATGAAGATCTCTAGATATTTTCGTATTGAATTCCTCTGCAAATTGCTTCGACGATTTTATAGTATTTCGGACCGACTGCTAGGTAATAGGAGTTCCACAGTGAATTAGAGGCTAAGCGAAATATTGCCCTCTCTAAATCAGATATTCGAAGGATCGATTAGTAGATTTAATGTCTAACGTAATGGTAGATATAAAAGAGATTTTTGGATAGTAATGTTTTCCACTCCCAGTAATCCATACTGCTTAACGTAGTCCACAATTTACAGCAGGTTTTCTAGGGTGCGTATATAAATATATATGTATTGAATCCTAAGTTTATAAGGTGGAACAAAGGACCGTAGTCTCAAGAGAGTATATTCAAAAAAATATGTTAACAGCCGTAGATATGTTATATATTGGCAAATCGTCTTATTACAAGACGAGATAATATACCGACGTTATAAGAATATAGACACTGGTATAAATTTGCTTATATAAGCTCATATATCATGAAGAGTAAGAGGTATGGAAAATACCAAGTCAAAAGCACTGAATATTTTTATAAATAATTATGTATATTTCCTATTAGCTTTTTTAAATTCTTATTTATTAAACAACTTCTATATTTGCTCTTCCCACTATTTTCACTATAATTGTCGTTGCTACTTTCATCACCACCAAGATTGTAACTTCGAATGTTGGTACTTGTATTATGCTTCATTAGTCCTCGCTGTGATAGTCACTTCAAACAAGTAAATTTAGTACAAACTGTGGAAGAGTAGTTTCTTACATATTTTTTATATAAAAATGTAAAATATAAAACGGCTTCAATATAACCCAAAGAAATAAGTTTTAATTCTATCATATAAAAAAATACACTGACAGAAAAAATTTAGTTGAAGTATACTATAATTTTTAACACTATTGTAAATGCGTTCAGTGTAAACTATGTAGGCTGGAAGGAAGGAAAACAAGATTTGGAATATTCGGAGAATAAATTTTTTTTAACAATTCGTGTTTGTTTCAGAAAAATAAAATTTCTGCAAAATAAGGGCCGTATTCTAGCAATTTTTTTGTTTGAATATTAAAGCATATAACATTTAGTAATTTCGAAAAAAAGTATTCAGACTAAGTTTTGTGGGATATTTTAGTATTTATTATGAATACGTACGAAATTAACCCTTAAGCACATTTTAAGTTTTGATAATATTTTTGGTGATCAAAGCTATAGTTTCAAGTTGAACTTAAAGCTCCGATGTGTTAGGGAACCCATAGTATGACAAATATTTTTGCAGAACTCTTCACCCTGCTAGGGAGCCCTCGAAAGGGACAAATTTTTGTACAACATCGAAAGGGAGTTTTGGACCGCTTTAAAAAAAGGAGGAGGAAAAAGACCCATAACTCGAACTGTTAGAGAGTAAATATATATTCCTCATGCTGTTTTACATAAAAGTGCTGACAATAGCTTTTACCTAAAACGTATCACTTACAAGATATCCTCTGCCGATTCATTATAACTATGTGCAACATGGTGGCAACTTAAACCCCCGAAAATGAATGCCAGATCTAAACTTTCAAAACGTCGATACACGTTTGTTTTTTTTTTGCTCTCTACCAGAAGCAGTCGTTAGAACCTTGTTATTTTTTTTTTTGTCTGTTTGGCTTCTGCTGTCGACGTGTTGAATACAAACGTTGATTTTGAAGAATTACGCACCAATGATGCTATAGGCTCAAAGACCGCACTATGCGGATGAAATTAATCATCCCCAAAATATAGCAGATTAAAGCTCACTGGCAAATATAAAAAAATGTGTGTAGCGCCTTTATCAGTTTTTTGTTGTACACATCCTGTTGAAAATTTCACCTGTGCGAGCAGTAGAGACTTTAAGAACGAACTGATAAACTTTAACAATAAATTATTTAGACAATTTTTTGATATTGTTGACACTAATAACTGGGCTAAAATGCATGTTTCATAGAAAATATGATGAGAACATTTTCCAGGATGCTATTGAAAAAAAAACTCTGTGGAAAATAAGAATAAGAAAAAGAAAAAATATTAAAATTACAACGCAAAATTTAAGACTGATTTTTTTGTCCGGTACTGAATAACGCCAGTCTGTTTCAATAATGAATGTGAAAAAAATCTGAAGTTAAACTTTTTATATTCAAAACGAAGACTTTAAAGGAAATAAAGACAAACATCCATCGCAAGTAAATTGTTTAAATTTATGGACCTTCTAAAATATTGGAAACTTAAAATCGCATGGTTACGTTCGTAAACGCAGTACTGTGCTGCAACAGTAAATTAAAATGCTCATATACAACAGTCACATACGATTTGATTTGTATTGGAATAGCGGAGAAAGTATGCTATTCTGTTGCAGCGGAGTACTGCATTTACGAACGTACCCTATATACATATGTATATTTTGGCTTAAGATTTTCAAGATCTTTCAATTCTTCAAGAAGGGGAAATTTTCTAGTAGAAATAGACAGAGAAGCATTTGGAAATTATTCACTAAAAGATCAAAGATATTCGAATTAATTTTTATAGTCCTTCCAATCCAATATTTTCTAACGAACAATCAAAGTACTGCTTTGATATTCTTCCAATCCAAACAAGCATTGATACTTGTATTTTAGATGCGTTTCTGAATTATTTTCAAAATGCTGGAGAAGTTTTCAAAATTTTTATGCTTCTAACCTTATCGGGCAGCCTTCATATTGAATAAAATCATTTACACACTTACCTTATAGTCTTTCATGATTCGACATGTATTGATAGGACCACACGTCCTAAATAATGCATAAAGTTCACGATCTGTCATATCTTGAGGCAAGTAATTCACAATTAGATTGGTACCATTGCAGCCCTGTATATCACCACCATCGCCGCCGCCACTGTTCACAGAGTTTGTGCTAATTGCCGGTGCCATATTGCACATGGAGCCCATAGCACTACCGCCACCTGAAAAATCATTATAACCACCGCCACGACCACCGCGATGATTCATTGAGGGACCTGGGTACGATGAGGTGAAATCTGTGTCCTGCGGTGAAAACGCATATCGTGACTGAAATATCAAGTCAAAGAATTTTGGAAACATTTATTTTGTAGATGGCGCTTTTGTTTTGTTTACACTGTGGATTTATTTTATTTGTTGAACTTTAGTTCTTTTATTTCATCATACACAAACAATTTCAAATTAAATAATTGTTTTCATTGCAAACGATCTTCTATTTAGTTCCGAGTTTTATTGCAAACATTTTCAGAACCGTTGAAAAACAATTAAAGGAAAATATGGGGAATTAAAGTCTTTTTTTATATAGAACTTTTGTAACAAGTTTTTTTTTTAAGTTTGACTTTAGCAAATCAAAATTCAAATTACAACACACTTTGAACTAGTTTACAAAAGAAAAAAATAATTTTAAATTTAGTTTAACGAAATTATAACAATCACAACAACAACAGTCGGCAGGCGTATTTTATTATTTATCTATTTATTTTTGAGGAAAATGAGAAAAATGTTTTATATTACACCATTTCCAAAAGAAATTAAAAGAAGTTAATATAATAAATTTCACAAAACAATTTATATAATTAGCGATTCAGTTCTGTGATTAAATTCGTCATATAAAATTTTCCTAAACTGTTCCCCTCCATCTTTTTTAATTATAGTCGGTATTGAAAATATGTCACGGTCATGTTAATTTGTTGATTTCGATTCCAGCTGTTGTTTATTCAGAGTCGGAAGTTACATTGTTAAGTAGCACTTCCGAATTATCAAATTTTTATCATTAGCGCAGATTGCACTGTGTCCATTTACCAGCAGAGTCAGTGGCTCTCACAAAAGTTGAAATTCCGGTGAAATTCCATACTGCCGACAAATAACGTACAAACGAAATACTTCCACTTTATAATTTTTGTGTTGGGGCTAGGACCAGGCCCCATTTGTGAGCCAACAATTCATTAACCATAAATAACAACGTTTATTATCTGAAAAAATGATTTACTGATTTTCATTAAGGCCGTACAAGCACGGAAGACACCAAACGTTCTGGACAAGCCCAGTTGAGGTGTCTACATCCAAAACAATTGACAAAATTCACGATATGGTGGTGGCCGATCGGAGATTCAAGGAGTGAGCGTTGGTGGAAGCTATAGGCTTCAATTTTTAATTATTACTTGATTATGAGAAATGTTTTTGCAAGATGGGTACCACTTTTGCTTTCAATCGACTGCAAACGTGATCGTGTGACAACTTCGCAGCAGCGATTGGCGCTGTTCAACCGCAATATGGACGAGTTTTTGCGTTGTTTCATAACCGTGGACGGAACGTGGATCCACCACAAGACATCAGAGGCCAAACAGCACTGAAAACAGTGGGTTTATCGGGGTGAATCCACGCCAAAAAAGCCCATGGTGGGTTTTGTCAGCCAATAACGTTATGACAACCGTTTTTTGGAATGCACGCGGTATAATTCACATTGACTACCTTCAGAAGAGCAAAACAATTCATGGCGAACATTATGTCAACTTATCGGGTCGATTTAATTAGAGATTATGTTCAACAATAAAATGATTTCTTATCAAAAAATTTGTATTTTATTCAAAAAGCCACAGACTTGTTAACCTGGCCTCGTAATTTGCAACATCTGACATGCCATCAGTTGGAAAAAAATATATAAAATTGTGTCCGTCTCTTTACCCGTCCATCTACCACAGAGCTGTATACCAACAAACATATAAAAAAAATTAAATGAAATTAATTCCGTCTGTACGTCCGTACGTTTATCTTTCCATCGGACCATAGTTGCTGTGCATTTTTATTACAGCAACTGTTCTACCCGCAAGTGATGAAAATGTAATGAAGATAAGTCCGTCTATCCTTCCATCTTTCAAGGATCTTTATTTTTAGTATATGATTTTTGCTGATTCTTTAAGTGAAGAATAAATTTTCACTCTAAAAATTTTTTTTAATCTTAAGGAAATGGTGTAGCATTTTTTTAATATTTAAAAAATTATGATGAAATATGCATTTAAAAAATTAATTTTCAATAAGTATGAATATATAATGATTTTTATTATTAATCTAAAATTGTTCTAAATTCTAAAGAAAAGGAAATTTTATATGGATTCAACATGCAACTACATTTTTAAAGAAACAAGTTAAAGTCCAACTTATAAATTTAAAATATTTTCTAACACTTGGAAAACTATAATTTCTTAAAGATTTTTTATTATTTTTTATGTGCCAGATTTAAGAATTTTAGAGTCGATTAGGGCGCACTTTCTCAAATACATTTTTTTTATTAATTTATTTTATATTTTTATTATACAAAATATAGTGTTTTATAGTTATTTATGTTTTTATATTGTTTTTGTTGTGTAGGAAATGTTTTTCAAAGTATTTAATTTACTAAAAACTACTTGAAATAATATAAAAAGAAGTGTTTTAGAATAAAGTATTAAAAAAATTAAAGTTTTTAAAATTCTGCAATTTGTAAATCCACCCCATTGATACAAGAATTACGAAAGGGCTCTGAGAAAAATAGATGATGAGTCTGTTCTTCGCTTCGATAGAAAATTTTTATTGAAACTCTTAAACAAATTTTAAAGCGTATAAAAAATGTGTTACAAAAAATTGTAGTTCTCGAGTTTTTTCTATCGATTGTTCGGTTACACATATTATTTTTATATTTGTGTAAAATATGCTGGAGTACCACGACGTGCTTTGCTTCATCGGGCTGGTCGAACTTAACTTTTAGTGTCTTCTTTAAAATAGTTGAAAATGTTTTCTTTTTCACATGGAAATTTTACATTGGACCTGCCTAATTTTTTCCACTGCATATTATTTATTTATTTCCATTAATTATTTACACCATGGCATTTCATACGTCCCCTACTCGTTTCCATATGAATCAACAGTTTGGAGAAAAGTGTGATTTATATCTTGGAATCACTCTGTTTTAATTTTTTTTTTACTATTTTTTCTCTCTTCTTTACCTTTGAATCTTACTTTTTCAACAAATTTTCAAACTTTTAAATTTAACATAATGCCACACACGCACCTTTTACTGTCATTAATTTAGTAAAAAAGAAAAATTAGAGAACAAACTAAATATTAAACTTCTTTATTTCCTAAAAGTTCAAATGCGCACTAATGTTTATACTTGTTGTTCTAGTCCTAGAGAGTTTTATAAGTTTCTCTACAACAACGTTGTAGATTCTTGCCATTAGAAATTTTTTTTATATGAAATCTAAATCCGAAACTTAAATAAACTTTTGCTCTAAAGAAACTGAAAAGAAAATTGAAATGAAAAGTAAAGTAAAGGAAGAAATAAACTAGTTCAATCTATTTTATGGCATGATTGTGTGACACTTACAGTGTCCCTGGAATTATGTGGTTGTCACTAAGATTACAACATTCAAAGAAACAGAGGCAGACAGGACTGTTGCATGTGAGATAATATACATTAAGGAGGTCTTTTAATAAGAATATTAAACAAAAAAATTACGGACAAATCAATTTTACTTTTCACTTTTCGTATAATCAAAACGAATTTTAATAATTATGAAAATAAAAAATTTTTGAAATATTAAGTTTTACTGCATAATTGTAAAAAGCGTAAAATATATCGAAAAAAATTTATTCGAATAAAAAAATCGAATAGGGAAGTTAAAATATATTTATTCGAATAAAAAAGAGCCGAATTCATTCGGATAAGAAATATGTATTACTTTTTCATTTTCATTTGTTTAACATTTCTTCTAGTTTTATACTCAGAAAACCCAACTCTACCAAAAGCCTGAAAGATCCAAATTTTTTTTCTTTCGACTTTTTTATATCTAAATATTTGGAAAAAAAATTTCAATTTTATAGAAAAAAATGTTATGCCTAAAAAATGGATCGATTACGAACGGCAACTTAACGTTTGTTGTGTCTATTAGTGGCCTTTCTAGCAACCACAAGTATTTGGTGGCCGACTGGAAAGCCCTTGCTCTCAAAACCCAGTAAAATTATCAGAATATTGCATATGGAACTAATATTCGAATAATCGGTGCAAAGTTTGATAAGGAAAATGGCAGTGATTTGAAGAGAAATTATAAGGACAATTTTCAAGAACGTAATGAACTAAATGTTTCTAAGAAGGCTTGGTTCTCCGAAGGGTGTTGGTGTCTTCACTTTGAATTTCAACTATTTGAATTTTTGTTTTTTACCACGAAAGAAATCTCCAATCATAGAATGGTTGATCTAAATTGGCTAATGGGGTCGTCAGAAGCATGTTTGTTTTATGTACGAGTGAATTTCAAGCTGAAAATTCAATATAATGGAGATTGAAATATCGGTCATAAAAATTCACCCCTACAAAGATATAACGTGCGGATACTGATAAATATTGTCAAGATAAAGGTGAATATCGGTCAGTACGATTTCACTAGGCAGTTTTCTTACCAGTAAATGAAATCAATGTATCCACTATGAATTCTTCTCACACATGGCCACATGCATCTTGCACAAGCTCATTACGGAGGAGTTAAGATTTATGTAACCTCCTGCCAAAAAAGGCGGCTCTCTTGAGTAGCAATAGCAACTAAAAAGATCACACTATTCTAAAAGGATATATTTCTACCAACATATTTCAATATAAATTCCGAAGATGTCCCACCAACAATCAGTTCTTCGTTCGAGCAGACTATAACGGCAAATGGGGCCACCTACTCTATATCAACATTGACTTGGCCCCAAGCACGATTGCAGGAAATCTGGAATTCTAGGAGAGAGAAGAACCATATGATTAACGGGTTACACATGATAGTTGATTAAGTCCCTCCGAAGATTTTCAAGACTTTTGTAAGTCTCGTCGATAACTTTTTTACAAACATGTTTGCCTACATAAACACCCTGAGCCTTTGAGAGGAATCAAATCTGCAATTCTGCAACTGCTACTCTGGTACGCAAGGCACCTAGTCCTACTCTTTCTGGGAGAAGCGCTAATATTAAAAAGTTTCAGAAATATCAGACAGCAGCATTAAATATATAAACACTTTTAATACGATTTCGGGATGTTTTTCCACTGGACCGAATGGAGAATTGTGGATGGGCTTCTTGCAAATCTTTACTAACCTAAATATTTCTACTTTTAGTAGTTAATGGGACTTTCTTCAACTTGTTGCGCTAAAATATAGTCATTTTCCTTTAATCCAAAACAATTTCTATATGCCCTAAAAAGAAACTTTTAAATGTACTTTGGTTTATCTAAAACAATAAGAATCGTTGAAAATCCTACCACAAACAAAGTTTTACTTTTTACAAAGAAACATAAAAAAATTAAAAATAAAGGGGGAAAAACAAAGTCCATCATGCATTACTTTGTCACCTTAATACTGAGTCTATCATTAGATCAAAGTTGAGAAGTATCACTGCCTCTTTATGTTAATGTACTTGCTTTAAAAATAGGAAAAACAAACAACCAACTTTCAAGGATTTTTCAGTTGTAACTTTATATTTTAAGCCGTAACACAAATGGCAACAACCGCAGAGTTCAGGTTGCAGAAACAATATCCTTAAGATGTACATCAGAGGGCATATAAGTAGTACTGACTTAAGGTCATATACCGCAATGGGAGACGAGGACAGAACTTAATTAACCAACAGTATTTGGTTTGACACAAAGGCCTTCTTCATTCCTTTCTAATGACGATGGGAATTGACCCACAACCTTCTCTATGATAGATTAATACTCGTACACTGTCCACTAATCTGTCTAAGGACGCCCATTTTGAAAGTTTTGTACCTACTTCCAAATTTTTATTGCAAATTATTTTTAATTATTAATTTTCTATGGACAACCAATTCCGACGATTCCAATAAATTACCCGTAGAAACATATTGACGATTAATCGAATGAGTTTGGTATTAAATTTTTGTATATATATATTTTTTTAAGCCCCATATAGATTCTGAAAGAGCTTGCCAACACGAATCTATTGGTATATGACAGTATAGGTCTCCGTTGACTCCAACACAGGGAGTTTTTGAGTTTAAATTTAAGGTCCTGAAATAAACTCTTTTTAGGAACTTAATTTAAAAAATTATTTTATTCCCACAAGTGCTTTTTTGATTAAAACGAAGTTATTGAAATAATTTTATTTAAAATATTTTATCCATCAAAACGTGAATTACGTAAAAATTTTGTATTTTTTTTATTCTATTATTGGAAACTTTTTATGGCAATATATATTTTAATAATTATTTTTTGTTTCTTTATTTGTTTCAACTCTTGTAAATCGTAGAAATTATTGTGATTAACACAAACTATTTTTATATAATGGAATACTTCATATAAAACTTGTAGTCGTATCCTAGTTATTCGAATAAAGCTTAAATTGAATTATTATGGATTCATATTCTCTAATCATGCAAATAGATTTCCTAATATTTTTTTATCTAATTGGTCGAATATATTTCGTTAAATAAAATTTTAACCCATATTTTCTAAATAATTTTATCATTAATTTTACGCCCCGTTTACGTTCGATCGTTCATTCGAGTATTTACATTAAAAACAAAAACAATTTTGAGATTTCTGTTGTTGCTCTCAACATAAATATTTGAAATAATTCTTCATATTCATTTTACATCCCATTAAAATGCTGCATTTTTCGTGCAATCAACTTTTTATAAAAGTGTTTGCTGATTATCGAATAAACCTCAAACGATTTTATAAAAGCCAATCAGTAACCTTTTCTATTTATACGCATTGGTTTTTAATGCGCATTACAAATTTCATATGGTTATTCGAATTATTTTCTACAAAAAATTCTATTGTCATTTGGATTAAAAAAAAAAAACATTCTTCCTCATGAAATAAATGTTTTTTCCAAGTGACATTAAAGGCAATTGGATAATTTTTTTTGTTGGCGACTCGAATATATTTTTGACTGTTCGGAATGATATTCTGATGTGAGTAATAGAGACGTATTCCCTCTTATTATTATTGTCACGTCACATCAAGTCGACAGTAAAAAAAGACAGCAGTTCTGAACTCCTTGTAGGCAATAATTAAATAATATTGATGGCCAGTTGTAATTTTATAAGCCATAGTAGTAGTAATATCCTATCAATAATATTTAATAGTTCTCGATAAGGATCCCACAATTGCCAATATATTGATGTCGACTTGGTGTGATGTTGACGTCGACAATCATAATAAGGGCTATTATTTTTATATTTGCTATTTCTTTGAACCCTACTGTAATAACATACTCGTACATTATTATAATTATTTCACACACTCGTGCATTTGTGAAAATTGTTGGTTTTCTTGTGATTTTTCCTAGATTTTTCTTCCTTTTGTGATCTCTTCCTTTCAATTCCAATGAGTATGTTGTTGTGTGTGTGTTGTTGTTACATTTTAACTGGTGGAAATGAACTTTGACAAGAGAATGAATGAAGTGAAGCGAAAAAATTGTTGCAAGTAACATGTTGCATTTTTTTTAATCAACATTTGTGGTGGTGGTTCGTTTTTTTAAATTTATTTATTTTTTAGTATTATTTTCTATCAACTTTATTTTTAAGTTGAAAACTGTATGAAACTTACATCTTATTCAATTAAGGGAGAAATAGAGTATAAACTTTATTCAATTCCCTTCCTCCCGTTTTGGTTATTAATACGAAATTATAACAACTTCACGGCACACAAATTTTGTTTTATCGACTCCACTTGATGTTGTTTGTAGTTGAGATTAGTTTAATGTTGTGCTAATGACTTCTTAATTGGTGAATGATGTTTTTAGTTCCAAAAATACTTTTTCTTAATTTGACCTTTTTATGAGCAAATTTAAACTTTTTTTGCGAAAACTTAACAGGATTAAAAAGAGGAAATCAAATGCCAAAAACAAAATTTTGTCGCAAGACATTTATTTCTTAAAAAATTGAACAATATAATTTAGAAACTTTATTGCTTTAAGCAGTCAAGCTAAAAATAGTTGATTAATGTAAGAAATACTAAATTTTTCTAGTAGACGTAAAGGATTTTCCAACGTTGTTGACCATTTATGGCCGACATATTATTTTGATCATGTCTGTCAAATCTGTTAATTATTTAGTCGGCAAGTTAGTCGATTATGAAACATAATTATTAAAATGAGAGTCGAATTGTTTGCTATACGACGATCACAATGATGGCTCTTCAACGCTGCCTACCCAACATGCAGGAACGTCAGATCTAAAAAAAACATTAAAAAATAGCGGTGATATCTGCCATAGTATATAGTAACTTCCGAGGTAGTCGATTCCTCACTATACCTAAGAACTTGAACATTCGCAGGCATCTATTTGTCGAATTTTGTGTCCTTGCACAAGAACCAACTGATCCATAAGCTCCCAGTTAAGGAAAATCATTTCAAGTATCATTTAAAGGAAATAATTCCTAGCAAAACGATGATGGCTATTCTGGAAAACGCGTCGACATATAGTGAAAGTTTGCATGGAAACTAAAACAAAATTTTTAAAATTGTTTTTCTTTTCCATACAATACAAAATTCAACGCAGAAATTGACAGTTTTACACGAAATACCATGGATGGTGTTACCCTATGGGGAAGTGATTTGAATTATCGATCCTCCTATACACTCGAAATTGTCCAACCTGTTATGCATTCATTGACAATGTACTGGATTCAAGAAATTACTACATGAGCATAGAAAGCGACGCTTTTTTGTTGACTGGTATTCAGAGAGCTCAGAAGGGAACCCCTCTCAGCTAATGGGACAGCTTTATTACCAAAAAAAATTGGGAAAATGTCAACCAACACAACATTCTTTTGGGCTAAATGGAACACTATGAATGCTGGCGATATATCACTCTTCTAATGCAACATATCATGTATCAAAAAAAAAAAAAAAAAAAAAAAAAAAAAAAATTGAGTTGCTGAGGAAAACGTGTTCGTCAATATCCTCTTTATATGTAGAAAACAAAATCAGAATTATATCTGAAGCTAAATCGAATTTATATCAAAAAGTGTCGATATGGAAGAGAATATTTTAAAAACTTTAATCGTATTTACTTGCCCTTATTATGATTGTCGACGTCGACGTCGAGGGATTTTTATTTATTATAATTACAACTTCATTTTATGTATGACTGCGTTGCACTAAAGGAGTGGCTTTAGCAGGATAAGACAAATGCCACATATTCTTCATAAATGTTTTAAGATTATGGTTGTCTTTCGCGGAAGTAACGTGAATTGGAAAACCAAGATTTTGCGCACAGTTTTTTTTTGTTATTACGATTCAGCGGTATATTAATTTCGGTTAGACTTAAGGGGATGTAATATTAGAAATTGGACCTGTCAGAGACGAGCCAGTGTGGAAACCGTGTTGAACATTTGTACCCAGCCATTTTTTATATGACTAGATAAATAGTTCATACACATACAGCTTGTCCTATAATACATCCAACCGCTCTTAATGGAAATCCTTTATATATTTATATTCACCTTAAAAGTTTTCCCTAGTTATTTTCGAAAGCTCTACATTTTTTTATCAAAAAAATTTAATCAAATTAAAAGAAATACATTTAATTTGCATAATTTTTTCTAGGTTCTACATGAAGAACAAAAGAAAGAAGTGAAATAGTCCTTTGTTTTGTTTTTTGTTATAGACAATTTTCATTCGATTTAATAGGTTTTACTTTAACTGCGTTATTTAAAACGAATTTTCTTACAAGATTTGTTTTACAAACCCCGAATTACTATTGAACTATTAACAAAAAAGGCTACCAGAATCTAAAATTCAAAAAGTAAACGGAGTTTTCGTTTCCAATAAAAATTTTACACACGTTTTGCTCCCTCCTACAATGTTCGTGTTGTGTTCTGCTATAAAAAAAGAAGTTGTAGTGCAAAAATTAACATGTTCTTTTCTAAACATGTTACACATAAAAAATGTAAGATGTTTTGCACTTGACTTTATTTCAGATGAACTGCATCTGATGGGCATATGCAATTAGTTTACACTGCTGATGCAAATTAACTAACGCTGATGCGAATATGATGCATTGACAAATTTGTTTACAATTACGGACGCTAGAATATTTAAAATAAATAAATAAATAATTGTTTATATATTGACTACAATTATATTATAAAGTCGAAAAGTTTTGAACTGAAAAAAAGAAAGGTGGTCATTATCTAATGCGCTTTTCATTTGTTTTTTTTTTTGCGAACAAGATATTTCTATGATGCATTTCCGAATGTAGTGAGCATCATATGAAGTGCAGTAATGCATTTCCGAATAAGCCCTATTTCAATATTTTTGTTCTATTGTGAGCTTGATAAAGGTAACATTTTGCGGTGAAATGAAAACCGCCATAATATTTAAAATTATTGCTAAAATAAAACTTCGATTTAACTAGTTTGCTAAATTTTTCTACTTATTTTAAAGTTTTTATATAATTTTTTTAAAGAACAATGACACCAAAATTTACATCTAATTATATAAAGTTATAGTTATTACATTTAAGTGGAGGCGTTCTACACTATACGAGTATTAGAAATGAATGGGAAGGTTGAATAATAATTAAATTAATTGTATCGTATCAGAAAATGATATTTTAATAAATAAATATTTTTAAAGACAAACTATTTGCTAAATATAATGTTCCTAAAATTAAGATAGAGTGACAAAGCAATAAATATTAATATTAAACACTTTTAGAAACTCTCGTAGATTTAGATCTGTCGCGATCGTAAAACTTTTAACGGACATTTTCTTAACCTTGACTTAACATTTCAACAACTGCTATAACTGATCTACAAAGGGGCCTCACCAACAACCAGTCCAGAACAAGTCCTGCTCGCTAATAGTTTCTGTAGTGGTATATTGGACTTTGGTCAGCTGTGAGGTATTGACAGCACGTCTATAAACCGTAATTCAATAGCTTCTTGTTTTCGGAACTACCAAGGTGGCATGTCCCAGTAAATCTATTGGTAAACCGAAATTTTTCGCAACTGAAAGTATTAGTCATATAAAATACATTTCCCACGATTTGCCTATGTGCTCTGGAGGCGTGATTGAAATCGGAAAATTTGGTTGGAAAATGTGGCTATCGAGAGCTGTTAATAACTAGATTTTGATCTATTGCTGATGATATGTACATATATCACTGACATGTCTTTTCAACAGAATGGTGCC
This sequence comes from Germaria angustata, assembly GCA_963681545.1. NCBI lineage: Eukaryota > Metazoa > Arthropoda > Insecta > Diptera > Tachinidae > Germaria > Germaria angustata. Next base: position 86,729,529 of record OY813001.1, on the reverse strand, counting down.
ACATGGTACACAGCCACCGAAACAATGAATTTATTGCAAACCAAATTTTCCGATCGCACAATATCACATAATTCAGCTGTTAAGTGGTCGCTCCGATCATGTGATTTAACACCATTGGATTATTTTTTGTGGGGGTTATTTATGTTGCGGTTTTTTTAGGTATTAGATGTAGTAATAGAGTTAATCGCTATTGTTTGGTGCTTTCAAGGTCAACATAAAAAAAAACATCGCCCAAATTCAGATGGATCCATAAGGCAGAGTCCTCTTTTCGACTTTGATACACCGCGCTATGTCGCGGAAGGCATTATTGTCATCATATTCGAAAAGTGGTTGTATAGGAGGCTCCCCCGAATACTTCATACATAAATTGTGTTCACTCTATTTCTGGCTTTGTTGCCAGCCCCACCCAGATAATCCATTCATTAATTTCAATTAAATTAAAATCTAGTTTCAGTTATTTATAGCCTTGTCACTCTTGTCTGCATAAATTCTGTATGTAAAATGTGTAAAATATTAAAAATAATAATAATAATAATAATAATAGCAAAAACTATAGTTCCTATAAAAAAAGTAGGTGTTAGTAAGTGTTATAAGTTGTTAAAGTATTTAGAGTGAAATAAGTATGAAATGTTTGTATATACTTTTTATTAAAATGATTTGTTGTTGTGTAAAAGTATTAAAGCTTATAAAATAAAGTTATAAATAAAAATTTATAACCCCAACATTTTGGAAGGTATAGAATTAAAAAAAAATTAAAACATATAATCAGCAGTATCGGCTGTATGTCCTTAAATTTAATTTAATAAAACTTATAATTGTAATTTATTTGGGATATTTTCCCAATTATTTGCAAAATTTGTAATTGAAACACATATTTATTATTACTTTATTTTTATTTATTATTTGCAACAAATACAGATACATTTTCCAAATAATAAATTTATAGAATTTAAATTAAACATTTGAAAATAATTTCAAGTGCTTCGATCATACAACAGATACGATAAGTAACTTAGTGAGTAACTGAACAAATGTTTTTTTTTTAAATTTCAAATTGAAATTTAAACATTTTTGTTAATATTTTTTTTTTCCAATTTCATATAAAATCTTACTGAAATACTCTTGTGAGTAAATTAACTAATTTTCTTAATTTTTTGGAATTGAATTTAAATAAAATTTCAATTTTGCGGATTTTATATAAAATCTTAATGAAGTAAAAGAAAAAGGTTTTTAAAAACTATTTAAAAAATCTCTACCCCTCCATTTGTGTTGAGTATATGAAAAATGTCCTATAACAGAATTTTCCTTTTTTGTGTGTTGTTGTTGTTGTTGGTTTCGTTTTTAAGTGTATTTTTGAAAATTCGATTTTTGCTGATATTCAATAACAGTGTCTTCTTGTTTATAAGTTTTCTGGGTTACAAAAGCGAGTGAGTGCCCCATTTTTTTTTATAAAATCGGTGTATTTTTGTTTTATTCAATTATTATTTTTTTATTTTAGAAAAAATATTTAATTTAAAAATAATTTTTTTTTTTATTTAATTCAAAACATCAAAAATGCCAAAAACAAATTTTAAATGCATTCAAAAAACTTTGAACTTGAATTTCATTATAAAAAAGTGAAATCATAATAGGAAAAATATTTTTTATTTTATAAATAAATTAAATAAAAAATATATTAACAATATTTAAAACCAAGAAATGAACACATACCATGCCAGAAGGTAGAGAATGACTCATACGCCACATACGTTCGCCGCTGAAAAAAGGAAGAAAAAATATTTTAAATAATAAATATTTTGTATAAATATGTTTTATTAAAAAAAAAAAAAAAAAAAAAAAAAAAAATCTCGCACGTATACAATTTTAATTTATGTTCAATTTACCGTGAAATCAACGAATCTCTCCTTTTAAAGGTTAATAAACTTGATAAACAGTCTATTTTTTATTCTTGCTTCGCTTAAGAGAACAATAAAAGTTAAAGCAAAGAAAAAGCCAAGAGCTATGAAATGGCAACGTAAAATACATAAAAAAATAATATGTTCATGTGCAAACATTTATTGCATTACACTTGGCTTGCGATTGTTTTCTTAAACAAAATATTCCTCACTATTCACACATGCATGCAAATACATCAAGTCTCCATCATGAATGCTGCACATCAAGAGGATAAAACAAGGATGTTGTTATTTGAGAAGAAAAGCATAATTGCTCAATTCATAAGTTTTTGTATGAATTGTAAGTTGTCGGCTGCTGCAATATTTGTGCGAATGTTGTTGGCATTTTTAATAACTATTTTGCTTAGAATACTTTAAATTAAATTTTTATTTTTAATGAAACTGATAAAAAATTTGTCTTCTGTGAGAGAAGAAAACTCAAACTAATTGAAATAAAAAAACAATGTTAAAAAAATAATAAATTTATTTAGCCCTATTTATTTTATTTTTATAACGTTTTTCTTTAAAATTTTCATGTTTTGAAGTTCAACATAATCACTTACAACAGAGAATTTACAACTAACGTAGTTGTATTTTCTACAACTTCAAATATACAAATCACACTATAATACTGGGTATTAAGACTCGTCCAAAACTTAATTAATACATAAAAGCGTGTTTGTGTGAAGATAATATATTATGAAAATGTCAAATATTATGGAATAAAATTTGACATCCTTTAGAAAATTTTCTAAACATTCGGATTTTTCATTTTATCAGGGTTTAATTATTACAATTTAATACATAAGACAAAATTCAGTTAATTTTTCTCACATTTTTTTTAAAATGTGATTCTTTGAAAATCTAAACAATTTCCATTTGATTTCGGTCTTACAAAATCCAACGAAAATATAAAGACTTGTGTTGTATTGTGAAACCGCTTTATGAATCTATTATTTGTACATACGGGAAGGCTATATTTTTTTTAAATATTTCAAGGGTTGTGGCATCTCCCACACAAGTCAAATATTAGTAATGGAAAGTGTCACCAATACTTCTGGCGGCATATGAACAGTTAAAGTCACAACAAACAAAACATTTTGCAAAAATACCGATTGTTTTAACAATATAAACTATTTAAAATAAAGATTTCATTTTTAATTTTTGCCTGATTAAATACAATCATTAACGACCAACGGGCGTTTCATTGTAAACATGTTGCAAGAAAAATTAAATAAACTCTTTTGAGTATAATTGTTTGTTGTGTTGTTTGTATAAATCAGTGTTGCCATTAGGATACGAAAGATACATTTTTCGTATCTTTTGATGACTTTAGGTACCATGTATAATCCTGACATTTTTCGTATCTTTTGAATCTGTACGCAAAATGTACAGAAATAAAATATTAAGCTTTCTGTCTCTGACAAGGTTTTTTAAAGTTTTTTAAACCTCGTTATGAATACTAAAAAAACAGTGACAACTAAATAGAAAAAGTACATGTATTTTGTTGTTAGGTTTTCTAAGTTCTTCTGCTGTCTGCTTATTCTTGTGTACATATACTTATGTATGTATGTACATATGCACATATGTTAAGATGAAATTTTAGAAGAAAACAATAACGATCTTTACAGTTAATAATTTCAGACCGTATAATAGTTTTATAAAATAAAACAATTTTAATCCTGAAATTAAAAGAAGAAAACTAAAAAAGCTGAGTGCAAATATTATATTATATATATTGATGTACATATAAAGAAAATGAGTGAGTGAATTTTACATTTTAAACAAATTTTATGTACATACATACATATGTTTCTATATGCAATTATTGGCATTTCGTTATAATTTACAGGTCATTCTCCAAAAAAGACAATGTACAATAGGCTGTATCACCTTACAAGGAGAAAAAAGTGCACCGTACACCCCCTAATATAAACTATTGTTCCAAGGACATTTCAAAAAAAATTTTTTTTGCGGAACGTAGGGGTCGCCTTTTTAGTTTTTTCCTTATATCTTCCGTATTTACAGTCCGATCTTAAAGTTTGTAATATCGTCAGTATTTACATTCGGATATTAAAGAATGATATATCAGTGTATTTGTCTGTGGCAGACCAATTTCTTTAATTCAAAAGTCTTTGAACTCAAGTAACCTTTACATCATACCTCAAATTATACAACAAGAAATAAGCACTGATATTACGATAAATTTAAAAAGGTGATCCCTACGTTCCGCAACAAAAATATTATAAAACCATTTTTAAAATAGTTGCGCTGAAATTATCAATATACTTCCTTAGCAAAAGTTTTATCATTTTTTGCGAACTATAAATTTCGAACATTAGGGTGTCACATTAGGGTGGTAGGAACTGAGATTTTGGGGGTAAATACCAGAATGGGCCACTTGAGGTCAATGGACCTAAAAGCAAAAATATTGGGCTCCCTCTGACAACAAAATTCGATATATCAAACTTTAAGATCGGACTGTAAATACGGATGATATAAAGAAAAAACTAAAAAGGCGACCCCTACGTTCGGCAAAAAAAAAACTTTTTTTGAAATGTCCTTGGAACAATATTTTATATTAGGGGGTGTACGGTGCACTTTTTTTCGAGACAGCCTAATGTACAATTTTAATGATAAATGGCTGTTAATAAAAGAGTACAATGGATGGTTAATGAAAAAAAACTGAATATGAAATAAGATTGTTAGTTAATAAATGTTAAACGTTAAACATGGATTTTAAATTTTTTTCAAAATGTATCTTTTTGGGAAAAAATGTATCTTTTTGGAAACTAAAATGTATATTTCTCGAAATTTCACTGGCAACACTGGTATAAATGCATTGTAAGCGTACTATGAATATGTATTTTATATATAATATAGAATTCCCATATCGTATTTGTTTGTAGAGTTATAAGATTGTTTTCAAACTGCTTAAAGTTCACTGGCGATTTGGTTTAGCGAAAAAGTAGACTGAAGATGGCACATAGCCGATAGCGTTGTTTGCAAATTAAAGAGATGACGAAAAACCGTACCGTATTCACACAAACCCCGTCGGAAGAAAAACATAAATCTCAAATATTTATAAATTCTGAGAGTCTGTCATTATACTCCAAAATTTTTTTCTTTAATATCTCCTTACAGGTACATGCAAATTGTTAATGGTGTTTTCTTTTCTGACAAACATGTTGCATATAATACAATTTGACCTTGTACTTTAAAAAAAATGCAGTAGTGCAAAAAGAGCAAGTTCTTTTCCAAACATAATGCACTAGAAACTCCTAACCAAGTAACATTTTTTGCACTCAACGTTATTTATGGATAAGAAACCGCATTTGTTTCAACTGTCTTAACCAATACTTTCTTTATACAATTTTGTTTTATTGTTTTATTTGGTTAAAATATTTGTTGTTAGTTGAAAAGTTTATAAAAATTAATAAATTTGAAGATATGAACATTAAATATTTCATTATTAAGTAATTATTGTAAACATACTCGTCATACGATAAAGTTGAGAACTTAATTTTACTATTATATATGAACAGTCCTGCGGACCACATACATAATTATGTCTTATAAATTGTTTGAACTGTGTAAATATTGCTAAATAATGCAGTTATTATTCTATATAAGACATGCTAAATATATATTTGAGATAAATATAACATCAAGCATAAATTGTGATTCTATTGTGGTCTTAAAAAAGCCATCACAATGCGAGGGCCAACATTAAGGAAACATTTTTTTATAGAAGAAAATGTTATTAGATAATAAACATGAACATGTAGGTATCATGTGAATTTTTAAGGCAATGTTTTTTGTATTTTTGTCAGCAAAGACTCCATAAAAATATTTAAACTGAGAATAATCGAACTACATTTGATTTTTCTAAGGAAGAATATGAATTAGAGTCAAGGTTTAATGTAAAATATATACGTATATTTAGAATGTATGTATAGAACTCAACATTTAAAACTTAAATAAGACATTTCTAAGTTTTTTCTTAAAAATTTGTGTTAATAAAGATGCTTCTTCTGTGGAAAATTATAATAATTATGTGATATCAAACAAAATACTATTATTTTATTATCAAAAACAATACAAAATCTACCAATATTTGTTCAATCAAAGCAAAACGGCAACATTGATATTAACATACTCACATGTTATAGAATTAGTGTGTGTGCAAACAAAGCACACACACACACATATACAACACTTGCTGCAGCCTGAACAAACTTACTTAAGCTAGATTTACACGATTGAAGGCATTTTGAAGTTTTATCAAAATTTTGAAAATTTATTTTGATGTCCCATTTACACGTTTCAAAAATTTGATCAAAATATTCTTTCAATATATTTCAAAATCTTTTGATACAAATTTGATCAAAAATTTTTGAAGCTAATTTACACTATTGGTAAACTTTTTATATTGAAAATATTAAATTTGATCAGCTGTTTTGCTTCTTTTGTGAAATAATTTATTATTATAAGAAACAATTAATAAGTATGGACGACGCACAATCATCATAGCATCAACATTCTTAATATTGGAGGAAGAAGTAGCCGATAATAATGCAAAAAAAAGAAGAAAACAAAAGGAACATTGGGTTCGACCTTTTCTTTTGGAAGGTAATGGTATTTATGTCTCTTTTAGGGAGCGGTTGAAAAGGAATGATCCCGACCTATACAAAAACTTTGAGCGCATGTCACTAGACGATTTTGATTATTTACTTAATCTCGTCACCCCATCAATAGAAAAAGCCAATATGCCCCGGAGAACGCCTGGCAATTACTTTGAGATTTTTAGCGACTGGGGACAGTTACGCAAGTCTGATGTTCTTGTTTAAAAGATCAAGATCATCGATATGCAATATTGTACCTAAAGTCTGCGCTGCATTATATGAAGTATTAAAAGATAAATTTTTAAAGGTAAAACCTAATTTATTAAATAAAAACACATATCAAAAATAATATCTATTGGTACAGATGCCAGCAACAGAGGAGGAATGGGAGAGTATTTCCCAAAGTATAAATAAAACGTGGAATTTTCCCAATTCAATCTGGGCATTAGATGGAAAACAAATCGATATTATAGCACCAGTACACTGTGGAAGCGCATATTTCAATTATAAAAAGAAAAACAGCATTGTTTTGATGGCGCTTGTAGACGAGAACTACAACTTTGTTTACATTGACGTTGGTGCAAAGGGTAGAGAGTCCGATGGCGGTGTATTCAGTAGATGTTCGCTATCGAATGGATTATATAAGTATAACACGTTGAATTTGCTGCAACCGAAAGCACTGCCCTGTAGACAAAAACCTATTCCATATGTGATTAATGCAGATGATGCGAAGGAAAGAATTTTCAATTACAGATTGTCCAGATTTAGGCGTGTTTCGGAAAATGTGTTTGGATTAATATCAGCCCGATTTCGCGTTGTCAGAAAAACAATGGAACTTTCCCCACAAAATGTTGTCAAAGGTGCTTCCGCAGTATGTGCATTACACAATTTTTTGACCAAACGTAAGTGTGATACCTATGCACAAACAAGAGGCTACGACCAAGTGAATGCGGATGGATCTAAACGGATGGACGATGGCGTGAAGAAGTGCGGACAGAGAATACTTTGTCTTCGATAGAACCATTGTGCAATCAAAGTCGTCAAAGCGAAACGTCCACGCTTATTCGACAAGAATTCGCGGAATATTTTTTAAATGAAGGAGAAGTTCCATGGCAATACAAGCATATTTATTAAAAATTAAATAAAAACCCAATAAATCGAAACAAAAAGTACAATTCATTTATTTAAGAACTTAAAATCACATTGTTTCTATATAAAAAATAATATTAAAATATTAAAAAGACATCACAATTTGTTCACATATAAAATACATATTAAAATATTGAATCAAAAGAATGAACATGCTGTCAAATTATTTATAGTTATCAATATTGCCATATGCCATTTTGATTCTTATTTACACGGCATCAATAAAATTTTCAAAAGTTTTGTTCAATAAATTTTGATCAATAAATTTTGAAGAAATTTTACTGTTTACACGAGTTTAAAGCATTTTGAAGAGAAATTTTGAAGAAAATTTCAATCGTGTAAATTTAGCTTTAGATTTCAATACACTATTCCACTCAAAAACCGAACACGCATATGACCGCAATAAACAAAGGGATTTGTTTACTGTTTATTTCTCAAGAGAGCTGGAGTAAAAGTAGCGGATTTTATTCTAATTTTTTGTTTTTGTTTCTGGATATAAAATAACAAAAGCGCACTTTCGTGTGGTGATTTTGGAGTTTTTTCAAGAATAATTTTGAGGAATCAATTGTTCCAAAAAGTATTACCATTGAGCGGGGAATTTATATTGTTTTTTATTAGAAACACAAAAAAGACATCAATAAAAATGCATATGTGTACATACATTGCATATGTTCGTAAGAAATAAGTGAAAAAAGTGCAAAATCTAAACGAACTTTGACAAATTATTTAACCTTGACTTGGATATAAGAAATAAATTGTAATTTCTTTTCTTCAATTTGTTTGAATTTCCTTTAGCAGGCGCCTAAAAGCAGACTTTAATTTTTTTTTTACAAATAGTAAGCTTTCTGGTTTTGGCAAACATCAATGAATGTAAATTATTTTTCTAGGGTCATAAATACAAAACCATGTATTTATTTTGAACTTAAAACAGTAAATGTCAGAGAGAAATTAAAAAATATATTTATATAAAAATAAAATAAATGAATGACCTTTCTACAAGATATGAGTATGAAGCCAATAGCCAAAAAAGCAGGATGTAGGTCTTTCAGGCGCCTAAAATGGGATAACATTATGTGTTATGAGTGCAAACATCCACCTTGACATGCAGATAGATTTATAGAAATAAGAAATTTAAGCCAACTTTTTGAGTCAAAAAATACGAATAATAAAAATTAAACTAAAAATTATTTAATAACAGTTCTGAGTTTTTAGGCAGTTTGTCGTTATTTACAGATAAGCAACACAAAGCCAAGAAGCTTACTCCATTTTAATATTTTTTAATACTGACATTAAAAAATGCTCCTTCTCTTGAACCTTTTATTATGATTCACAATAACTTTCCCTTAAACGTTAATCACATTCATTATAAATCTACTTTCAAACAATTTTAATTCACTTAAAATCTTTTAATTAAATTGAAAGCTTTTATCTGTAAACTTTCTTACTAATAAAAAATATATTGAGTTGAAAAAATAAGCGAATAAAACATTACAACTCTAGTGTAAAACCAATTATCACGACAACGATGCACACACACTTCATTCTATATTTATTAAAAACAATTTTTTTCTGGTTAAACTGAAACCGAAAATTCTTGCTAAGCAAACAGTATTGGCCAAAATTATGGGAGCTACTATATTTGTATAGTTTTTAATTAGTACGAAATAAAAAAATTAACAATATTTTTAGTTAAATCCAAGACAATTAGCTTTATTAGTGAAATATCGAAATAAAAATAGAGCACTAATAACACAGATAAAAAGCTTTACCAAGGTAGAAATCAGATACACAACCCTCAGGATATCACACTACCGCAGCGAGGTACACATAAAAATGATAAATTAATTCGCAAATTTAAGTTTGGGCATATTAAAGCTCCTCCCTCTCTTTCTTACTACGAGTAATATAAGAATGTAATTCAAAGAAAGCTTCCGATAATGTTTTAAAAATTAAAGTTACAGAGCAGAGTAAATAAATTTAATGACATTGTGGTCTCATAAATTCCATCAGCACTGTAGTTTCTTTATTTTTACTTGCACCAGCGGAATACATTTTCCAGCTTCCTTTACAGCTTTTAATAAATATGTATTAAATGTGTATAAAAGCCTTAACAAGCAGTTTGTATACTACATGTGACGGTGAGAATATTTGACAGTATAACTATTGGGGGCCGTTATAGGCTTAAATATATAAGAAATCTTAAGCATATTTTAAGGGATATAAATGTTAACCGAATAGCAACAAACTACGAGTACCATTAGCGGAAGGAAATTGTTAATAAAAATGGAAAAAAACTAATATAATACGAGAGGTGTACAAAATGTAACATTATTTCGTCAACTTTTTTAATGCGATCCTCGTGCCCTTATAATTTTTGATTTTCAATGTTTTCACAATCGATAACTCAACATCATCAAAGCTAATTCTGAATAATTTTTCACCATTAAACGTGGAATGAGAAACTTACAGCGAAATCAAATTTACAATAGCCCTACAACTTGTGCAAAGGCAGTTAATAAAAAAAGTTCCTGCTTCCATCGGAAGTTCTTACCACAATGTCATACGGTCAATAATGAGTTTTACATTAAAGTTTGTTAGAACGGAATCACCTAATAATTCTACTGTATTGCTCTTAAGTCTGCCTTTTGCATTACAAGTAGTTGTTTGCGGATAATTTTGTGTAAGCAATACCACAATCATGGATCAGGCCATGATCATGGCTTTCCCCACCTGCAAGTTTTCCCTCTTGCTGAAATCGAAGAGGTTCATTAAATGATATAAAGGAGTTAAGGGCTGCATGCTGAAAGAATTCGATGCTCCTCAAAAAACTGCTTGCACAAGTACTTCGAGGATTGGATAAAACGCCTAATGGGAATTGCAATGATGGGTTTGAGAATATTGGTGAAAATTTATCTTACACCTTGCACACACCTCGCATAATGTAAAAGCCAATACAAGTGAACGTATTAAACAATAGCATTTTGTGAATAGTGAGAGTGACACAAATTTGCTAAAGCAATTAATACTCATGCAAACATTTACACAGAAATATATTGGTGGAATGGAAATGAAATTGTGGTGTGGAGAGAAGCCTAATGGAAATATAAAAATTGGAAATTGTTTCATTAGAAGAATCTTTGTTCATAAAAGCTAGTTGCTTTATTTTAATAGAGTGGGAAACAAAAAAAAAAATTAAAGAGCACATACGCTTACTGCAATACAAAATGGGGTGGCATTTAAAGACAAATTTTTTTTTTCCAAAAAAAAAAATTATTTCATCGTTTGTTTTTCTTCTGTTCTGTAAGATGAAATCCAAATGTTGATGTTATTGATAAGCTCAGTTTTTGTAGCACAAGTTTTACACTGATATATTGTTGCTCGGCTGTCTTTTCTTATCAAAGTTTTTGATTTTTTTGTTACCCTACTGTCGCCTATCTACTGTTTATTATTCAAGAAACATTGATGTCAAAACATCATGACAAAATGACCAGAATGATAAAACCAGAAAATTTAATTACAAAATAAAATAATAATAAATAAATAATAAATAGTTCATTCCTAGATTTCGATTTGGCGAATTTTGAATTGCGACTTAAAGCCACAAATCCAAACAAACTAGGAAACTAGGAGATTACGGTCCATGATCGAAGTGTTTGAAGGAGTACCCCAATTTTTACTAAAACTTTTTCTTTTGTGATTAAGTAAAATTGTTATTTGTGGCAACGCATACGAAGCTCATCAGTTGGAAATGATTCTGTTTTGCGCTGACGTCATGTTTTTAAACTACAAAAACGTAAACGACAGAAACGCGCTATACAAATCCCACAATGAATATTTTGCACGAACGTTTAAAGAATATGTTTACCTCCCGAGGAAGTTACGAAAATTGGGAACTGAACTTACGCCTTTTCCTACATTTTTCGCAGTAGCAGAAATGTCAGCTATTGCTCGCAGGCTATCACCGTCAATGACGAGCGCTATAGGTCGGTGATTTCCAAATTATTTTTGCTTGATTAGAATGATGTGGACACCAACGATATGTGGTTTCAAGAGGACAAAGCTACGTACCACACAGAAGTGGGCCTATCAACGAGTATTTATCAAGATACTCGTATGGCCCTCCTGAGGGTCAAAAACATGGGCAGCGATATCACAAGCACAAGCATATTGGGATAAAGAAAGTGTGAATGGCAAGAGTTAGAAAGGCGACACCGGAACATAAGAGAGAATAGTAGACAATTGGCTTCGGAACTCGAACGTATGCAACAACGTGAGATCGAATCACTGCTTTTCGAAATTTGTGCTAAACAAATAAAGTTCTTTAGTTCGAGTACAAGTCGACAAGTAAAAATATAGCTCCTGCATTTGCCATTCTATTCTTCATTTAAAGAAATGATCAAGAACTTAAGAGAAATTCACGGACTAGAACTTAGAAAAATTTATTTAATTGTCGTAATTTAAAAATAAGGAACATTTCAAAAATATTTTTAAAAATTGCGAACATTCTCAAAATAATTTTCGAAAGTTCAGTAAAAGTTTTACTAAAATTAAGTAAAATTTTCAAGAATATAAGGAATATTTTTATTGACATCAGGCAAAATCGTTTTACTACCAGTGAGTAAATTTTCTGAACTTAAGTTCATTACTTTTTTAGTGTGTTTTTAATGTACATACAAACACTTTAAAAGTGGTCCTTTTAACTTTTCCATCTCAAAAACTATATTAAATAGGATCTCTCCATATAGAAATAAATCCTGATTCCAGTATGCAAATATGAGACTTGTTGTGATTTAATTCCACCAACAGATATAATATTTTAATATTCCAACTAATGAGGCATCTTGCAAACAAAAAATTTAACTTTTGCAACAGTTATTTAATGAAGCTTTAGTCGTATTAAAAAAAAAACTGCATAAGAAACTTGATATTAAGATGAATTTGACTCAAAAGCATGAATTCCAAAGGAATAATTGAAATTGTTTTTGCAGGACAAACTAGAACTCATTTCTATTATAGACTGTTTAGTCAATAGAAGAATAAAAGTTTCATAGAAGTCAAGCAACAGAACTTATGGTGTGGAATTAATACAAATTCGGATCGCTTTTAATGATTTTCAACATAAGATTGATATTACACGATGTTTTCTTTTTTATTCCTATTCACAGGATTTGAAGTCATAAAAATGTCAAGAAATATGTCCAAAATTCCTCACAGACCATTGCAAATTTCATAAGTTTGATATTCAAACTTTTGTAGAAAAATTCACAAATGCAATTGAGAAATGGCACTTGAATTAAATGTCATGGCTTAAGCCTTTACGTCGGAGCATATTTTACTTGGCACACATAAAATTTTAAGTATTTTTCCATAACTAAAATAAAATTGCAGAGGTTTGTCGAAATTATTCAAATTTTTAATCAACTTCACCTCTTAAGTCAAAAAAATCCATTGCGAATACTTTCAAATGAAATAAAATGTCATTTCTTAAGAAAGACCACCATTTCTTTTACAGGATTATAAAATTTTTCTAAAATGTGAAATAAAAGAAATGAGTCTGTACTTTAGGAAACGATTTTTAAGTTTTAGTTCCTAATTTCCTTAATGAAAACTTCCCTCCTCCCTTACCAATGAAAAAAAGGTTTTTCTTGTGGAATATTTATTTTTTTCTCATTGTGCTGGGTTGAGTTCATTCCCCACTCTCTCAGAGGAAAGTTGTGAGCAATCAATTCCTTTTTTTTTTTTTTTTTAAATAACTTTACTAAGTTTGTTTCTGTTAGATAAGAGTAATATTTTGAAAGCAAATAATGTTGCATACTTTTAGCCTTAAAAAAAGGATTATAAAGTTTAAATGGCTATTAAATTGTGAGCAATTAAAGTGTGCAGATTTACAATAAATTTTAAATTTTTTAAGAATATCATAAACGAAAATACACATAATTAAAGTATTTATCGAGAATATATAATTATAAAATTGCAACATGTGCTACAAAATAAAATACAATTAAAAAATAAAACAAATTAGGTAAAATTTAATTGTTTCTAAAGATATTTTTTTTAGTTTAAAGTTTCTAGGAAAATTCTTTTTAAAGTTATCAAAATGGCTGATACTATTAAGCCTTTTTATTCTAAAGAAAAGCTAAACAGCACTTAGTATTGTTTCCTTTTTTCTTTTCAAAATGTACATTATTGTTTGACATTTGATGCATGTATTGAAGTATTGTGCATTTTTTTGTTACAACTGTTCGATTTGTATGAAATGTGCCACACAACAACCAAGTTTCAGATGAATTGATACATTTTACCTGTCTGTTTGTTTACCTTACCGGTGTTTAGCGAAATGGAAAAATGGAAAAAGATAAGAGTGTGTGAAAAACAACTACAAGTCAATATCAAATACCCTTGTCAATGCCTCCAAAGCAGCATTTCTATTCTTTTGTACGAGTATGTTTGGCAATTCTATTCAATTTGATAGAAATCACAGTAAATTTAATTATGTTGCAAAATGTGCAGCAGTATCATTGCTAGCAACATGCCACATAAAATAGTGGCATGCGATTGATGTGTTTCAATTTACAAAGCTAGATAAACTATTATATTTCTATAGGGTTTTAAACAACAATAAAATTATGTACTTTGACTGTCATTTCTAATCATGAAAAATATTAAAAATTATTTAAAAGAGTTTAAAAAAATTTCATCATGAAAAATATTAAAAAATGAATTATGAAATATATTAAAAATTTATTATAGTTTCAAAAAATTGTACTGTTTGTTGTGTGTGTTAAGCTGTTCAAAACCGGTAGAAGTTCACTGATGATTTGGTTTATGGACAACTGAGCCCATCATAACAAACAATAAATTTGTGAAACTCTAATTGTTCAAAAGTTTTAAAAATAGATAAATAATTTTGAATCACTTTAATACATCATTTTATCCTATGACTTAAATGTTCCTACGAGAAATAATACGAAACGTGCGAACTAAATTCAACCTATAACTCAATAAAGTCGGAATTGTTTAAAAGAATTAATATATTAAAGTGCACCATATCGTATCCGATATTTTGCTTCTATACATATTGTGAAAATGAAGTTATATTTCGAAAAGTTTATAAATATTTTCACAAATACAATTTAAATAGAACAAAAAACGCAGTTCTATAGTAATATTTATGGCCTTCATTTTCCATTAGGTCTGATTCGTTGAGGAACAGTGGCCATATCCCGTTGGGAAGTCGGTCATGTCACTCCTTTAATGCTTTTATCTTTTTAGCTTCAGATATAATTCTGATTTTTTTTCCTGTTATTTGAAAATTTTAATTTTTTTGAGTTCTGACCATGTTGCATTAAAGGACTGACATGTGAGAAATTTTGCTTAGGTCATGGCCATATACTAAACAGTTTATAAAGTTCTTCGTGTTAGTTTAAATAACGATATTTACTAAGATTCTGAACAACTAAAAATATATCCAATGCAAAATTCTTTTAATAGAAATGTTTTTGAACCATTTAAGAATTACATTCTTAATGTTCTTATTGCGAAATAAATAAGTTAATAATTTTGAATAATTTTAATACATCTTTTTATCCTGTGCCTTAAATGGTCCTACCAGCAATAACACCAAACGTTAAAGGTCCTTCGAACTTAAGTTAACATACACGTATAACATAATAAAGTAGGAATTATTTAATATAATCACTTTATTAAAATACACCATATTTGTAGATTTCATATATTTCAGTTCTCATATAATTTTATTTCACTTAATTATTTTTATTTTTGTTATTACTATTATTATTATTGTTACTATTTACTTTTTATTTATTTATTAATTTTTTATATTTTGAAAAATATATACTTAAAAAAAATAGATGTACGCATACAATTTTAAATCAAAATGTACAATGCGCATTGGCATAACAATATTATAAATACAAAATAATAAATAACATTATTTTAAATGCAAAGGCTTTTCCAACAAGGGCTGGGCGAAGTTGACTCACTTTTACCAGTAACTTATCCAAATCTATTGTTTATTATTCAATCACAAATGTCAAATTAATCCAAATTACAAAACTTTATTATCAAAATGGGTTTTCATTAGTGACATCCATGTCTCCATGGCTGGTAGCAAAGATTATTTCCGTAAAAGTATGATCGATTTCTTAATCAATTTGATAGAATTCGGTATCCAAATGAAACTCCAGAGTAATGAAAATAACTAGTGCCATTTGATCACGTACGGTGCCTTCTGAGTTTTTGGAAAACGACCACGATTTTGCAACATAAAAATAGGTTTAGTTAGCGACGTTCTCTTTTGTAATGATATCGTTATTAACAAGCAGAATTCCTGAATGTGGGAAACAACGACAAACCAAAAGACAGAGTTATTGGAAAAAATACACTTAAAGATGTACTTCTCGAGCGATTAAAACTAGTGGCATCGGCAAAACAATGGCCCAATTGGGAGGCGAGTTCGGGCCGGTCAATTGGTCACCTAGATCGTGCGATTTAATGCCTTTAGACTATTTTTTGTGGGGCTAGGTTAAGGCTCATGTCTATGGGGCAAGGGCTCTCGCACAGGAAGCCAACTTTGAAGAATTTATTTGTGAGATACCGGCTGATATGTTGGAGAGATTATGCCAAAATTGGACACATCGAATGAACCGTTTGAGGCGCAACCACGGTCAACATTTAAATGAAATCATCTTTAAACATTGAATTATATAGATCGTTCTATCGACTCAAATAAAGATTTCATACATTTCTTTAAATGTTATGGCGTTTTTTTTTTTTAATTAAATCCGAAAGCTCTTCAAAAATCACCCTTACTTTTTATAGACATTGAAACCTGCAACCTGATTAATTTTAGCAAAAGTGGATGAACTTCATTTGGGTGCTGATTAAGCACTATTTTTTATGTAAAACTTAAGGCTTGATAAATATTTTGGCTACTCTGCACCATCAATTTCAATGACGTAAAAGAGGTGTACTGAGCTCCGTTGTGATCCTTCCAGTACAAATTACACTGAACATTTAGGTCTTCTTATGTTCTTCTTATGCCAAAAATAGTCGATAGAATCCACGTAACGGTATTGTACGAATGGAGGATGGAGTTTCCTGATGTGGCTGAGGCTGTAGCCACCTCAATCGAGTGGATATGAAAATGCTATCAGCCCGATTGATCACATTCGACTATAAACGCCACGGTGTGATAATTTTAAAGGATTGTTTGGCGATGTTCAATCCGGACGAGTGTGGCGTTTTGTAACTGTGTACGAAATATGAATCAATCACAACACACCAGAGACAAAAGAATAATAAAAACAGTGGGTTTCTTCGAATGAAAACGTAGCAACAAGATCATGAAAACGGTTTTTGAAATGGGTTGCCTGCGATGTCATTCACATCGATTAAATTGAAAAGGGTAAAACGATTATGGCGAATATTATTCAGAATTTTTGGACAGATACAATATTGTTTTAAAGGAAAAATAACCTTATCTAGCGAAGGAAAAAGTACTGTTCCATCAAAACAATAGACAGGTTCAAACATGTTTAGTCACAACGACAAAAATCCACGAACTGCTACCACATCCAGTGTACCTCTAGATTAAGCCAGTCGCGATATTTCTACGAAATGTCTGGGCGATAAAAGACTTGGGTCAAAGGAAGAGGTAGTAATTAAAATGGCAATTTGGGAGTCTTGAGAAATCTTATTAGAGATGAATAAAAAAAAACTACAGTCACTGGACTTAATGAAAAATATCCAAGAAGTCACGAAATTATCAAACCGCCTTCGGATATTGGCGAGGCAAAAATCAACGTAGTGGAGGATTCGATTCTATTACGAATATTTTATTTTTTTTTGGACCATCAGAAATGGAACGACATTTACAAGCAAAATGTAAAGATAATAAAACAAATTATATACTCGTATATTTACATGAGCAAATTAAATAAATTATGATGCCCTTGCCAACTCACATGCGGTGATACGAAGCACCTACTTTTACCGTCATAGCATGTAGATAGATCCAGACGGACAACGCTGCATGCCACAATGAACATTCTGTAAGAACAATTTGAAGGGGTTTCTGAAGTCGTAATTGAGCAAATCCTTCAACATCAACATGACCAGACTATTCCTCAAACTCAGACGCCTTGCCGGATGCGAGATATATTGTGAAGCCAACGCTTACATTTGAGCGATGTCGTATTCAATACAACTAATCGTTCTTATCACAATTACAGCTCGTTTTATTCCATTACAATACTGACTTTACCTGATTGCAAAACCTTTTATTTTTATATTTTACGAGATAGAAGTGCAGAGTTTCTCTGACCACTTCAAACAATAATTCCATAGACCAAAGAATCTATTTTTTTAAACAAAAGAACAAACTGAAAAAAATTTTACGTCAAGCTAAACAACGGAAGCGGAAGTAACTATATGAGCACAAGGGGGAGGTATATAAAGACATGCAAGCGGGGGAAAAGTAAAATCTCTATATATAAACTGAATATATAAAACATGAATGAATGAAAGCAAGGAAGATATTTTTTTTTTGCATTGCAAACATACATATATACGAGTACGTACAGACAAAAATATGAAAAAATATATAAATAAATAATATAGAAAATAGAAAGAGAAAATGAACTAAATAAGTAGTTCATAACAAAGTATGGAATGTTGTATTTTATGGTTAAAATAAATGCCAGCAAAATATTAAATTACGCTCAGAAAAATTTATTTATTTTACAAAATTGAAAAAAAAACTGCCTGGTTACTTTGTAATTTGAATCCACATCGCGAGTCTAGAAGTGTTCGAATATTTATGTTATTTAAATTGCAATTCGGAAATAGAAGCATTCGATTCGAATTACAGAGTAACGCAGGATTTTCAATTACAATAAAAAAAACAAACATGAAATATTCGAGAAGTATTAGCAGAATCGAAACAAGATTTACGAATAATCTATTTCTAATTATTCAAAACCGTGCAGTACTTTTGCAAAGTTCATAGAAATATATAGCTTTTATTAAAATTTCATTCAAATTTTCTAAATAAAATAAATAAATTTGTCGGATGAAATTCCAGAAATTTCCTTCGAAAAGTTACACTTTTTGTGGTTTTACAACAAAATCCCAAATACTAACATTTTTATTTATTATATTATTATATAAGATTTTCTGCCAGGCCATAAAAACT
The DNA here is from genome assembly GCA_963681545.1 of Germaria angustata. Taxonomy (NCBI): domain Eukaryota; kingdom Metazoa; phylum Arthropoda; class Insecta; order Diptera; family Tachinidae; genus Germaria; species Germaria angustata. The sequence goes on along the minus strand of OY813001.1, from coordinate 86,710,606 downwards.
ATAGAGTTTTGAAAAGAAATTTTTTCGAAATGCTTGTAAGGAAAATATTTATGTAGAAACGGTTATGATCCTTCTACCAGACTTTTAATTACAAGAAAAGTAAATTGTGGCAGAGATTAAAGAAACTATTTTTCTACCTCTTAAAAATGTTAGTGTTCGATTAACAAAAAATTCAACAATATTTATTAAAATCATTCAGGATATTCTCACAAGTAAATAATTTTCTAAAGTTATTGTTGTTAAAATTAATTAACACTATTTTTCGGCCATTTTAATATATATTTAGTTAAAAAAAAATTATTTTATTTCAATATTTCGACGCCTCTTTGGGTGGGCGTCTTCTTCAGGAAAATTTTTTTATAAAAAATGTGGCGACGAATTTTTTCATTTCATATAAAACGTCGAAATACTGAAATAAAATAAATTAGTTTTTTATAAAAACCTAAAGCTCGTTAATAAAATTAAAGTTATTGTTGTTATTGTTATTGGTTCTGGGTTTGGCTGTCTATACTGGTACATCTGATATTTCGTTAGTGTTAATCACTAACCAACTCCTCAGTAGACTTCAACCGTTATGTTTGAAAAACATTAAAGAAAAACCACTGCATCACGGAACTTGTACGAAAATGAAAATTTACACATTTTCCAATTCGTAACTTTTTCACTTTAATTCACAATATTCAAAATTTTCTCATGACACGAAAGCTTCACATACCTTAAGGCGCTTGTCCACTCTTCTCTTTTAGGGCATACATAAAATGGCTAAAATGTTAATTCGTATCTCCTAAAAGTATGTTGTAGATATTTTTATTATACCATTTTTACATACTTAAAATAAAATATTTTAATTATTCTATTTCGTAGTGGAATCGAAAATAAGGATTTGTCAAGTTTGTTTAAAGTTATTTTGTAGAGGAGCTTACAACGTTCCAAATTTCACTTTCGTATGATTTTAGGTTAAGTTAGGTAAGGTTGATTGGAGGGGTGTGATAGCCCATGTCATACGACATACACTTAAGCCAGTGAAGGCTTGTTGTGCACTCCCTTTATTTATCAAACACAAACTGCCAGAGTTCTGCGGCAGGATTCGAACCTGGGACCTTCGCACTACGAGTCTAGTACACTACCTACTAGTCTACGAAGTAAGATTTTAGAAGTTTTTAATTGTAAGGTTTAAATTTTTTTCTTTTTACTAATTTTTTCAATTTGAGTGTATTCTTTTTCTAACCCAGAAAAACGACTACAGTGCATAAATTCTCGTGTGAATGCATTTTGTATTTTTGTTTGCGATTGTAAATGTGGTAAAGATGGTTGCATACGAGTACAAGTTATTCTGGCAATCGTAATATTCTTTATGGTAAATATTCAGCAGCTGTTGCAGCAGCAGCTAAAGCTAGATTTAGAGAGATAGAGAGGAATGAAGAGATGGTTTCATAATTGTTGTCTCTTTGTGTTACTTACTGTGTGCATTTTATTCGTTTTCATTTTGCACACAAGTGTGTGTGATGATGTGAAGGCACGTCAAGGCCTTGACATAATTTTACGGGAAAAATATTTAAAGTTGAACCTAAACCGAAATGCTAAAATGCAACATTTTACGAATCCAAAAAAACGCTGATAAAAATTGAGATGCTGCTGATGCTAATGAGGAATGTGAGTAAGAATTAAAAACAAGGTGAATGTAACACTAATGTTTAAATTGTTATGAGAAAAACATTTCATTTTAAATTAAAATTTATACAAGAAAATAAACTTTAAACAAATGTTAGTAGGTGCTGGCAAAGAATCTAGGATTAAAATTTAAAAAGAGAGATGCAGGGAGAAACATGAGTATAGAAGAGTGCTCAACTTTATAGAGCATTGCACTCACTTCTTTAACTCTTTTATAAGTTGGTGTGTGAGTGCATATGCTTGTTTTATATTTCCTTTATTATTTAAACTGGTTAGCATATTTTTAGGAGGGGGTTCTTACATTATTTTATTTTAAAGAAACTGAATTGTAGTGCAATCATATATAAAATAATGACAAATGTTTCTAAAGTTTATTTTAGGAAAAATTATTTAAACTTTTCTCCTTTTCATGAAACGAAAACCAAAACCTCACAATAAAATACATTATTCGAATTAAAATGTTTATTTAAACACTAAAAAAAACATTAACAAAAACTGTGAGGGAATACCTTAAAAGTATGCTAATTTTTTTTTATAATTGTAAATAAGATTTTATAATTGCAAATAAACTTCACAAATTCTAAACTATAAAGAGTTTAGTGAATCAAGAAAACACATGAGTAATACAAAACCGGGAGTTTTTAGCAGTCTTTTTTAATATTATTTTTTCTCCCTCGAGAAAACATGTGCTAGTTTTCACATTTAATTTTTTTGCCTCTTTTAAACAATTAAAAAAAAAACTAAAAAAAGGTTAGATCAAGGATCTGCAACTAATACTACTACATTTTACGATTGTATGGGTAAATTTCAACTCTCCCTCTCGCAGGGCAAAACATCATTGTCAAATTTCTCATTAAAAGGCTTTTTGTTCTTTTAAATGCTCATGCGAGACTGACTGATTAGTTTGTTTTTATCCCCTGTATGTTTTACTTACTTCTGACTTGTAAAGAAAATTAAACTTTATATGTTTCATTAACACTTTTGAAATTCCTTTTTTAGGAAAACATTTCTCCTCTTCTTATCACATTTTTATAAAAACTGAATTAATGTAGCTACAGTTCTCGTTCTAAATTTGTTCTACAACTAGTTAATTTTCTATATTATTTTCATTTCAAATGTTTTTTTTATGTTTCTGAAATAACATTTGGCTTAATGTAGTTTCCTTTCACTATTATTTAAAATTTTTTCCTTTCATTTAATACCAACGTTTTTCGTAATGTCAGCATTCGCTGCTGTTTAATTTAGTTTTATTTTTATAAGAGTTTTTGTATATATACATACATATGTATTTTCATATTATCTTAGTGCCATTGCCTTAAGCGGCTTAAATAGCATATAATCAACGCGTCGGACTATAGAGTATATTATGGACGACTTACTTACAATTACAATTGAGTCATTGAACCAAACTTTTCTAGTAGAAAAAAGTATTAGAGGGAGAAATAAAAACCAAATAAATGCTTTTATTTCAATTAAAATTTAAAAAAAATTCTGCTTTATTTTATATTCGCGTTTTAGAATTCAATAAGTTTTTGATTTCATGGCATATTTTTAGGATATAAAATTAAAACAATATAAATTAAAATAAAAATAAAGCTAAAGAAAGTACTTTCTCTTCGCATTAAAAAAATTTTGCTTAATTTAGTATAAAAAAATGATCCTGAAAAGAATTTAAAAAGTATTTTTGAATAGGGTATTTAATCAATTTTTAAAAATATCCATGAGTAAAGCATCTAAAATCATTTTTAAAATGACCTCAAATAATGCGATAATTTCCATAATTAAAAGTAAAAGGTCTAGGTTGGCATATTTGCATATTCTCTGCACCAGAGTCATCCAAAATTAGATCATTTAGAAAAACTTACTTTTTAAGGATATTGGATATTCTTGAATTCAAAAAATAAAAAACAACAGCAAACTATGCATATGGAAAATATTTGGAACGGAATCTTTAAAGAACATTTATATTGTATGGGCGTCGCACAGGTCACTTTTCTGCAAATAAAACACCGCAACCAATCTAGAATAGTGTGCAAGGCTTCATTAAAATCATAAGCAAGTTATTTGTATTTCACCTTCGTCATTGCCTACTTTTCTAATCACAATGTCTTATTGTCATGGAATAGCTCTTGCGTTATACTATAATTACTTTGCAGAGGAGTGACACTGCGTACTTATCTAATCAGCCGAAAAATAATATCTCTTCTGTATGTACGTCGCACAGACTTTCTAACATAAATTTCATCGTAAATCTATTTACTTATCCTTTCAATAGAGGAAAAAACATTTGCTTTCAACACGCAAAAAATGTCTAGGGTTTTCAATTTCAAATAGAAAAAATAGTGATATATTGAAAATTATTATTTAAAAGAATCACATACTTTTAGGTGCAACATGTGCATATTAGGTCATAGGTTTAACATTTTCGAAATGAGTTTGAAAGAACACCTCGAACTATTCGAGTTTTTGTGGCACGGTTGTTTATGAAAATATCTGCATATGAAACATCGAGGAACATGTCAGACAGGCCCTTTTCAATCTTCAATAAAATTAACCCGAAATTTTGTTGCAAATAGGGATTCTAATAAATTTTAAATATTTATGTATCAGGAAAGTAAAAAAAAAACTATTTTTTATAACGTTATAGTTTGATTAGTTTTTTATATTTTTCGTAAGAAAGTTGCGCCATAAAAATTTCCTATATATTAAGGCATTACTTTAAACCTTTTTAAATACACAAGCAAAATAGAGCCTACATGTATTTATTAGCCCTTAAAGTATGCAAAAATATTTTATATTTTTAAGACACTTTCAAAATCTATTTAGCACGTTTTCTATACACGATATCACTTTTCATGACACAAAAATCAATTTTTAATTAAATTTTAGAATTAAACTTCTTTATAGGATTCACTAATGAAGGACTTCTATTAGTTACCAACAATTTTCATTGCTTTTTTAAGCAAATTGTATTCAGAGTAATTAAAATATAAATATGTATATATTTTATTTCTCTTTCATGTTTATTTAATTTCCTAAATTTGCATGAAATAAAGAAATTTTTTATCAGCCAAAAAGTATGCTATAAAAATCTAAATGAAACAACATCGAAATTCAGTTTCTGTGTGTATAACTTTGTGATTTATTTTCTATTTTCATGAAAATGTTGATAAAAATCTTCACAAATTTTTTTTATTGTTACAAGAATTAATTAAACGAATGCAGCAGCCAAAATATATGTATTCATATATATATATATATATTAGTTACGTTAAAGTACACAAGGTTTGTAATATGCTAGATAAATTATGTTTCTACAGCGTTAATTTTATACGAATAACTCTTACTTGAATAACTCAAGTGTTAGTTTAATTTTTTTTTTATAAATTTAAGCCTACTTTAAGGCTTCAAAAAGTATAAATTTCCCTTCAATAAAAATGGCAATGAAGCATAATACTAGGACATTTAACTGAAATTGTTCAACATAAAATTTGATAATATTTGAGGCACTTGTCTGTATTTTTTCCTTGGCAGGCTATGATAAATAATCATCATTTAAATTTATAAAACTAAAACTTACAAGTGAAAATCGCACTGCAGCACTTGACAACGAAAGCGAGAAGAATATGAGAAAAGAAACAACTTGAAAAATGAAATAAGATGGTTTAAACGTGCGGCGAAAAATTAAACTATAACATTTAAATACACACACAAGCACCAGAGAAAAAAATGATCATTCATAAAAACTGATGGCAAAAGTCAAAGGGAGTAGAGCGGCAAAGAAACAAAAGATGAAAAAAATACGTGAAAGTTATATTGTAGACGACATGTCTTCTTGATATGAAATGAACTACAATAAGAAATAGTTTTAGTAAATTTTTGCAAGTATGTGTGCTTTCAAATATTCATACATACATATATACATACCTAAATAAGTACGAAATCCTCTTAGAATGAGTCCTTATACAAAAAAGAACTAGAACAAAATGACAAAAATCTTAACAGTATAAAGGGCGTAATAATTTCTGGTTGTGTATATTTTTGTGGTACCTCCCAAAAATAGACAAGAAAAAAAGTACAGCGCATTTCAAAAGCAGACACAAACTATAAAAATTGTAAACATACTTCTATTTTGAGATAAACGTGCAAAAAAATTTTAGGAATGTATACACAGTTTGATTTCATTTGATTAATTTACTTTACAAATTCAGTTTACATTATTGCAGACAATAGTAATTGTTAAAAATTTTTGTAATACAATTCCTTTTTAGGCGTTTTCCTTTTATTTTCAAAAAGTACAATCTTTTTGTGGCCTAGATGTTCGTTAACTTGCATTTAAATATTTCTATGAATGCACACAAAAATTACTAATTGTTTGACAATAACAATTATAACAATTAATGTATAGCATACTTTTAGGAACAAGAAATATTTTAATAAGAAAAGGATGTTCTATTCCAAGAAAAAAACTTGAAATTAGATTCTTAAGCAAGTTGTTACTTTAGAGTAAAAAAATGCAGGCGTTATTTTGAAACAAGCAGTTTTCTCTGAAATTTAAGGACAATAGCGAAAAAAGTTTATGAATTTTATTAATGATTGCTTATAGGACTGCAATTCATGCATATAATTTCTGTGATAAAATTGTTAACTCCATCCAATTAATCTTTTTATTTATTTATTAATTTAATTTATATTTTAAATACGGTTCTTAGAAAAATTCTATATATTGTTCAAAAGTTGTTATATTTAATTTCATTTCGATAAAGCAAAAAATACGTGAAATATTTTTCAAGAAACAACTATAAATATTTTTTATAAAAACAGGAGTTGTTTAAAATTCAATATATGCATATTGGGAAGCAATTTGGTTTAAATTTATTGCGATAAAATTGTTCGACAAATTATTTTTATATAAAATATTATAAATGTAGCATAAATAGAAGATTATATTTCTATGCTTTTTAATAGAAATATTTCATGGGTCTACTTTCGGGAGTTTTTGTTATTATTCATAATTTTTTCAGCAAAACAACTACACATAAATAATTCCTAATTCGATTTTAATGTCACTTCATACTGATCCTCCGGACTGCTTTGACCTAAAAAATGCAGAAGGATTAAACATACGAGTATAGTTGCCAAAGGCTCGCGAATAGCAAAAACAAACGCTCTGCTTTGCTGGTCGGTCCTCGTCAGCCCAGCTAAAAATAAAAATAATGTAACTTCGCTACACAGAACGTCTGATAGAGAACAACAACAGAACAACTGTATCCATATCCACTCGTATGGATATGGATGCGGTTGCATTTTGTAGTTTAAAAAACTCAAGATCTTGCGCGCAGAAAGGATTTCGTTATAAGGATTTCTGGAATAACATTTAACGTATTTGAATAAACTATGACAAATATGATATATAGGAAAAACTTAAGGGTTCCTGCAGGAACGAAACATAGTTCTTGAATACATAATTTTATATATACGTTTTCATTTTCGCTACATTGGGAATACAAATGTAATATTTCGTTTTTTTCCAAGGTAGACAAGTCGTAATAAGTAATGAAAATTAAATTTCTCAAATTATGAGACATATAAACATCGCCTTGCACCGAGCAAAACGGAAATAAAATAGATTTTTTATAAAATTTTTCATCATTTTGTTTTTATATTAAAGACATATGAGAGATGGGGATGTCCTTGCTCCAAGCGAAACGATATTTTAATAGAACATCTTTTGTTACCATCCTTACTGTATGCTACAAAAATATTGATCTGGATTATTAAGAGTCAATATATCACTCCATATGGACTAGCTATCCGAATACGACATCTGATTCCAAAATTGGTATACGTACATAAATTAAATGGCTTCTGCCTAAACAACATTCATTATTTTAAATTGTTGTTGAAATTCTTGAAAGCATTTTGACTTGCTCACAGAAAATTTGGTAATAAATAATTACTTATTTACTTCTCTTTGAATAGTTTATTTGCAATTTACATATGCAATTTTAAATGCATATTAATTGCATACCTTAAGGCAAAGCTTATAAGAACTACCAGACGCATTTAAATATTCTTATTAAATTAATAATAGAGAAAATGTAGAAATAGAAATTTTAAGTTCATAAAATGAAAATTTATTAGTTTGAATTTAAAATACATGGCCGCGCCATAAGCAATTAACACATATTCATACAAATATGTATATACATAACAAACATTTGAAAGATATTAAGTCTAAGATTAACACATATACAAACTACAAGTTGTGAAGGTGGTTAAATAAGGCAATCTACCTAAATTATGTTTGCTGTTTATGTATTTATTATCAAGTATACTTTTGCAATTTAAATAAGTATAATTTTATGAAGCATATTTTAAGGTGTTAAAAAAGTTACTGACTCGTAAGTTTTTTCAAGTTTCTTGATTTTAAAAAGAAAAAGTTTTAAAACTTTATATAGTTTTCTTTCGTCATTAAATATAACTTTCGACAGATTTTTATGTCTAAAAGGAAAACCTTTTGCAAAAATTGCAAGTTGCTACAGCATAAAAAATTTTAAAGACACATCAAATCAATCGAAAAAAACTAAGCAAGCATAATAAAGTTATTTTTGCTGCAATTACAATAATAAAAAAAATTAGCAAATAATGCAGTAAAACTTACTTGATCCATTTTATAAAAAAATATTTTTACAACTTTGAACGTTACACTTACCTGAAAGAAGAAAATAAAAATAATTATTAATTTCAGTTGGATAAATTTTAAAAAGACAAATAATAATAAAGAGATAACAACCAAAAATTTAAGTAATTCAAAAGAAAAAATTAAAATTATTTTATGATGCCTGGTAGTATTGAAAGTTTATGCAGTGTGAACTGTTGGAGAACAGATCTCATACTTTTTCTAAAATACTATAGTTTGCTTGACAGTAAGAAGTTTTTTTTAACAAACTACGCTGCCATCTATTATTCGTTAGAAAATAAAAACTAATAAAACCACTGTTGAATTACAAATGAAACGGTGGTAGGGAATCCTGTGGGCTAAAGGCTAGGAGCTCAAAATGGTCTTTGAATAAAACTGCTCACGAACGTTTATGGAAACGAGCATTCCTTGATAATTACGAGTGCACACTGAAACACTGAAAAATTCGTTACAGACAATGCCGTACTGAACGCCAGTTGACCTGATAGCCAATTGATTATATAGTAACCCAGCGCCCAGATACATATATCACTTCATTCATGGCACTGCTCAAGGAAACCTGCGTATCGTATGACATTGATTTGAGAGGAGCTAAACAGCATGTTGCCTCTAGTATTCGTTTCGATAATTTTTACAGAAGCGATTAAAAGGGAGTTTAATAATTTGTATTGCAAATAAAAGGCGATAATTCCAAATAGTTTAAAGCCATATAAAATCATAAACATATTTCAACAAATAAAAAATTAAGTTTGTAAGTATCAAAGCATACTTTTTCGGAGAAGACACCCTTGAATTTAAAGTTTTATTTTAACGTATTTTTTCTTTTTCTATTCTTTTTGTTTTCTATATTTCTTCTTTGTATACTTGATATAGTGCCATGCTTTTTATTAAACAAAAAGAAAAATTAAAGCATACTTTCAGGTATAAAACTAAATTAATATTTTTATTTTTATATTATTTTATTCAACTGATATTTGTTTGCTTTATTTTGTACGTTCATTTACATTATCACATGTACTTTGTAAAATATTTTATTTTCTTTTAAGTCACATTCACATTCATTGTAATTGCATACAATTTGTTTAAAATTTTTTTCGTCATAATTGGACTTTATATAAATTAAAGGAATACTTAGTTTTTATTTCGTAATACCATTGTATTTACAATTTTCCATATCAATGCTTGTAAAAAATTACTACGTATTTCTATCTTTCTTCCCTCGCCAACAGCAGGTAGCAGGAAAAGAATTTCAGAGAAATTGAGGAAATATTGTAGTAGCAAAATAAAATTCTAACAATTGTAGCTAAAGTAGAACACCAGAATAAAATCGTAAGAATTTCAAATAATAAAACCAAATGGAAAGTTCATGGTTAGTAAAGCATAAGATATAGATTTTTTTGCTGTTTAGAGCACAAAAATTATTGAGGCTACAGACGCTTGATGGGGGGGACACAAGCAACCACATATTGATAAAATTTTAACTCGGATTAAAACAAATGAAATGGCCGTTAAATAGTTCAATACGAATAAATAGTTAAAAGAAATCAAGCATTTTTTATGTATGTATGTATATGCGAAATATAATTGAAACATTTAAGGAGGTGACCAAATTGAAATATTGACAAGTTTTCTAATTACTTTTAAAATTATCGACAAACTGACCCTCAAGTAACTTTCTATTTTATAAATGTTATATTTTTATTTGCTGTCAATAATTAACTAAAGCTTTAAAACTGTTGACATTCAATAAGATTTATGGCCTTCTCTATGTACGAGTATAATAAAATTTATTGTTTACATTTAGGTGCTAATCATTATTTCCTTAACTAAGCTCAGTGCCTGTATTATGGGATACTGATTGAAACAAATTCTCTGCAAACGTTGTTGTATCTATGAGTAAAGAGAGAGAAAGAGAGATTAATTTTAACTGAAGTTGGTTTCGCAGTTTTGAGGTTTCAATATCAACCTAAAGGAGAATCTCAACGAGGACACACAAGTACACTTTCATTGCTTTAATACAAAAGCTGATGCCATACAATATGCAACAAATTGTATACATAACAAAATTAGACATTTATAAAGCAATCATTCACTCATTGATTGGCTCTATCATCAAATCGTCATAGATAAAGGGGTTTAAAATAAGCAAATATAAGAAAATGGGGGCTATAGATTTATTATTATTTTTTTTAATATGAGAAGGATAAATCCATTCAAGTCGTCGAAGGGATTACAAAATTCCAATTGCAATTTTTGCCAAGGACACCAGTTTATAAATTACACCTACAGTTAAACTCTGATATAACGAACTCGCATATAATGGACTAATTGTAAAGTCGAGGTGATGGTTGTCATTTTCATAAAAAAAAATTTAAGCGAATTAATTTATAGCGAATGTACATTTACAACGAACCACTTTTTACGGGTGGTATATTTAGTAAAAGATAAAACTTTTTAAAAACTAATTAAAAAATATTTGAATTATATTAGATAGTCTTATCTTCCACTCAAAATCTGACATATTTTTATATAACCCATTTTCCAAGATTTCACCCCAGACTGTTTGCTTTCCCAAACCTATATATATCCTCACCCTGATAAAATATTACCCCACTGTGAAGCTTCAATATATTTAAAAATATTATTAATAAAAAATATATACAATTTCCTTATATGAGATTCTTATTAAATCTGCTCATTTCGCACTCGTTCAACAATACTGTATTAACTCAAAATTTCAAAATTTTCAGTAGAGGCAAAAAACTTTTTGATTTTACATTAATCATATACATATGATAAAACAAATTTTAAGTCTCCATTTTTGTATGAAGGAGTGGTCAGTACAATGGGAAAATTTTCTAGCAGGTAGATATGGACAGCGTTAGTCGTTTTTAGCAAAAACTGAAAATTTAAGAATTTTGAGTTAATACAGTATTGTTGAACGAGTGCGATTTGTAAGTCATCTATTTATATTTGTTGTGAAATATTAAATGTTACCGAATACATACATTAATTACGATGCAATTTTTCTTTTGAATACATACATATTAAATTTGCTTATTTACAAGCGGCTCATATTTGCTTTTGAACTTGATAATTAATTATTACTTTATACGTTAGCAAATGATTATTAGGAAATATTTTTCATACATATTCTAATAAATCTCCTTATTTATATTTATTTTTAAACTTAATAATTAAATATTACAATATAGTTGGCAGCACTGTGTATAGTAAATTAATATTCATTTGTATTTGTAACATTTATTCTACACACACAGTCGTTCAAGAGTTATATCACATACATTTTTGTAATGAAAACACGACTTCAAATAGAATAAAACAGTTACAATTACAATGAACAATCAAATATAAATAACTGTAAACATGGACACTAAAAATACAACACATACAAACATACAATCTCCCACTATTATACATATACACTGCGTTTTGCTAAGACGGCGGCGTCCTTTTCTGCTCTTTTCCACTTTTTGTTTTATGTTGCCAGATGAAAAACTAGAACCGAATTGCACAGGTTTGTATAAAAGTTTTTACAAGGCCAGGTCTCCAAGAAGTGCATCAATGGATTCCTTGGAAGCAACAAAGATAACAATTCTTTTCTTCTGTAAAAAGTTTGGATTGGTTTTCAAAAATAAATGAAATTTAGTACTTAATTAGTACTTAAAATAATACCGGAATTATGATGATAAAAATCTAACGATCGACATGAAATCTGGCAACTGGGGCAACAAGCAGACATTGTAAATAAAATATATGTACATGTGTACGTTTTAAACTCTAAAATAATGTAGTTTACATTTGTTGCATACATGTTTATAACAGTAGAATTTTAAATAGTCAACTCAACAGCACCAAATTTCTACATCAAAATAAAGGGTGGAGCCGCAAAGCGATACTGCTATTCAATGTAACCGAATAACAAATTTTAATGTGTATTATTTGTCATGTCTAATGGCGTAAGTGTAAAATTTTTAAATTTCTTGCTCTTTCAAAGCAAAAAAAGTAATTCAGTGTTCTTTTATAAGCTTAAATATAACACCCGGTTTACACACCGCAACTTTTGTAGCGCAACTTTTAATTCAGCAGTGAGAAAGACAGAGAACGTACATATGTACTACATTCTCTATCTTTCTCACAGCTGAATTACTATTTGCGCGACAAAAGTTGCCGTATGTTAACCGGCTGTATCTTATTGGGAAGGAGCACGCAGTCCTATAAGGCAGTCGCCTTTCTAAATTATAGCGATAAGTAATTTTTTTAAATAAATTGATCAATAAAATGTAGCACTATTTTCAGAAAATAAAAACGCAATAAAATTAAACAAAAACTGGTGCAGTGATTATGGTTTTTGATTCAGTTTAATATTGATCTTAACGATGCTTAATACAAAAAGGACTTAAAAAGAGGCGCTTCAAACAAACAACTAATGGACACAGTCCAAAATAGTTAAATGATTTTAGAAGTTTTCAAACTAACTAGAACTAAATTGTCCCATCATACTGAAATATTGATCATTTCAAGGTGAAAGAAGATAAAAATGCAAACAGGGGTCCAAGCTTGGCGTCGACGATAGATGCGATAGCGAAGGACATATAAAACAGTTTATACTATTTAAATAGAGTTGAACAAATGGATTTTAAGCAGAACAAGGCTGTCTTGAAGGTATAAAAAGATTATAGAGAGTTTTGTGGGAGATGTAGCCCAAAATGAACATGAAAAGGTACGAACTATGTAAAAAGAAAGACAATATATGGGAAACGATTTCGGCAAAAAAATGTGAAGCAACCAGAAACTATTCAACATATTATCTGGAATCGCCCAAGATTGCAAAGTCACACGCTTAGGTGGCTTCACGATGGGCTTTCCCAAGATTGGAATGTTACAAACTTAGATGACACAACGGATATTTCGTGATGGTCTAGGTGATATTGTGAAAATATACAAGATCTATTTATAAACACATTATGTGTATGAAGTGCCCTAATGACAACAATGACGATAATGTATACAAGTCTCACTGAATAGAATCACCATGGACCCTCTAGACTCCCGAGTGGAGGTATCATACACCCCTAACGTCAAGGCGATCATATTTTGCAAGTGAATTTTTACCATAACCAAAATATGATGAATAATTGAACAAAATAGTGCATAACAGCAAAAATTAACGAATGGAATATTGGGAAGAGGGAACAGATTTCACGTAAAATATAATTCGGCGAACCTATCCTAGAGAAATTTCTTGAAATTGCAATTTCAAAATTTCAAATTATATAGGAAAAATAGGAGATACTAATAGGAGAACTAAACTTTGCAGAGTCCCAGAATTGTTGATTATTATAAAAACTGCCTTATATGGTTATAATACATGTGGTTTAATGACGGGTTTTGTCTAAGCAAAACTTCACCAGGTCTTCGAGTGGATATATCATTATTTTGTATATATTTCTTTAATTTAACCTAATCTAAAGAATTTTTTCGATGTTAAAGAAAAAAGGTCACATTAAGTGAAAAGGATCCGAGACAAAGAAACTGGCATCCAGAATTTATGGCATATAAAAAATCAACAAGGTAAAACGTTGATAAAAATTCCGTTGCACTCTACGAGTATATGACAACGCAAAACAAAAAAAATTTTTAATGTTTTAGAAAAAATGTCGTCCGCTAGTTGGTAGGGAACGGTTCACCCTAATATACATACATAAGTACATACATATAACATTAAAATTTAATGATTAAATAAGCAACTACTCTACAAGGCAATAAAGCGATTTTCAAGAAGCTTTACAAAATGCAACAACAAAATACAACAAAAAATAAATAAACGAAATAATATGCAATGAATTGAATTGAAATGTTAGCATAAACCAGCGTTACCATATATTTTTTTAAAAAAACTTATATCTGGAGAAAAAAACTTTTTTTTTCCAAAAAAAACTTTTTTTCTACAAAAGTACCTAAATTTTAAAAGAAAACACTAAAATGTATTTGGAATTCATTTTATTTAAAAATATAAAAACGATTAAAAACAAAAATATAACATATAATAAAAAAACATAAAATAAAATTCATATTTAGGGATCTTTCATTGGTCTTGCCATTTTTCATTAAATATTTGTCCATGTTTTTTAAATTTTTTTTTCACCACAAACACAAACTGCCAAAAGTTAGTTACACATTGCCAATGTATAAAAGCGGCATAGTTGTACTTAAGACGGTGTAAAGACAATGAGACACTGTTGCAGTAATAAAGGAGTGAGAAAATATAAGATATACAAACATCACTTAATATACAAACATCACTTAATATTTTCATCCAATATACTGCAATAGTTAAATTATGTATTTAAAAAAACTTTACAACACTTTATGTATTTTCAAAAAAACTTGTTTTTTACCCGATAAATTTAAAACTTTTTGGCATCTCAAAAAACTTGCAAAAAAAGGGAAAACTTGACAAATGGCAACGCTGGCATAAACAAACATATGTACATCACACAAATGCAAAAAAAGAGTAAAATAAAGTGGAGAGAGAGAGAGATAGAGAGTATTAGGCAGGGTTCGTATTTTCTTCAAACTGAAAAGCGCTTAAAAATGCACTCAAAAGTAAAATATATGCACAAAAATATTGGAAATATATACAGATGTGCATTTTAATTTTTTTATTAAACTCTACAACAAAAATAACATAATTCTGGCCAGGTGAAAGATTACGAAACGGGCTCAATCATGGATGAGTTAGTTTAAAGTTCGATATGACACAGAGATCATTACAACTTTGCAGAAAAGTATATACATATTAGTTAAAGGTAGTTAGCGAGCGTGGGCGATAAACTGACCTTTAAAAATTTTTCATTATTACAACTTTCTAGCAAAACACAAGTTATCTTTAACAGAACATATGCCGACTACTTTTGAATGGTTAAAGAAATTATTTAAAAATGTAGCGACAACGTCATACGTATTAGTTGACGTGCTAAAAAATAAAATGTCATCTTGTACAAAAGTTTTAATTGAAACGGCGAGAAATATGCGCAGAAATTATACGGCAGCAAATAATAAAGTAGAAAGTATGACAACTTATGAAATCGCTGTAAAAGTTAGAGGTACAAAGAACTTACGTTTAATTTATTAATCACTTTTTGAAAAGTTGTAACAATTTATCCTCCCGATACCTTTAACTAACACCAAGTTACAATAATGGCCCTAACTATATTAAGTTGCAGGAACCTAAATAACATTAGAAAAACTGCCTTCAACTTCTACTGAAGTTAGGAGAACGTATTTCAATGAGGTTATTTCCATCGGAGAAAGATGGCTTTCTAAATTACAAGAACGCGATTCATTTACTATAGTTTTTATTTATTATATACCATCATATCATTACCCTAAAGAATTATATATCAACATTATTATCTCTTAGAAAAATAAATCTAAATACAAAAAGCCAAAAATCATATTAACAACTTTATTTTTTTTCTCGTATACAGCTTGACTTTCCAAAAGAAACGATCAGAAAATTTGTGAGCTGTTGTTGTTTGCGTTGTGTACACACATGACATTATTGCCTTTTTAATGTTTATTTTCTCATAAAAGTTAAGAAGAAATATGCATTAAAAAAATTTCAAATATGCATTTATTACCAAAATATTCAAAAATATAAATGTATCATAGTTAATTAGTTCATATCTCGTTATCTTTCAAAATAAAAAAAACAAAAATGTGCATTAACAAGGGAATCCGAGCCCTGCCAATAGACAAAGAGCACAACAAATCAGAGCATCATCGTAAGAAAAAAACGTAAAGAACTAACGACTTATTGCAACTATAAATAAAATAAAACATCATTTAACAGGAAAATTACCATAGAAATGAATGCAACATAACATGGATGGCAGGTTAGTAGCGGGTGGAGAGATTGGGAAAGCTTTTAAAATAGAAAAATACCTTCAAAAGCATATGTCAAGGATTGAACAAATAAATATCAAGATGACGTGTTTATGTAAATACAATAATTTTCTTATTTCAAGAAAATTATTTGTGGTTAAAAGAAGAGTAAAGAAAAATAAACTTTTAATACTCGTATGATTTAGAGGACTCACAGACAGAAAAAGAAGTTTGATAATATAAACCCTTGAATTTAATTATCATTCATTTTAAAAATAAAGGTTGATGTCTTCATTTTATAGAGTCGTGTAATTTCCAAAAGCGTCATCAGAAATAGCCAGTCCAGTTTTTATGGATCTTTTTTGTCCTTTTCTTGAACAAAGACAAATTTCCATTAATAAATAACAAAAATATTTATCATAAAATTCTACTAACAGACTGGATTTACACCAGAGATTTTTTTCCATGAAATTTGTTGCAAGCAACTTTTTGCCTTTGTCGATAGGAGGAATATTGAAGCAAAGACGATAGCGAAACTGGCAGCATATGAAATTGCATTCGATTTCTTACAACATTTTTTATACCCAACTGTTCCATTTTACCTCATAAAACAAAATTTCAGATTAATTACAAATAATTAAAGGGGTCAATTACACCCAAATGGCGCAGAAGGGCTATAAACGACTCAATTATATTGGGCAATAACATGTTTTTGATTTAAAGCTGTTTCCAAAACAAACCTACTTTAGGGTATAACTATCCCGATTAGTAAATCCGAGAATAAAGCATGAAACGTCATAAATATAAATAAATGTATGAAATTTAGTGCCATCAAGGATTTTCTATTCAAATTTTTTGTCACATTTTTTCGGGATAATATCTCAAATAATTTTGGTAGATGTTAAAAGGAACAGTTTATTTTTAGTTTTTGCCTTATAAACACAATCTTTTTTTACCCAAAACGTGACTAATTACATAAAGGTAATTAAAATACAAAAAATACAAAATACTTGCTGATCATGTATTTAAAATACAAAATACAAAATACTTTCAGGTTATGTATTTGAAATACAAAATACAAAATAAGTGAAAATTCAATGCAAAATTAATAAAAAAAAAAGTGTCGTTAGACGCCAATCACCATAAAAATAGTTAAAAATGTACTAAACTGGACCAGATCTGTAAGGGAATGATTTTTTTAAGGAAATAGGGAATCATTCAAGGAATGTGTCGTACGAGAAATAGCTTAAATGTATTTTTTATTGCCTAAAGAAGGAATTAAAATATTCATTTTGTGAAAAATTTAATTGACTTAAATTTTTAATGAATTCATGAAAAAAAAATTTTTGGAAATATTCGTTTTACAAAAAACTATGAATGGAATGAAAATTTTAAATTATATACCAAACATTTTTGATTGTAAAATCAATATTTAAAAAAATTGTATAAAGTTTTTAGAATTTGTATGGGAAACAAAAACAAATATTTAAAATTAAAATTTTGTTTTCGGATGTATAATGAATTAGTTCAGAATTTAATTCATTTCATAATTTTTGTAAAATGAGTGATTCAAAACATTTGAACAAATCGTCAATTCATTCAAACTTTAGTACAATTCATTTTCTTCACAAAAACGAATGCATTAAAGGATTGTGAAATCATTACGAATTCATTCATATTCATTCATTCGTCTTCAATTTAATTTAAATTTTTTTCTCAATTTTGTAAAACTTTCCCAGAACTCAAAAACAATTGCAAAAGTATCTAGTTCATTCCGTAATGAACTAAAGATGAAACAGTAACGTTTTATTCTTTCAAGGAATATTTGAACTTGTGATACACTGTCATAGAGAACTGCATCACCGATTGCATTCTTCTTTTTCCCATGAAAATTAGGAAAATTTGGGAAAATTAAATTCGAGCATGAGGCAAAAAAAGAGAAAAAATTTTCAAAATTTGTAAAAAATTTCAAAAAGTATTGTTGAATTTTTTTTAATTGTTGCAAGGATTCAATAAAAAATTTAACTAAAATTTTCTAGAAAAAGGGGAAATTTTGGACAAAATTACTAGCCGCGAGGAAGTTTTCAACTAATCGGCTTTGGGGCACTAAATTTTAGTTTAATATTTCTCTTTTTAGTGTATGCAACTTGTCAACTTGTAAACGTTTTAATTGAATTTGTTTTTATTTCGTTATCAGACTCAGGGATTTTGAGCGGAAAAATTTATTAAACGCATCGAGAAAAAAAATAATAATTAAAATTTTTGCCATTCATGATGAAATGAAAAAAGGAAATATGAATCATTTTTTAACAGTTCAGAACTGAATCCAAGCGAGTCAAAACAAAAACCTGTGTAACTTAAAACTATAGGAATACATATTTATCTTAATTTCCAACAGAATCGTGTTATTTTTTAATTTTTTAACTAAAATTCTTAATTTCAAAATATTTTTAATTTTAAGTGAACTTTTAGCAATTTGTTTGTATGCCAAAAATATTTCCTTGCTAATTTATTTTCAAACTCAGATGAATTTTTGTTGTCATAGAATGCAATGAAAAAAAGATTTTAATTTCTGTGGCGCCTTTTAGTCTGCCACTTAATGGTTTGTAACGGCAGTAACAACGAAACAATAAAATCCATGACATACATACGTGTACATACTAAAAAAGGATAACAAATTTATATATTAAAAGTTGTAGAAAATTAGAATATATGTATGTAATTCATTCACACAATTTTATTTTTTCAAATTATATATGAACTACATATATACACATATTTATGTATGTACATATAGGTATCCAATATTACCATACGTAGGGATGCTGCTGCTTTTGAAGAGTATTTCCTTGCAGATGAGAACGAAATTTTTAAAATCGAGAGGGTAAACTTGTGCACTCTTAAATCGATGAAATATTTGCCCCTATTCCCCAACCACTCAGATACGAGTATTTGCTTTAAAAAAAACAAATTCTTTTATCCATTTTCTAACACTTCGACCTTTACCATTATTATAATGTAACTAAAGTTTCTGAACAATAAAGAAAACCTCAAAAACCAACTACAATAAAAATAAAACTAGACGAAATGTAAAATGGAAGTAAAAAAGTAAAACTCTGGCGCCATATCATAAATTTCCCAATTATGCTAAAATTCTTTTAGGCTTAAAGTCTTGGTTATAAGAGAAATTTATACATGTAAATTTTCCCCTAACATTGAATTTGCATAAAAGAAAATCTCCTTATAGTTTAACATAAATTAAAAAAAAAGTATAAAACATATTCATCGTGCGAATAGATGGGACAGGAAAAAAGGCTAAATGTTCGTGGTGGAAAAAAGGTCAGAAAGAATATAAACATTAAATATGATTTATGGGACTTGCAGCCACTTGAATGAAAAAAAATTATTTGTTAATATAAACACCTTTAATATCTGATACAAAGAATTCTAATAAAATGTGTAGCCGAACAGAAAATCAACATCAGTCTGTTATAGTTGTCTCGAGCAGCGACCATTGGAGGAATTTCCTGTTGTCTGCATGTTTACCAAAAATGCAAATACTTTAATTTACATCCTTCATTATGCAAGGTATAGCCAACGCCATGTCAACTCGAAATAATTTTTTCTCGCTATTGATAGCCACTCATCATTTCCTAGGCCTCCAGGAACAGTTAAGAGCCTGTCAACAAGTCAGTTAGTTTTTGTTGACAACAATTATAAAAGTACCAATAACTTGCATAATAAAGAGATCTAATTTATTAAAATTATATGATTTATTATCTAAATTTTTAATGATTTCTATAGTTGTTGTGAATTACAAAGCAAGTGTCACTGGTGGTCATGCCAGCTCATCAGTTGAGCTTCAATCATAATTAGGAATAGTACAAGTTTATTGTTTTCTAACCATTATAAAATGTACAATTTCCATTTAAAAACTAACACAAATTTCTTACATATTAAAGTATTTAAGAAAGCTTTTATTTTATTAACGAGCTTAAGGTCTTTTTATATAAAAAAATTATTTCATTTCAATATTTCGACGCCTCTTAGGAAAAAATTTTAAACAAATGTGACAATAAGAAATGACAAAATTTTAATGCAAAAACAATTTTCAAACAATACAAAATTCGTACATTTATAAAAATTTCGTAATTTTTTTTTTTTAAATTTAAATTATTTTAAAAAAATCAATGAAAAGGAAATCCCTCTTATTATGATTGTCGCGTCGACGTCGACAGTAAAAAATGGCATCAGCTCTGTATTTGTTATAGGCAATAATTAACTAATATTGATGGCCACTAGTCATAGTAGTAGAAATATCATCAATAGTTCTCGATAACGATCCCACAAATGCCAATATATTGATGTCGACTTGCTGTGACGTCCACCTCCTTAAGAGTCAACATATCCACAACAGAGAGAAATTTTCACACCTGAACAGTCTCCAGCTTGCTAGCCCTAGAGAAATATTTCCTCATCAATATGTTGTGCACCTTCTAGGAATTTTATGAAACCTAAAACAATGCGGCCAAAATCAAAGTCGCCATAAACCGATCTGTATGATGGCCTACGTATTTCATTATGCAGACCTATATAAGATCTCAAACCTAGGAAGGTTACGAATATTCTACTTTCACACTTCCTAAACCTTTCCTGGCGTGAAGAAATACTCATACCAAACCATGCCGCAAAGGTATAGGATATAAGAGGACGTATTATATCCTATCAAGACCACCTCGGCGTATCAGCAAACTCTGATATGCACAATATGGTCGTTTTGTCCGCTCCGGAATATCGTCAATGTCGGTAAAACTACAAATTATCGTTAAACGTGACACCAAAACACTTTACTCTATCACAATCAGGTCCCTTCCAACCCCTAAACAAGGTATAAAGGAGGTGCATTTAGAATAAATGTGTTTCTTTTTCCCTTGGATATAACTAGAATAGTTTTCTGCAAATTCAAGTTTAGGCCCCTCTTCATCCGTTCGTTGGTGGTTTTGTTCTGGCTCTAGAAGAAGCTATTTTGGGAGATAGTCTATATATAGTAAGAAGAGATGACCTTCACATTGTATAAAACATGACCAATCTATGAGCCTTGTGGTACTTCTGCAAATATTGAACCCTCGTGAGAGAGAACGTCTCCAGCCCGGACCCTAAACAATCGATCCCTAAGAAAGTTTTCAATCATTCGGCAAAAAAATCAGTATATTTATATAAAAATTATCAAGATATAAATGAGAATTATTATCAATAAAAATTTTTTGAACTTTAGTTATATATTAAAACCCTTAATATTTCAAATAACGATTTCGGATTATAAGTTGGCTATGAAGAAGTGACAAAGTTAAGTTAAAAAATAGTGGTATCAAAAATTATGCATCCACTCGGACATCCATTAGGGGCCAGAGAAGTTGTAGAAAAAACAACAATCAATGGAAATGCTCTACTTCTGATTCGCTATCTCTTGCTCTCTTTTATCTCTCCTGTTTGTTGACTTGGTGGCTCTTTTTGACCGGAGAATTCTTACTTTTAAAAGAAATATACCGTCATTAACTTAGTATTAATTAGAAAAAGAAGAAAAAAATACTTTTCATATCCAAGAGTTTTAATAACACACCAACTAGCGGAAGCCGTGTGGTAACGGAAACGGAAATAAATGTACGCGTGTGTGTTTTGTTTGCCATGCAGAAAAAAAAACATCAGAACTCGTGCTGGTGCGAATTTCACACACCTGTAAGAGAGCAAATAAAAACATTAAGAAAAGGAGAGCGTGTATGCGTGTATGTGTTGTAAGGATGTGTGTTTCCTAACTTTAATATCCGTTGCACCCACATATTTAACTAAAATCGGAAACTTTTTAGTTTAATATTGTATGTTCTTTTCGTAATTTTTTTTCTTTCTATTTGTTGTTTTCTTGTAGTTTATTTTTTTGAGGTTCTTTCTTGACTTTTTCAGCTTATTTTTTTTAATTGCTATTTCTCAAGTCCTCTACTTTTAATTCTTTTGCTTGTTATTACCAACCTCTTGTTGTTGTCCGGGCATAAAAACCAACTTCTGTTTAAATGTGCCAGTGTGTCTACTGTTGTATAATTTAGCAATGGTTTTAACAATTGCATTATTTATTTTTTTTCTTTTCCTTAACTGGGATGTGGGCATTGGTTTATTGTTCTTGGTTTTGTTGCTCTCAACGTTTGCTCACTATATGTGTATATGCGTGAGCGTGTAAGAGTATGTGTTGTTGCGAGAGTAAATGTTTGTATGTCAAGGCCTTGACACATTTTAGTTCATGTTTTACCAACTGTAAAACCTTTTTATTAGTTAGTTCTTAATGCTGTCATTATAATCAAGAAACATACATACATGTAGTTTTTAAGCCTAAAGAAAGGGGAGGGGAGGGAAATGAAATTCTGGTAACAGTCAAACAGTGTTTTCTTTTCTGAGAAAAATGTTACATACGAATAATGTGCAATTCCTGCAGGTTTGAGTTGTTTTCTAAAAAAGTGTGCAGTAGTGCAAAAGAGAAAATGTTCTTTTGTAAATACCAACCCCTTAACCGCGCAAAAAATTTAAGGGACAAACACATAATTTTACAGGAGAAGTGTTTTTTATCAACTGTCTTTGCACTTTTCTTCTAATTTTGTGTTGCCAGTTCTAACGATTATAAAACTTTGAGATTTAATTTTAGTGATCGTAAATTATCGATTGCGATGAAAAAGTGAAAATCAAAAATTAAGTTACGAGTGCCGCTCAATAACTATTATTGACATATGACATTTTGTATTTCCCCCCTCTTAAGATTATTAATTTTTATCTTTATCTGACAATTATCTGGCAATTATTCGATTTTTAAGCTAAGCTTATGGTATCGGACCGACATTTGAAAATATTATTTTATTTTTTAAATATTATTTTATTTTGCAGAATATCTCGAATAATGAATTTAATAAATATTATTTTTTAATAATTATTTATTTTGTTATACTCCCAAATGAAACTCAAAATTATATTGAAATCAAAAAATTTAATTTGTTTTCGTTTTCAAGGAAAAATTAAAATTTTCTTAGTTTTCCTTGTGGATCTGTATTTCTTTCGATGGCTGCGTTGCATAAAAATGTTTAAGCTTTTATAATTTAATTATGCATAAATGGTTCATAAATGAGGATAATTTACCCAAAAAAATTAGATTATCATCTATTCCATTGTGAAAAAAAATCTTTACATTTTATACTTTCAAATGATTTAATATTTATGTAAAAGTTTTCCAATAACATTGAACTGCTGCTCCTCTTTCTTAAATCTCTGGAGCTTTTGGCTCAAATCAGGCCAAATAAAAACAATACTTGTAAACACTCAAAGATAAATAGGATTTTTGACTTTAAGGAGAATAGGAGCTTAAAGAAGGGAAGGACGAGGCGGGGTTAGAGAGGAAAAAATTATGAAAAGATTTGCAAAAATGATAAATAAAACAGAGCAAGCAATTTTCCGCACTGCGTTTACGCACGCTGTAGTTCTCATTGTTACCAATATGGTTGGTATATAGACGGATGATGATGGCGATGAGAGTGTTGTAAATGAGAGATACGAGTAGTAGTTGCTGCTATTATGTATTGTTGGTTTTTTGATTTATGTTAAATTTTTAGAGTTTTCTTTTTAGCAAAGTAACAATATTTTTTTGGCAAAGGATAAATATATATATCGGCGTCACTTGTATTGTTTGTTTTACGCTACTTTTTTTGGAATTTCAAAAAGGTCAAATGACCAAACCAACCAACCCATAAAACGAGTCCTGTGAGCGTGTGTTTGCTTTTTGTCCCCAGTCTGCTTGATGCTGTCGTTCTTTTACCGCTACTGCTGCGATATTTAGCACTTGACCTAAATTATTTAATTTGTACATTATAATAATGAAAAGTCAACCGAGCCGCCATCCATTTTTTCATTTATCCAGCCAAACAAACCAAACCAATCATGCAATTCCAAGTACTAGTCATTTCAACCGACAAACAACTAAATGAGTGAAAAACAACTACAGCAAAATTATTAAGCCGCCAAAAGAAAAACAAAAGAAAACTTTTTCATAATGACTTGATTTTATCATTAACGTCGAAAATAAACTAACAAATAAAATGGAGCAAAAAATTTTTTTTCGCGGAGGTTTTACATTTTTAAGGTTTTTTTTTTGTTGCAGATTTTTAAATAAAAACCAATTTTATATTGAGAAGAATTTTAATTGGAAAAATTATAAATTTAATGTGGAAAAAATGCTTCCAAAAGAAGACTAGAAGACAGTTAACTGATCTATGGAAATATAGGGAATTTCACAAAGTTGAAACGCTGCGATATTTTATTTTTTGTTGAGAAAAAACTGCAATTTACATAGAAATAGCATAACGCCAGATGTAGCGTGAAATACAAAATTAAGCCTATAGTCTTGTCTAAGAGTACTAGGCGTTCTTAAATCACATTGGAGGACAATCGTCAACCACTTTTAACAAGCAAGGGTCACTCACATTGAACTTTTCAGCAAGAAAGACTTGAATGCAACAGCCAATTTAAAAAATTTTCCATTATTAGAAATGAGATATAATTTTTGCTTTTCTCCTTACGCAAGGACCACATTTATATACATGTGTAGGTAAGACGACATGATGTCATTTGCCCTTATTATGATTGTCGACGTCGACGTCACATTAAGTCGACATCAATATATTGGCAATTGTGGAATTGTTATCGAGAACTATTAAATATTATTGATAGGATATTACTACTACTATGGCTTATAAGATCACAATTGGCCATCAATATTAGTTAATTATTGCCTACAACGAGTTCAGAACTGATGTCTTTTATTTAGTGTCGAATTGGTGTGATGTCGACGCGACAATCATAATAAGAGAAATTATTAGTAATTAGGGATGAGAAACACATTGGCCATTCATCGACAGCCTGTAAACAAACAACCCAAAATTTATTTCTGTTTTCTGATGATGACATTCCGAAGATGCTTTGAAATATTGAAGAAAAGAATAAGACAAGGATTATAATTTGATCTGGAGCTCGATTTTTTTAATTAAAAATATACATATTAATTTTAAAATACATTGAAATAAAAATTAATTCGGTTAAATGGGGTATTTATACAAAATAATAAAAATATATATCCTTTAAAAAAATATATCTACTCTCGCCATTCATAGTTATTTCCAAACTGACTAACAAAAGCCCCCTACCACCATTGCAGCTAATTAGGCTCGCATATGATATTAAGGGAATCAATAAGCTTTCAATATTAGCCTACCAAATACGAGGCTTGTACGACAACAAATACACCAAGAGCTAATGCTCTTCTTCTATTAATCGTAGATGGCGTTCTTAGTAGTTAACTCTGATGATTGACACAAACATCAAAGTTGTCTAAGCTCTCACTGCAAAGGGCGCCACTAACCAACATAGTTATCCCAGTAAGATCACATGCGATCATCTAAACACAGCAGTTTTGAATAGTCAAGGCCATATCGGGGCTTAAATCAGGAGATTTAACATCTTTCATAGAGATCTCTGCAGAAGTTTTAAGAACGATGAGCAGGGAAAGAGTTTTCGAGTACAAAGGTATCTGTATACAGTATGAAAGGAATTAAACGTGTTTGTCGGGGTATCTGCATGGTTTAACAGTAAACCAAACGAAGGTTCGTTCTCTCTTTTCTTCATTGCCTCTTTTCAGGAAAGATGGAGCAACCAGTTCAGAACCTAGTGAGCCAGTTGTTTAGTATCTACCGGAAGCCTATGTAACCTAAACAAACTTATAATCAGCAACCATCGCACTATTCTCGATAAAGCGTCCGCAATACTCGCATCAGTATGCAATGCTATCAAAGTGTCGGGGAATTACCAAGATAACATGCTTCCGTAGGAGGGTTTACCAAGTATATTGGCTCTAAATTATTGGCATTTTCCATTACTACGTGATCTGACCAGCAACCTTATTCACCTGATTTTCGACAGCCATAGCACATCAATCCACATCTTGTATTTCTTAAACACTAGTATTCCTTAAACAATCAAACAAAATATATATTTAACACATTTTCCTTGTAATCTTCTCATAAGCAACTTGAGGCAACTTGAGGAATATATAAAAAGTAAAAAAACCTCAAACCTGCCATGTCATCCATAATTGTACCTTCTTCAGCTTTTCATTATATTACACGTTTAAATACACAATTATAACAACAATAAATTCTTATTTTACTGCATAAACTAAAGTTACACCTACTTTAGGATACAACTTTTTTCAAGGAAAATGCAAAAACAAGTAAAAATAAGGAATCAAGAAACAAAAATAAAAAATATTTGTATTGTACAGAACATAAAAGAACAGTTCTTGTATGGATATAAAAGAAAGCTCAAGTACGACTAAAGAAATTCGCAAAAGTCACAAGGCGATCGAAGCACAAAACTAGCAAGATTGAAAGAAATATGTATAATAAACTCATAAAAGAAAATGAACTAAAGGCCAAATGGAAGAGGATAAATATTTATAAAATAAATAAATGAATGAATAAATAAAATAGAAACAGCTTTAAATTTCATGTAAAAAAGAACTTCTAAGGAACTCTATAAGATCCAGTTTGGTTAATATCAGTACAAGTAACTTTGCATCGGCACTTGGGGTCTTGCAGGGATAGAACTAATACAAAGATGGTCATAATTGATTACTATCGACTGAGTCTCAGAGCATTTAGGAGAGAACCCCACAATTAGGCAAAATATAATTTCGAGAAAATACATTTCCTAGATGAACAAATGCGATAGTCAGAAAGAGGTCCACCTGCACCAGGACAAAGTGAAATGTTAATGCGTATTTTGTACCAGCGACCCCACTGGTATGTAATTATTCGAACACGACCTTAGTGAGAAGTACTCGTAGACCGTCAACTGCACGCGATACACATCAGTGAAAGTAGTTCTGTTTTAGATTGAATGATGAGTGGATCTGAACGACATGTGGCTCCGTCAGAACGGTGCTACGTGTCACAAATAACGATTATTACTCATGAAGTGGTCATCAACATTTTGCGATTAGTTAGAAACTGCTAGATTTATGTATACGAGATTTTCTAAAATTCCAAATCAGACAATACCGTCAACATCAATATAACAACGGCAATTGCTCAAATTTTGCCAGATCTATGTGACAGAAGTCAAGAAACGTCTGGAATAAAAACCATCACGCGAAGCAGAGTCGAAAACTTCAACGATGTCACATTTCATATATAATGCCATGAAAGTAAGGTGCCTCGGTAGGGTTGTCTGGATGCTTTAAGTTTGGTTCCCAGACTCTGCATAAACGAGGTCTGTTCATCAATAGAACAGGAGAATTTTAATTTTTCACCAAAAAATATTTATTTATTCATCAATTGCTATTTTGTCCTCTTCAAAGTATTCCCATTTAGATATAATAAAATTGCACCAGCGTTTTTTCCAATCCTTGTATTTATGATACAATTGTATTTGTACCATTTCGATCAATAAATTAACGACTAGAAACGGAACCTCAGTTGCCACTCATAATATCGTTTTTAGCAACTGGCAACTCAACGGTGGTTCGATTTCCATCCATAATAGTTGAGTCAAAGCACCTCTCACATTGGATTTATTTTGAGAAAAACGTTCTCTACAAACCAGTTTTTTTTTAATATATATTTTTTGTTTAAACTGTTTTCAGTGTTTAGGTTTGCTAAACAAGTAAAAGGTTAATTAGTAAAACAAGTTTGAGAGTTTTGCCGATAAAAGAAAAAACTTTCCTAGTCTAAAAGTTTCGATAATAAACTTTTTTAATCAATTTCGAAAAAATTTATATACGTAGACGAAAAAAATTTGATAAACAAAAGCAGAAAGAGAAAAACAAATTTTTTTCATAAAATAATATATACTCGTATATAAAGTTTGCGAATAACCTTAATAAAATGTATGAGAAAATAACCATAATATAAGTATAATAGTTTTTTAAATAATTATTTTGATTTTTCCATTCTTCGCCTGAAAGCATACTTTGGTTTTAGGACATTGATCAAGCCTAAAATGCACACATTCTTCCTAAAATTAATTTACACTCTCTTTTTCCCCATTTTAAATTGAAATGCATGTCACAAAATATACTTATGTTGACAGTTAAATTGTTGTATAATGACTGTCGTTATAAGTTGTTGTTTACATTTTCTTATAAAACAACAAAGTGAATTTTTCATTTTATTTATTAAAACATGTCATAAGCTATTTTTTGTTTGCTCTTTTTTCTTTCTAGTTAAAAATGTAACGATATTTGTGTCATAAATTTATAATAAAATTATTGCAACTGAATGAAATATATAACGTGTCTCCGGATGTCTTTATGGATCTCGTGCCAATTGATAAACACATGTTTGTCAAATTGTAAATTAATAATTACTCAGGTATGTACATGTATTTATAAATTTGATGGCATACAACATGCAGCATTAAATAAAAAGCAAATATACTAACACGCTAGCCTATCCCTACATGGATAAATATTTGCATTTGATTAAATTTTATAAAAAATTTAATTAGTTGTGCATCGAAACCACAAAATTAAATGGTTATGTGGGATAAATACAAGCAAAAGCAGATATAAAAAATATTTTTAATGATATCATATGATTTTGTTTAATAAATGATAAATAAAAAAATAAATAATTTTCTCACCTCCCTCACCCATGGTTTTTAGCGGTAAAGGAACCTGCCAAATTTAATTTTTTTTTTTTTTTGATTTTTAATATATGTCTATATCACCTGGTTTACCAGTTAAAGTCAAGATCACAGAATCTATATGATGGGAATTATTCATGTGATATAAAAAAAAAATTCCAAAGATTTCTTTTCGGTAAACGACACCGCCTCTCATAGGCTTCGTCTAAATTATACCATATTAATTTTTCTTTAGAATCACTTCCAACAATCGTGCCTTTTTGTCACTTTAATACGAATTTCCGTAAAGTAATACCTTCGACATACAGGAGAACCGTTCTTTCACCAAATAAAAAAAAAATCAAAATGAAAATCAAAGCAAAAAATATTTAAAAAAAAATCATTATTGCTTGGGCAGGGACTATCATAAATATTTGAGAGATTTGCAATGACTCTCTGAAATAATCTAAACAGAAATTTACAGCCAGCCTCCACTAACAAAATGATATTTTTACGAAAATAGTCTAATTTCTTATTATGTCATTATCTTCTTAGAAACAGTTGTCAAAATGACATTACGTTGTTTTATATTATTATATATTTCTATTTTAAAATAGAATAATTTGATGCTAAATGATTCCCAAAATCGATGGGAGTTTATCACACGACTTCAAAACGATCGTTTTGAATTCGTTCGATTTCCATCACATACAAGATTGTTCGTTAAAGGAAAATTAAATAATTCTGGTAAAAGCGCAAATCGAGCGAATTATAAACCGGACGCAAAAATGAAAAAAAACCTGTTTAATAAATGGCGAATTTCTATGGAACCCAAAAATACAAGCACACACTTTCAAACAAAAAAGCATATTAAATATCGATCCTCAAATGGAACAAAGCATGTCTTCTAACCGAGAAATATTTTTGAAAATTGGTTCACAAACAATAGAGTTATGCGTGTATAAAAACATTAAAAAGAAATTAAACTGAGAATTGATAGTCTCCTTCTTTTTTGACGTCAGTTAAAAACTATTTTTTTTTTTCTCAAATCAAATTCTTATTATACATTCGTTACCGATTGTTTCAGCAGTTGTAAACTAACGATAATGTCATCGATTGTTTACCTTTTTTCTTTAAAGGAGATAAACATACACATAAAAAATAAGCTTAGCAAGTAAAAATTTAAAGAAAATCTAAAGAATGATATACTTATATGCATAATACATGATATATATGCAGTAAGAGATTGTAGTCTGTGCCGGTCGTATCATTTTACAATATTTGATGACGAATTCTTTAAACAATCCGGCAAGGCAACACTCTTATGATCAGCCTAGAAAATGTTGTTATACGCGATAGCGTGCAAAATTACCCCTAGTAATCGACTCATCATCTAACTCGAAGTTCATAAGTTTCAATTTGCATAATAATTATTTCGAACGAGACTATTGATTGTCTCCCAGAGGTGACTTCAAAATTACTCGATTTTACTTCCATAGATTAGGGATTTCAAAATGGCCTCCAAAGACAATATAACTGAAATAATAGCTGGAATTCGGTCGAATCTATGTGATAGTCTTTGAAATTTTTTCGCTTCGGATCCGCGTCAAAATTCGAAGCCGAAGATATTTGAGCAAAATTATACTTCATGATATGCATTTCAATAAATTAACAGAAAAAAATGTTCGCATTTCTTCTCTCCTGTTTCATCATCTGCCTACGCTGATTGGAATATTCTTTAAATAATACAAAATATCTAGCAAGAAGCATACACAACTAAAAACAAATGATTAGTAATTGACAATTTCCATTTAGAAATTTGATTGTTTGAACATGGATGGCGCCCGCATTTATAACAAAGTATTTCTTTTACCAAAAACTATTTAAAACAAATTGTGAATGTATCAGACATGGCAAATAGAAATTTTCTAATGGTATTCAACTTTAAAAAAATTTACTAATGGTTCTTGGGAAGCAATAAGAATTTCGTTCCAAAGGTTAGGTTAGGTTAGGTTGATTGGAGGGGTGTGATAGCCCATGTCATACGACATACACTTAAGCCAGTGAAGGCTTGTTGTGCGCTTCCTTTAATTATCAAACACAAACTGCCAGAGTTCTGCGGCAGGATTCGAACCTGCGACCCTCGCACTACGAGTCTAGTACACTACCTACTAGTCTACGAAGGCCAGTTTTGTTCCTTAGAATTGACTTTTATCTTCTTTTTAAAGCGGTTTGGTCTTTTTAAAACCAGAAATATATTTTGTTGGTCTCAAGTTTGTATCGATTTAAATTGTTTATTTTTCCCAAACAAAATGGTGCTATTTATGATAAGTTTTCGAATACTTTCGCTGGTTGGAATTTCAAGTAAAACTTTGTATACGACTAGTCAAAAATCATTCTATTTTGTACTGCAATTTAAAGTAAAAACTTATTGTTCTTAACACTACCACAAAAATGTCCAAGAGATAAAAAATGTCTTATCTTTATTAATTGAAATAGTGCATATTATGTCCTCAACTGGACGTCAGGCTAGTAGAGGTAGTATACGGATAGTGGGGTGGTCCTACATACTCATTTTACTATGCGATTTGTTGAAAAAAATTAAAAAAAAAATAGTAGTTGTTACGATTATTATTGTACATCTATTCATATATTGACGCATGTCAACATGTATATCTTATTACATAAACTTATTATATATATATATATATATATATATATATATATATATATATATATATATATATATATATATATATATATATATATATATATATATATATATATATATATATATATTAACAAATTAAATTTAAATTTAAAATTTTAAATTTGAAAGTATTGATCAAATTTGGGCCGCACCGGGGTACGGCAAAAAACTCATTAGCATTGAATTACCCACCCCTGGAAAGCAAACAAAAGCAATGAGATGTAAAACAGAAACAAATTTCTTTTACACACATTTCATTGCTCTAAAAACGCTCCTCCCTAAAACAAATAACAAATAAAATATGGTAAGGGAAAAGTAACATACCATAGGCCTAGAAACAACAACCTCTATAAACCAAATTACAACAATGAAAGGGGAATAAATAACTCAGTTTTGATGACAAAAATTAATATATGTATGTATGTATGTACATACTTATATAGTACATATACAAATGGTATACATACATATTTACATACTTCAAATAAAAACTGAAATAATTGCATGTACATACATATGTATGTAGTAATAAAATGTCTTGTAATACAAACATCTTCAAATTCTTCTGATTGAGATAAATAGAGAGAGAGGGAGATGTTCGCAAGCTAAACATATAGAGCAGTGATGACTAAATTCTTAATTTCCATTACACGTGTGCAGAGACCACAAAAAGCTTGTTGCCGCGACCTCGTTGCACGTACACATAAAGTTATTCGCGCTAATTGCGATGAGCAGCACTCACTTGTTGATTCGTGACCATTTCAACAAAAATTAAACTACAATAATGGACATTCAGATTTCGTTGAAAAAGGAACTCTGTAAAACTTTTTAAAATTGCACGTAGTAAAAAGGATTATTGCCAATTTTAGTGTTTATTTGTAAATATTATTCGTTACAGGCAATTAAAAATTTTCAGTGTTCAAGTAGGAAAAGATCAATATTACCACTGTTGCCTACCATATACAAGTTGGCATAAAAGTATTATCATAATTTGTGCTGGATGCCATTTAGTTATAAACGAAAAAATCTCTATTTTCATAAAAAGTTTATTTGAAAATGTAAAATTTATTACATTAACTGGAAAAAATTATATGGCTCAAATGGCCAACTCCCGAGTTGATGCATAATTGCGCTCGTTTTACCGCAGTTTGATTTGCCTGTTTGCAAAACAATTGCCTCCAAATTGGCAATCACTTTTTCACTGCAAATGCCGCACCAAACTGTCACTTTGGGGCGATGCGATGGCTCATCATGCTTTTCATGTGGATTCCCTATGCACAAGAAAAGTAAATTTTGTTTGTTACATTACCACTTAAGTGGAAATGGGCATCGGCTCCCGTCCTCTTCTTGCGCCAAGTGTAACATAATAGTAATTTAACCTTGTCCGACAGTCGGCAGGCGGCATTTCGTGAACAGTTTGCAATTTATAGGGAAATATTTTCGAATTGTTTACCAAAATTTGTTGCAACGAATGTCTGGAACACCATTTGTACAAGGCGCTCAGCGTCGACGAAATTCACGCTGCGTTAAAACAACAGACTGAAAATTTGTCAAATAAGTAGAAACAATACCCCCCGTTCTTGAGATATATATCTTTGACATTATAAATGTCAAAGATCACTGAAATGGCGCCATTTGGAAAAATAGCAGCCAATTCGAATTATGACATTATTATTACTCCACCTTGTATATACTTATGTACATGAGTTGTGAAAATTTTAGTCTATCAAAACAACTCAAAACAGAGAGAAAATAATGTCGAAATTTGGCACTTTTGCCTGCAACATATCAACGTTAATGTCTATGGTTAGGAACATTGAAAAAAAGCCTCCAATTTAGGGTGGAGTGAAATTTTCACTACACGATTGGCAATTCATTAAAAAAATAATTGGAATTTTGGACGGCGGCATACCTTGACTTTTATTTCTTCACAAATAACGTTGGTGAGGGCTCCTGTGTCGACGATGAGCGCTATAGATCAATGAAAAACAATTTATTATAGGATGGATGGAGCAATTATGAATATGAAAGAATTGTTGCTCCGCAACTCACCACACAATGGCAATTCTGCATAAAAGATTTAAGGGCGTCGTTACTTCTCGCAGGAATAAAGTAAATTTAATTTTAATATCGTGATAATATGACCCCTATAGACTTCTATTATAGACTAAGCTCTATAAGAGCAATAGTCAAATGCCCTCAAATTCAATATACACTAGAGCCCCGACTTGCGTCGTCCCGATTTGCGTCGTTTCGATTTGCGTCGCTTTTTAAAAACTGGAAAAATTCGATTTGCGTCGTTGCAATATCAAGTTGCGTCGTTTTGACCCCGATTAGCATCGTTTTGATTTCGATTTGCGTCGTTTTGATTTCGATTTGAGTCGCTAAAAACGGTTAAATTGTTTACTACAGCATTGTGGATTACTACTTTTAGCATTTGTAGTGCCTGATATAGCTTCTTTTCTGTCTTTTAGCATTTTTACAACTTCTGGCCTGTACATTAAGAAGTTTTAAAATTGCGTAAAATAAGGGGAATTCCCTTTTCTTTGTTATATAAGTGGTGCTAAGAACAACTGTCTGGTTATGGCAAGAATTTAGCGTGTTATTTGCCAAAATCATTTGAAGACAGCTCAATGTAAGCTAAATAAATTAAAATTTTTTAATGCATCTACTTTTTATGAATATACATACATATGTACATATGTAAATGAATTTAATCTTTATTATGTTTTTTCTTAATTTATTGTTTTATTTCTTTATAATAATTACATATAAACATGTGTTGAAGTAAATGAAATAAATAAAAATGTATTCATACTTGTTTTTTTATCAAAAGTAACAATTTTTTTGCTTTTTTAGAATATTTTCCCCAATATATTAAATTTCAGTGCATTTATATAGAAAAATGTGATTCGATTTGCGTCGTTTCGATTTGCGTCGCATTTCTCCGGTCCCCAAGTCGGGGCTCTAGTGTACTTATATCAGCATATATCGCTCAAGTTCAAACTGCAGTCTCCCATATTTGGAATTCTCCAAAGAATGCCATATGTGGCATATTCCAGGTATAATGGCATATGCATGAGTATTTCATGCCATTTAAATAAATAACCACTCGTCCTTATTGGGACATTTTGTATGGTATTCGCAATACATAGGAAGATTATTTGCTATACGAAACAGTAGCTATGTAATAGAAAAAAAATAAGTACGCATATGCAAAGTGTTTACTAATTTGTATCCTTAATTACAAATAAACATAATCCCACTTATAATTGTCGTCATCGAGATTGGCAATGTAATTGTGGGATCGTTGTCGACAACAATTACATAAATATTTTTGATAAGCCATTATTATTGCTAAGGGTTATAAAATGGGAAGTGGACGTCAATAACAGTCAACGGCCATTTCTTACCATCGACTTGATTATTTAATTAAAAGAAATTCATTTTTTATCCTTATTTTTCAATAATTTCTGCCCAATAATTGTATATGTTTTTGTTCGAATTGTGGCAGCGCTGCGCGTGCCTCAGTGTTGTTCTTCTTATAAGAGAATAAAGGAAGACAAATCCGCTACTTTGATTGTGTGCATATTTTTGTTGTTTATTGAACAAATACAATTTCCAGCAATGGAGATATTTCACATACACATACCCAGCAAACACAAGGGATTGATTTTAAATTCCGCATGATTTTGGTATGCAATCACATCAAATATCAAACAATAAAAAACGAAATAGAGAAATGAAGGTTTCCCGAACAAAAAGAACTTTATTTTGATTTTTTTTTAAATCGTACACTATTTCCCCATATTATGTAAGAAGTTGCGTAACGGTTATCGACATTAATTTAAAGCCACTTACTTGCCTTTTCTAGGTCTTAGAGAATAGTTGGGTCTGTCAGAAGTAGGCCGTTGTTGTCAACAACGAGTACATGCGAGCAACTGTCAAATTGTTTGCGTGTCGGGAATTATTTATATCGCTGGGTTTCTCTAATGGTATTTTCCATGAAAAAAGTGCAATATTTTTTTTACACTTTCAAGGGGAATTTAATGTTCTTTGATAAGCGAAAACTGAAGGCCAACTTAAATGTCGAAATTCCGTTTTCCAGTACAACTTTGAAAGACTGTTAAATAATATTTAGAGTATATTAAATGTCAAACATATTAACACAAGAAATTGCTGACTTTTTTGTTTAGTAGGCAAAAACATTGGCGGTCATCGACAAATAATTTAATGGTAATAGAGAACAAATAAAATTACAGAAATACTTTTTTAAAATTTTTGGTTTTTTAAAATGGTCACATTCATAATTTTATTCCGCCTTTCGAAATATTTCTTTATTTAATTGAAGTTGCTGTTTTGGGAAAATTGTGAACTTTTTCTATAAAGCTTTGTAATGGCCACATTTTAATTTGAAAACCATTGAACTAAAGTTAAAAATTCGAAACCTAATTTCACACCGTTCTAAGCTGTGATTGTAATTCGAAAATAATATTTTAGAAGGATTTCATATTAAACTGAAGTTAATTTATGATTTAAAAAATTCTGTGTAGATTGAAAATAAAGTTTTAAATCAAATAATAAAACTATTATATGTTAGAATGTAAATCCAACGATTGGAGCTGTGTTTGTTGGGTGTAGACACTACCCACATATTGTACATACTGCTATTAATGCAACTGAAGACTTAATATCCTTAAGAGGCTTACTTAATTTATAGGGATTGTGCATATAAGAGGATACATTATACTGGTTGCTGTGATGGTCTCGTCCGGATGCCTCTTAAGAAAATATTCGTATACTCGTACATACATGAAATTAAGGATTATTTCTTTTGTTATCTAAAGAGCAGCGTTATCCAACCATAAGAGTATTTCATGCTCGAATAGTTTTCTTTTACGAAGAGAAGCTAGTAAGGCCTCTCAAAAATATCAAGTTACAAAACACGAAACGTTGTTCAAACACTTCCACTCGATAAAAAAAAAATATTACACAATTATGGGAATCCAGGAGTCCAAGATTTCTTAAATGTCCTCATTCTAAGCCCGGAGAACTGCAGTGTTTTTCACAATGAAATTCTCACTATTAGAGGGTCCGGATTGGCAACTACTTTTATAGCTTTATACCGGCTTTAGAATCCCCACTTCTAAGAGCAAAACAGCTCTAGAAAGGCGATCAGCTCTGAGTGAAATGAGCTGAGCAGTTTAGTTTGGTATAGAGATCATTTGTGTCCCGTAGCATTAGGATGATGAGCTATCTAGACGAAGCACAACCTAACGGGTTCCACCGGAATTACAGACTTAGGCGTAGGACTCACTCAGACTTAGGTGTGGGACTGAGCAGTAGATAAAAAGGAGATAAGTCGCTAGAAAAGGCTTGTGGCCTCGCTAAAATATAGGGTACACACCGCTCTACTGAACTAGAAGGCAATTATCAATATTGATGTCTCATCCGCAGGCATGCACAAAGGATAGGAGTTAAACACAACGACTTCTGCCGCAACAGCACGTTATGGATAATGAAAGAGTGCAGAACGCTTCTTGTCGCTTAGCAAGGAGACAAAGGACCTCTATAGATTCTTTTGAATATAAAGGTGTCCTCGACATTGTGGTTATTAGGACGCAACTTCGAAATAAACTCTTGCTGGGTTGACACGATGGGACCACGCTTAAGCAGCTGTCATGGTATTACAATGCATCAATGGGCCTAATGGCGTAATCGTTATTTTACACAAAAACATTGCCCTCAACCAAAGCAGTTTTATATAATTTTTTCAGTGATTTACAAGACTAATATCGGTCATATACTCTTTTGAAATGAAATAAAAATTTATATATGTATTTGTGATTTTCTATTTTTGTGTAGACTTATTATCCTCCAAATATTTAAAATAAAGTGAACATAAATTTGTTGCATTTCAATATAAAATATGGTTGATATTCTGTAATTGTCCACCGCCTTTGTCTTTTCACAAATCTTCCTTTTATAGTCGTAAAACAAGTAAAGCAAGCAGAACAAAACACACAGACAAGACTGTCAATTAAAAAAAAATTCAATAAATGATTTCAATTTCCTACTAAATATGATTTCAAAAAATTATTTTTTTAAGGGAGAGTTATTACACCAAGAATTTTAATGAAAATGATTGCTGCTTCTGGTTTTTGTTACTTCTTATTTTAAATACTATATACTTATACTTTACAATATGGCACGCGTTTGCTATTAGATAAAATATTTGCTTATTTTATTTTTATCTTTTGCTTTTCTTTGATTTCCTTAATTGGATCAAATGAATTTAGTTATTAGGACACAAACAAAAAATAAACTACGTATTATAAACCAACATTAGGGGAAAAGACTGACGTTAAGAAAATTTTCAATTAGATTTCAATGATTTAATAATTTTTATGAGCTGGAGCCATTTTTATCACATTTTTGGAAATAAAATGCTTTCAAGAAATATTAGAATTTTTTGCCAAATTGGTAACAAAAGAGCCGATGTGATTGTGACAAAATTTACATGCAGTTAAGAGAGGAGTTTATGTAGTATGTAGGAGTTTGAATTTACAGATGACACTCCCCCACATCACTTAGAGGTATAGTTATGAGATCCCAAAGAGGGGTTCCTCAAATATATAAAATTCCCTTTCATAAGGATCCCATTTAAGCACATAAGAAGTCTTTGCGCTTCAATTAAGAAATAAAATTTCATATAACAAATTTTCGACAGATTTGCTTTGTTATATTTTTATTTCATTTTATTTCATATTGGCTCTTTCAGTAAAATCAACAGATTTATTAATGATTTTAACTTTACAAGATGATCCATTTTATATTCCATTGTAAATTTTCTGTTTGGTTTTAATTTTTTTTTTTTTTTTAATTCACAAATACAACTGAGAAACGGCTCTTATATTGGGGTATAGAGCAGACCTTCGGTTTCATTTTCCATATGCTCCGTCTGAGTGACAACAAAGGATGTGGTCACATATGGACATAATTCCTCAAAGACCATTGAAAAAGTTTCTAGTTGATATTAAATATGTGGCCTGCTTTTAGGGACTCATAGGTTAAGTTAGATTCAACAGGCAGCTTTCGCTGACTTGGATTCAAATTTGGTGCCGAAACAGATAGAGAATGGAAAATCGGAAACAGAAAAGTAAAGAAAGCAAAAAACACCAAGAGTTTACGACAGGGATCGAACCTGCGACTCTAATACACTAGCCACTAGTCTATGACAACAGCCCTGTTTTTAGACAAAACGTATTTAGTTTTGAGTGAAATATGTCGTTAAGTTAAAAGTTAAAAACATTAAAAAATAATTAAAATTAATCATGCGAATAAAAATTAAATGTAAAAAGCATACTTTTTTCATATACCATACATTAGAATGTATAATGTACTCCAAGACAATGAACAAAAAATCGTGTTTTGTTAACATTATGAAAACGACAGACATCAAATACAATGAATAGGAATTGAAAAAACATATTGAAATTAAAATCATTAGAAATGATACGGATCACAAGTTCTGGATCTCAATGATTTCTTTTTTTACGGAGTTGGTTATTGTACTGTATATTGTATTGTGTTCCTCTTTAAACCACTGTCTAGGTAGCAGTTCCAGCGGAAGCCTAATTTATTAATTAGCAAGTCCTTATTTAATTTGTGTATCAGAGATTGGGCAGGAATATCAACAAACTTTACTTTATCTGCCACTATGTACTATATATATATACCTGTATACTCCTTACCATTCCTCTACAATACACGTATTGTAGAGGTTCAAAATCAATAAACTAAAAACCAAATTGTCTGTCTCATTGGTTAAATTGAAAAGTACAATTCGCATTTGAGCTAATTTCTACTTAAGGTAATTGCAAATATTTGTTAAGTAATTTCATTTGATTGTCGTCCTTTTATTTATTGCTTCTTTGATTTTTCCTGCTTTTAACATTTAACATTCAATTTCCCTGAAAACAATCTTTAAAAAGATTTCCTTTCATTGTTTCCGTTCCACTTTTACTCTCTCTTGTAAGCAAATAGTTTAAGTTGAAAAAATGCATTATTTGAATTGGTAAGGTATGTTTTTAAGGATATTAAAGGATATAAAATATCAAAACTTCTGCAAGATTTCTGCCGGACGTGTAAAATAAATTTGAATAAATCAACAAAAACATCATTCACATCGAAACTTTAAATAGCCTGCCAGGTTCCACATTATTATCAGTCTCGGTGTTCTGGGCTCGATTTCCATAAAAATCTATTGTCTACATTCCATCCAGATTGGTATTGATTTCGCATTTGCGGTTCCAATCGGTGTTCTTTTTTCTTATTCAGACTGCGTTTATTTTGTATACATTATATATAGTGCAACACAAACTTGAAGGCGGCACGTACTAGAAGGATCAAGATAAGGCTATTAAAATATTTCTTAGTTCTTTTACTAAAACAATTTTTGTATGTCTTTATAAAACTTTGCCGCCTGAAAATGTAAACTTTGAACTTTTGTATTGCAAAATCTTTCTATATGCTTTTTACTAACGTGCAAATCTGACTAAATTCCAGGTATTGTAATAAAGAAATTTGATTGAATTGGAATTTGAATTCATAATTCCAATTAAGTTATGTGACACGAATAAATTCGAATATCTTTACATTTATTACCCAGAATTACTTGCATACATTAGGAGCCACTTTTAAATCTTTTTATGACACGCAAAGCTCACTATAAGCTTTTTATTAACATGCAAGGCTTATTAAGGAAATATTTATTATTATTTCGCTCCTAACAGTATGCACGTTTTATGCTCCTTAATGCATATTAGGCCAGCACAAAATATTTGGTAATTTCAATTAAAAAATTTATGTTTTCAGTCTTCAAAACTTAAAATTTCATTCATTTTCATTTCGGTGAAGAGTTCGGTATCACTTCAATCTTTTTTCTTAGTAAGCCAATATATTCTGTAGCACTTAAAAATAAGCAGGTTTTGTACCTCTTAATGAATATTAAGGTAACAAAAAGTTTTTGATAAAAAAGAACCGATTGAATATAAGAAAAAACAATCACTGTAATAAAAAAAATTTTGGAACATATTTTCCGTTTTGGGAATTTCCGTATCTATTTAGGAAAAATTAACAACATATTATTAGAATAATTATAAGAAAACTCTTATTATCGGTGCCACCTCCGAATGTCGTTACAATATCTCTAAAAGCTTAAAAAAATTAAAATATAAAAAATTTTTCCCCAAAAATCATAAAATTCAATAATTTTCTCTGAAATTACTTGAAAGCTTTATGAGATACCCAACTATATCAAAAATAAAAATTATTAAATCAATGTGATAAGCATACACTCGTACATATGTATATACAATATGTATCATTTCTCTGTTTTTTTCTCTTCATTTCACAAATGTGATTACACTGTGTGTAATTTTTTAAGTCGTGGCAAAATAACCATATACGGACACCACTACGTGATAAAAGACTAAAAAAAAAGACCCGTGTCTCCCAATTTTTCCCAAAGTCATGCACTTTTTTATGGGCGGCCAGAAGATTTGGGGCCTCAGTATCATTTTCGCAAAAAAGTGATCATTTTCTCGGGCTCATATCTTGCAAACCGTTCCGAATTTCGATTTACTCTCTGAGACAAACTTGTAGCTCTTGTCATAAAGAACAAAAATTGCGTGTTGCACTGTGTTATTTATTTATTTTTCGATTTTTTATTTATTTTTCGATTCCAAACTGAGTTAGTACCGATTGGACGAATCGATTTAAGAATAGTATTTTTTTATTTTGAAATTATAAGCGCGTTCGTAAATGCATTACTCCGCTACAACAGACAAACAACTTTCCCTGGTATACGTATATATATCAAATAACACTCATTTATTATGTGACTAATGTATATGACTCGTATTTAAAATATTTTCGGATACCATCTGTTTCACTGTTACAGTTAAAAGCTTTTTATTTAATGTTATAGCGCATTACTGCATTTACGAATTTACTATAGATACATTAAAAGATAATAATTTTGGCTTTTTCTATAATTTGTAATATTTTTAATATATAAGTTTTTAATCGGAGTTTTGCTCCTACTTAAGTAGTTCAAGATATAGCAAACTAATAAGGTTTTTCCATTTTCTCCAGAATAATATTGTTTTCTGCAATGTATATACATAGATATTTAATAAATATTTTTTTTAATAATTCTGATTTGCGGATTTGAAATCTTTGTTTGAAATTATCCTTTCTTTATAAATTTTTGCCAAGTATTTAACTGGTTAATATGAGTAGCTGCACAAGTTCTAGCTTATAAAAAATATTAAAAATAAAACTATTTTGATTGCCAAAAAAAAAAAACAAAACGAAAAAATGTACACATTCAAACATTGAGGGAAAGTGTAATCACATTTGGTAAAATATAACCAAAACGGCAACGCTGATAGATATCTACATATGTACATGAAGTAGTTCATTACATGCGAGCATTAAAATTTCTTCCATTCGTTTTCATGTGGTTGCCGATTTTGATGTAATTGCAGGTAAAATTTAAATTTATTTACTAGAGTTGTCCGTTATTAGTAGTAGTGCGGGAGTCTAATTACGGGATTGCCTGGCTTCTGAATTCTTTTGCATGAAAAAGTTACAAGTGAATGAAAGTAAACATAATTAATAGTTTTCACAGTCCTGAATTTTAATTTTTCAATTCCTTTTTCACATACTATTTTTCTTGCTGCCACAGGCACCACTAATATTTAAAAGTACAATTACTTTTGCACGAAATTTATTGAAATTTTATATCAAAACCTGTTTAGTTCCACATTGGTTAAGTAAACTTGCCGCCAGCACTGCATTCATCTCGTTTGTAGCCAATATTAGTGATTGTCTTCTATAATCCACCAGATGAATAAAAATTTATAGTGAGTTTAGTTTTTGCAGGTGCCTAAGATTTATTAAGAACAAAATTTCGGAATATCTTTATCAGAAAGACTATAGGGCAAAAAATTGTAATTCGTCTTTATGGCAGTTTTTGGGCTAATCCAGAATAAATGATTTGATTTGAAGAATTATAAGAGCTTAAAAGAATTCTTTATAAATTGATACAGTGGTCCAAGGTCTTCAAATTGGGTTCCGTTCACAAGGAAATTTTAAATCGTTTTTGTCACAGACATTTGTTATATACTATATACAAAAAATCTGAGAGAAAAATAAAATAGACTCACGTTGAGTAAATTGTTTGTTGTGTTGGTTTGTATAGAAACATTCTAAGCCTACTATGATTATGTATTTGTTGTAATTCATATGCAATATTGAAATTCTCATATTGTATTTGATTTACGGGCATAAACATCCGAGGTTGAATGTTTTCAAACTGCTTAAACTTCACTGACGATTTGGTTTTAGCAACCAATGAAATGTCGGCATATGAAGAGCTAAAGCCACAACAAAATTCTGATTTAATCTGAAGCAGTTATAAACCTAAATTTGTTATATTTTTTAATGTTAATAACAAAAAATTTAAAATCAAATTTATATTGAACAAATAAGAGAATAAGTTTTTATCAAGAAAATTAAATTAAAAAAAAAAAACTTTTTCAAAATACATATGTAATATATATGTATGTATTTTTATTCAAGCAAAAGCATTTATATTTACCGATACATAATGGAAGCTCAAGTTGTTTAAAAACTTCTCGAAGACTTCAGTAAAAATATGTAGTTTATTTTAGAGTGGTAGTAGTAGTCGTAGTAGTAGTAGTAGTAGTAGTAGTAGTATAATCCTAAATACAACTTTATGGCCTGGATTACGTTAGTGACTGCTTATGTTGATTGATTGTTATATATAATTTTTCAATAAATATTTGTTTTATTAATTATTATTTCTTTATTTATTTCATATTTTATTATTGTTTAGAATAAAAATATTCTGTTAAATAACTTTTTTCATTCACAAAAATAGTAGCAAAAATTCACTTTTTCAACATGATTGATTTTCTCAAAGAAAAAATAAGTACGCACACACATAAAAAATATATTATGTCCCACTTTAAAAAAAAAGTCAAAGAAATTTTACACTTTTTTCTTCTTTTTCTCAAATACTTATTTGTAATAAATAAAAGCCATTGTCAATGTTAATTATTTTCACCTTCAACAATATTGTACATACTACACAAGACAACGACAATACATATGTATTATATTTTGTCGTAGGCATGGAATCTATCCCATTTTGTATTTTCCATTCACATCCATTCAATGGCGGTTACACACGACCACACAAATAAGTCATACTTATAACAACAAAAAATATATATGTGCTATATAGAAAGAAATTGAAAAACAGAAATTATAATCTTTAAATAAAAATCTCCGCCTAATAGTAGGCAAACAAAAATAGTTTACACATACAAACAAGTTGGTGTACATAATCGTCTATGCCCCGCTTGTTTTGAGCACTATTGTTGTTATCTTTTCCTAAAAAAGTGTAAAATTATGAAATTTCCAAAAAATAAAAAATCTGTTTAGCGGTCGAATTCAAAATATATAAACTTCCCTAATAAGTTCATGCTTACTATTGAACACTCAATTAATTTTTATCTATTTTACATTTCTTTTTTATAGAAAAGATAATGCCGCCCACAAATGCAGTAGTGCGCTGCAACCGTAAATTTAAGATGTTCTTAGTTGCCACAGTAAAGCAAATGGTGTACACAAATTTATTAA
Organism: Germaria angustata; assembly: GCA_963681545.1. Classification (NCBI taxonomy): domain Eukaryota; kingdom Metazoa; phylum Arthropoda; class Insecta; order Diptera; family Tachinidae; genus Germaria; species Germaria angustata. The sequence goes on along the minus strand of OY813001.1, from coordinate 86,666,171 downwards.
AGACGGGTCATATGCAATAGTCACATAATGAATAAGAATTGAGAGCATAAAGTTTGCTTTTCTGTTGCATTTACGAACGTATCCTATAACTTAAGTAGCCAATAGTAAGATATAGTCATTATCGTTATAAATATGCTATTAAAAATTAGCGTATCCCCACCGGGTAAGCATGCTGGTACGATACAAGAACATGGACGTATCTTGACTACTAGATTTTTATACTAGATGGGAAAATTTTGTTGATCAGGGGACGATACTCATACTAGAAAGAGAGTCAGTTTTCCAATAACAATGGAACAATATTTTGTAGTCTGCTTTAGCCGATTTTTAATTTATTATTCTCTCTCTAATGCCACTGTAACATGTCCAAATGACAAAACTTTCAAAATGAGTATTCGTTATGCTAGAGTTAATGTCGATGTCGTCGACGGCGTCAAATGTCAAAAAAAGTTGAATCGTATGAAATTGTATGAGAGCAGTTAATCTCAACGACGCACAGTGGCTGAAAATCGTTTTTCATTGGCCAAAAGTCAAATTTTTTTGTCACCGATTTTTAAAATTTTTACGCCATTTTGGAGCTAATATATCCATATTAAGGTAGCCAAAAAATTAGGTTAAACTATTGATAATTGTGGGCGTGGCATGCTGTCAAACTCAACTGTTTTTTGTTATTTCAGTAAAAGGTGTTTTTTATCAGTTTTTTGTCAAAAATAAATGGTCACTACTCGCAAGCTATCATCGATAATGGCCTGCGGTCTTTTTTATAATATTGGTAGGATTATAGTCTTTAGTTGTTGTAAGTGGTTACCGCTCTAGCGTTTAATATTAGAGGTGTTATGAAATATTTATGAAACTACTATATTTTTCTAAAATTTAAACTTTAGTGGAATAGAACTTCTAGGGAACAAAAGGGAACAAGAAACGTATACCACTCGAAGAAAGGCGAAGGTGTCTTCTTTCACCCCATATATACTTTTGCACCCGCCACGACCCGCCGGTAGAACACTTTTTTAATTTTAATGAAATTACTCCAAAAAAAATCAAATTACTCTAATATAAACAGCCCTATAATTACTCGTATACAATGGTGTATTAAATTTTCACTTTTTTGCCTAAAGGTTTATGATTTTTACTTTAGACTACCTAAAACTAAAATAATTAAATATAATACCTACGAAAGGGTTTTATGGCTTTGTTTTGATCAGCAAAAAATCAGTAATAAAAATATCGCAATAGGTTCTACAGTAAACATATGATCTCTTTCTAATATAACTGTTAGGGTCAGCCAAAGTCATAAACAATTTTATAATAATAATCGCGACATTAAACGACTAAAGATAAAAAGAACCCCATATTGGCGAGATACTAATTAGTTTTACCTGATATTAAGGTCTGGATAACACGTGCAGTTTTGTTCAATTTAAGTACTACCTGCTATGAAATTGAAGATCAATGTGTGAATAACATGTATCTAAAAATATATAAAACTACGGATTCAATAAGGGATTACACAATAAGTTAATCCTTTACGTGTACGTACGTATATTTGCAAGTGATAAATCATAACAGACTCAAATAAAAATATTCAGAAAAATATGGAGAGCTTCGGTTATAAAGAACTGGCCGAACAGTATTTTAGAAATAAAAAACCAGGAAGATGTTCTTACTTACGTTAAAATAAAATTAAGCTTAAATTCGTGTAGCACCGAAATACAAGAGCAATTATCTAATTTTGTAAAAGTACTAAAAAAAACGCTACAAAGAAGTTAGCTTCAGTAAACAAAAGTTTTATATAAAAAGTGAAAAGTGGTTAGAAGGGCAACTTACTGTGGCTGCAGAAACAGCAAAGCAAGATAAGGTTGGAAGACCACGCAAATCATTGGACAACTGCAGCGATAGATCTAAGAGGTGGAAACTTAAAGATATTAACGATGCAATTGGTTTTACAAATATAAAAGATCAATTACGATCACAGAACCAATTAACAAAAGTGGATATCATTGAAAAAGTTATTAAAGCTAGTCCAGTGAGAACAAAACGAATTCTTGAAAGTATAGCAACTCCGAGGGATGCAATATAGTACACAAATGAGGAGGCATTGGCCTTATTTCTGGATTTGAAATTAACAAAACAGCAATATATTAAGCTCAGATTGCGTGCGATTGAAATGGCTCAAATATCTATCCAGCATATCATCACATAACTGCTACTAAAATGGACTGTTTTCCATCAAAGGATACTAACCAAACACACCAATTTCGGCAGAGGTACAACTACAATCTCTACTTGATCACACAGCCGAACGCTTGCTACAATCAATACCAGGAAATGCGTTAAAGAAATATGGAAACACAAAGCTAATTCTTTTTTGCAAGTGGGGATGTGATGGTTCTTCGGGACATAACCAATACAAACAAGTTGTATGTGAAAATATTTCGGACTCGGATATGTTCATGGTATCAATTGTACCATTGCGATTGAAAAAGATTTTGGAAGATTCAGAGCCTTCGACTAGTACAATGCAAACAATGGATATTTGGAAAAATGAGACACCATCTTCTACGAAATACTGCAGGCCAATCAAATTTTAATTCAAAAAAGAAACTCGTGATGCCATTAACAAAGAAATTAGTGATATCAAGGCCCAAATTGCAACACTACCATTAGCCATTACAATTACAGTTAGATGGGCAGCAAATTGAAGTAAGCTACCAATTAGTCCTTACAATGATAAATGGAAATGTAGGTCAGGCTTTGACTAACACGAAAGCTGCATCCAGCTGCATTATATGCCAAGCAGCATAAACCCAATTAAACCAAGTTCCGACAAAATCATTAGATAATACCGATGCATATGAATTTAGATTATCACCACTACATGCAAGAATACGACTTATGGAACATATACTAAAAATCAATTATGATTTATATTTCGGGTCTTCAGGATCCATAAGAGACAATAAAACCAACAAAGAGTTAAGAAGTTCAAAAAAGAAACATGTTCAAGATGAATATCGCAAAATTGGATTGATTATAGATCAGCCAAAACAAGGGTCAGGCAATACAAATGATGGCAATACCGCACGAAGATTCTTTTCAGATCCAGAAACAGCATCTGAAAGAACAGGAGTGGATTTAAACCTTGTTTCCAGTTAATTTTAAAATTTTTTTTAGTGTAAAAATTTTTTTGAGTGTAAAAAATTTTTTTCAGTGTAAAAAATTTTTTTGAGTGTAACATTAAAAAAATTCCATTATCACAAAAAATAATTATAATTATTATTAAGATCAAAATATAAAATTTTTTAATATGCAAATAAAAAAAATAAACCCATATTTCACTCCAAAAGTTAAAAAAAAATCAAAAGTTCAACTTTGACCTAGAAGTCCTTAAGAAGTACTCAATCAATTTCAATGTAATTAAAACTGAGTCAAGCTGAATTAAATATCTATTCATTAAAAAAAGAATTACTTCAATATTTTGATCGGTTCAAAAGTTACAGAATTTTGGCCAATGAAAAACGTTTTTCAGCCACTGTGCGACGTAAAAAATTTGACGCCGAAGAAGTTCAATCTGTTTCAACTTTTTCGGCGTTGAGAGATGAAAAAGCCTGAGAGTCGAAAACCTGAGAGATATATATATGCGGGAGAAAAAGTCAAAAGAGTGTTTTCTGTATATTCAATGCAGTGGTACACAGATGTGTTAACGTCGTCAACGACGTTTACATTAACAGCAAAATTATGCTACATTCGTTACATTTTACGCAGACGGGTCGAACCGGTCGAACCAAGTAGAATTTTCCCCGTTTGGTTAACAAGTTCGAAGCGGTCGAAGACAATAAGTCGACTCTCGCAGACTGCACTTTATTTCACTTTGTCTGCGAGTGCCACGAAGGATAATCTAGGGAGATTAAAGTTTTTAAAATATGGAGATCACGTAAATTGACTACTAAAACCGCACGATTTAAACCAGCTATAGTTGGTTTTGCAAGATTTTCTAAACGAGGCTCTTTTATTATATGACTATTGTATATGACTCGTATATATTTATTTTTGGATATCGCATGCTTCAATGTTGCATTTAACGGCATTTTAGTTTACTATTGCAGCGCAGTACTACATATACGAACGTACCTAATCTTATATCAATAAACTGCACACGAACTTAGTCTGTTTTTAACCAAAAAGATTTTAATTTCGTTAAAACAATTTTTCCAAAAACGTACGTTGCTAGAAGGGTACTTTTTTTAAAGTACTTTCTTCAGAAACTTTTTCAAGAAGTTACAGTTATAGATATGAGGATTTTTGAAATGGATGCTCTGTTTAAAAGTAAATTTTGAATAAGATACTTATTTCAAAATATACGAGCCCATTTTTAAAAAAGCGCGTTTAAGAAAAACTTGAGCCATTAATCTCTTTAAAAGTTTTCCTCTTCAAAAATAAACTTAAATTAAAAATACAATTTAGTTAAAGAGTATCTTTCACGTTTTTCTTTAATGATTTTCTGTCTTATTCTTAAGACGGAAACTAAATTTGATGTGGGGTGACAGAAAATAATTCAAACTTCAAGCAAGAAAAAAAACGCAACTCTCATCTTTCACATCTTTGAAAAATACATCTTTCGAAAAAGGTACGATTTAAGAAGGTACGTTTTAGAAGTTACTTTTCCAAAAAAGGCTATATTTTTAAACAATTTCTTAAAAAGAGCACCTTTTTTAAATGCACATTTTTTAAGGAGTGATTTCGCAGACATATTTTAAAAGTACTTAACTATTTTTTGGAAGATACTTAAAAAATACTTTTTAAAAAGCTATTTTGTAAGAATGTAAATTTTAAGAAAATACCTTTTCAGACGGTACTTTTTTAAGAGTCGTTTTTGAGAGGATACTTTTTAAAATAAGAACAATTTTTGTAAGATATTTTTTCGAGTGACTTTCCACAATAACAATTCTTTTCAAAACACATGAGGAAACACAACGACTCTCTTGAGGAATGTTAATAAAGATGGCGAATTACCTACATTTCATTCAAGAACAAGGTAGTTTTAGTATATTTTTTCACTCCTGAAGCCATTTCAATATTTATAGAAAATTTTCAAAAAGTTATTAGCCTAATGTGCATTAACATACATATAACTTTATTGCGTGCCCAAATTATGGTATTATTTCTTAAATTTAAAAATTGCCATAGAATAATTTATATGAATTAAGTTGTAATAATCCATCAAACATACGAACTTGAGCATTTTCATTTTGATTTACAACATTTTCGAATTAAAATTTATTTTAATAATATTCCTTTCGCAACAACAGGGGAAAATCGTTCGTAAAATTGGGATTCATACATATGTATGTATTTATTTATTATTAAATATTTACTTTTTCCCCCACATCGTGTATATGCGTGACTTGATTAATGGATTTAGGAACAGTCAAAGGCGTTTTGTTTAAATAATTAATTTAATTAGTGTCGTTAAGAGCATTCAAAATTAAAACAGATTTGATAAAAAATTCTCAAATGAAATTAAATTCGAATCCAAATTATAATTTAAAATTTATTTGGAATAAAGTTTGATATAGAATGGCAAAACTGTGAAATTATAAACTATTGATTTTGTGTTGATTGCTATCAAGGCATCTTAATAAAGCGCGCACAGGTGATCTAAAAGAGTAGACATCAAATATTGCTTATGTTTGTATTTATTGTTTAAGATATATGCACGTAATATTACAGGATTGGAAGAAATTATAGGAGCACACAATTTTTTAAATTTTTTTGTTTATTTTATATTACATTAATAAAAGTTGCATTAACTTATAGTCAAATGGAAAATCTTCTATAATAGAAAATGCTAACATTTGTTGTAGAGGACACGTCGTTCAGATGGGAGTTTATGCAGAGTAATGAGTACAAGCCGTAATGCGTTTTACTTCTATAGGACACTTTTTAGAGAAATCTGCAAATAGGCTCAATATACAAAAACTTTCCTATTGATTTATGTGGAGATAAAAAGTTTTAAAGAAATTTTTTTGTCCCTATAATTTTTTAATTTTAACTACTCGCCCTGCAAATTATACCAACAAAATGCCTATTGTTTTTGTAGTCGAACCACCCATAATTTATTAACGAGCTTTAATGGGCATATTGTTGCTTAATAATAATTTCCAGTAACATTTTACGCCAAGATAATAATCATCTTTAAGAAAGTCATAAGAAAATCTCTTTATTGGCACTACAGTTCTGCAAGCAGTAAATTAGCTTTTAGGATAAACGAAATTAGTTAACTATAAGATAATTGAAATATAACTGATCAAAAGATTTAAGGCCAAGTTTTGTATTTGTCCAAAGTTTCGTTATTTTAGTACAATTGTTTTTTTTACAATTTACATTAGAATATTGCAACGCCTCACCTAGGTGAAATAAAATATTGGACACTTAATAATTTAAAAATGTTTACGATTTTCGAGTTTCTTATGTTTGCCTTTTTTTAAAGTTATTCATAACGTATCAGGTATGAAAATTGCAGCATTTCTTCCATGTTTTTCTGTAGGGTACTCGTATAATCATTAAAATCCTTACTCATACGAGTTCTTTATATTCACACAAGTAAAATTAATATACATACTAAGGAATTTTGATAAGGTTTTTGTTTCTAATGAAAGTATTAAACGAAAAGCAAGATATTGAGAAATTATGCACACAAAAATTTGCGTTGTAATGTTTAATTCGTTTCAGCAAAAGCTGAAAGTCGATAAGAGGGAAATATATTAATCATACTTTCAAGAACCGCAGAGAAAAGCTCCCAAAACATTTTAAGGCATTTCATAAACGAATGCCTTAAAATAAATGAATATAAAAGGGAAAATGCCTAAAAGTATGCAATTAAATTTTTGTTGTGTTTTATAAACGAAAAAAGGGGCAATTTTCTTATTAATAAAAATAATTAAAATCCTAAATAATAGTCGAACATATATGTAAACATACACATTTCGTCACCTAAAATAAAAAAGGCCATCAGTAAAAAAAAAAATTCAAATAGACCTTTTGGATGAGTATGATGTAATTAATCAAAATACATCTCACTAGAAAATTTTACTGGTACATGTATGTCCATTAATAACGCTTTTATAAACGGAATTCAATAGGCCACACTGGAATTTTATAAACCAAAAAAAGACCGTAAATATATTTTATTGTAAAAAACATAATAAATTAGAAAATTATTGTTTTCTAGGTTTACATTTTTGCAAACCAGTAAAAAGAAGATTGTGGATATTTCCGTTTTAATGAAAAATTTATAAAGTGAATACTAATAGTTGAATTGGTTCTACCGACCAAATGGGAAACCATTTACGGGCCTCACAATAGACAATATTTGTAAAAATTTGTACGTCACAGTTGTTGAGAAAAGTCCGTTACGACATTTATTCTATGTTCACCGAAGAAAATCACAAAGATATACGTATTTAATAGGTAGTGGAAAAAATCGTAGGAGGAAAAATATATGTGTTATATGTTTTTATGTAATTTGTTTTGTGCTTGAAATAAATGGGAAAATAAATTAAAAACACAAAGAATACAGAGTAGAGGCAGTTTGAATAAAAACTTGTGCAATTGTGTAAATTTTTGTGTACTTACGACTTTTTAATTTTAGAGAGAACGATTGCAAAACACCTCAAGTACATCGCGAAAAACTATAATGGTATTTTTTTTATTGAAATCAAAATCGCTTTGGTTTTTCAAGGTTGCTTCTAAAATTTGAGAATAGAATTTGAAGTTTTCTTTCCTTAAAAAAAATAACTAAGTGTACTTATAGCCTTTTGTATTTTAGGTGACGATATATATATATATATATATATATATATATATATATATATATATATATATATATATATATATATAATACTAACATGTATAATATAAGAATTCAATCATATATGAAAATTACTACATATATAATCATAGCAGGCTTAGAATGCTTTTATACAAACAGAATTTCGATAGAGAATTCTCATATTGCGTTTGATTCTTTAGGGGTAAACATATGAGATTGAAAGGTATCGAACTGCTTAGTTTACTGACAATTCAATTTATCGACCAATGAAATGTTGGCACATGAACAGCTAAAGCAACCACAAACATATTTGAAAAGTTAATTATTGATATATATATGTATATATATATATATATATATATATATATATATATATATATATATATATATATATATATATATATATATATATATATATATATATATATTTTTTTTTTTTTTTTTTTTTTTTTCTTGGGTACAGTTCCGATAAATTCGAATGTTAATTTAAATAATGCAAATTGGAAAAATAATTTATAGATAACATAAGAAATTTTTTAATTATATAATTTTTAAGTTTTTTTTTCAAAAATTTGGAACGATATTCTCTAAAACGAGTCGATTCCAAAAACAACTTAAAATTGATGTTTTTTGCAAATTTTTCATTTTATTTCTACTGTTTTTATAGATTTAAACAATTTTTTTTTTCATTTTAAATTAAAATGTTCAACGGAAATTTTGATTTCAATTTCTAAAACTAAGCAATAAAATATTATCACGGTCGACGTTTATTGAAAATGATATCGGTGTTTCGAAATCCTAAGTATCCACTTAGTGGCTTTTCCGCTACCTTAATAACATTTCTTAACAACGTCCCACAACAATAAGGATAAATAAATATGAATGAAACTTTGATTCGATTGTAACATACACGCAACATGCGAGATTAGTATAAACATACATAGGAAGCCTTATGTCTTAGTAGAGAAATATGAATGGCATTCACAAAAGATAGCTCCTTTTGGAATTGGGTTGATTTACATATTAAAATTAAAAGGTTTGATGTAGTTAAAATTTAAATTCTTGTTGTAATTTTATTTTATACTGAGAACGCAATATATTAATACAATGTAAAAGAACTTTTCAAAATCCAAAAGTCGCGAATTGAATACACTCGAAGTTATCTTGTCGCAAATACGCATTGTCCATTATTTTATTTTTAAAATTTGCTAAAAAAATTTAATTATGATCAAAATAATAAGTACCCCACTATAGTTCCATTCTATGATATAAAAGGTGTTATGTTAACAACAGAAAATAAAAATCGACACCTTTAGGCTATCAAAGACAAAATATTCCCCCTTATTATGATTTTCGACGTAGACGTCACCCCAAGTCGACATCAATATATTGGCAATTGTGCGATCGTTATTGAGAACTATTAAATATTATTGATAGGATATTACTACTACTATCGCTTATAAAATTACAATTGTCCATCAATATTAGTTAATTATTGCCTACAAGGAGTTTAGGAACTGTCGAATTGATGTGACGTCGACGTCGGCAATCATAATAAGGGCGATTGACAAAAATGAGCGTTCAAAATTAAAAGTACATTCTGAATATTATTAAGAAGTTTAAATTCAATGTTATATTGCCCTGTTGGTAATTTTGAACAGTATTCTTTAATATCCTTTCTGTAGCTTTTCCCAAAAGTTTTCAATAGGGTTACGCCCGGTGGTTCACTTGGCTTGAGACCAATCCTACACATACTGTGTGTTTCAGGTCTTTATCATACTAAAAGACCCATCGAAACGGCATGTTTTCTTTAGTATATGGCAGCATTACGTTCAAATGGTGTCATAGTGTCGATAATACGAAAAATTGAACTAACGCCATACCACGAAAAGCAGACTTATATTATGATATTACCTCCAACGTGCTTGACGGTACTTTTTGTAAACCGTACATTTGTCAGTTATCATTACCAAAGAGATTTATTTTGGTTCGGTTACTAAAAAGAATATTATGCCATTCGATTGTAAGTAATGGTTGCGCACCAACTCAAATATCTTTTTTCGAAGAGCAAACTCGCTTAGAAAATTCTTGTTCGGAGAAAAGTAACCCTTCTAGCTATACGGCAGGGTAGATATTGACACTTTGTAGTTGTCGAGCAGTTATGACATTCCCTATATCGGTAGAAATTTCTCCGGATGATACGAAAGGGTTTCTTTTGGCGAGAGAAATAATAAGGTTGTCTATTGCCTGGAGCGTCTTTTTTGGTTTTCTACGTGGTTTTTCTGCTTTAAGAGCCATATAAACAAACAACAGTGACCTATCCAAATTTTTAGCTATAGCTCTCAAAGATTTCCCTTCATTTATTAGCCTTAACTCGAGAACAATGTTTATTTCGACCCCTTCTATCAATGCAATGATAGTTCATTTTGATTAATCTCAACACTATAGTAAATAAACTAACAAACATTTAAAAAAGATTGAATTGTGTATAAGGGAAATATTACAAAATGTAAAATGTATTTATTATTTTGACCGAGCTAAATACGTGTTTTAATAAGAAATAAATATAGAATAAAAAATAACGAGTTTTTGCGAATATTTTATGTTTAAATAAGTATTGTTACATTAGATCTTTAAATTTATGGCGAAATTACCATATAAAATTTTAAGACTTATTTTTCGACGATATGCGTAACATATTAGCTTTTATATTTTCCTTCAATATTTTATACACTTCCTGGTTAAATCATATTATTTTGTAATTTATCATCTTTAAAATGATACGCAATGTTTTAAACTATTTCAAAAATTAAACCGTTGGGAAATCAAATCAGAAATTTTCAATACAACTCCTTACTTGATCAATACATTACGTTATCAAGAGCAATTAGTCTGACCGTCAGACAACTGGACGACGAATCAGTGACTTTAAATATTAATACAATACAACCTTGATGTAATTTTATTTTAAATTTTCCGACATTGATAAGTTTAACTAACATTTCTTTGGAGGAATGAATTATTTTATATTAATTCAGCACATTTAATTGCCATTGTTTGATCCCTACGGCTAATTTTATCATTTTTATACGCTATTAGAGAGATGAAGAGAGTTTATATATTTTTTTCTGTCTTATATGCCAATATTTTAATTTTGTTTTTAGTTTTAACCTATTATTCTATAAAAGAAATAAATTTTTCCTATTAAACATTTCATAAAAAATTTATAATTCAAATAAATACCTTTGTCTATTATAACCATTATAACCATAGGGTGCAAACGTAACGTTTCTCATATTTTGTCCATACATAGTTAATTAATAATAATGGTTTGTTTTTATTAACTAGAAATTAAAGAATGTAGAAAATAAAATCAATTAAAATAAATTTTGAAGATTACATACAATTACACAAAACAAACATAAAATTCCTTTTATAATCTAAAACGTATGGTAACTCTCAAGCGATCAAAGAATAAATGAAAACACTACGGAAAACATTAAACCGGTGCAAAGAATATGGCAAAAAGGGAAAAGCAAAGAGAGAAAGGAAACTAATAATAGAATATGCACTAGCATTTTTGTAATTAGTTTATACAAATTGTAAATATCAAATTAAAACTACAGCCAAATATACATCACTTGAAACGCGGACAAAAGTATATTACAAAAATTAAACTAGCGCTGTAACACATAAAACCACATTCATACACACACACACAAACGAAATCCTTACATACATGAAATTACTTTTTTCTTGGTTTAATCTTTACAGTTTAGGGCTCTACAAAAATGGCTTTTTGATGCTGCGGCAATTATTTCATTCGGTTAGCGAAAACGTGTTGATTTTTTTTATCACAAAACAACAATTAATTAAACCTTATTGAACTTATTATATTATGTCTAGAAAAATTGATTTAAAACATTTTTCCTTTTTTGCCACCCTCACAGAAAACAAAATATGTACAACTCATACACAAATGTCACCATTAGCACAGGCATTAAACTTTTTTGCTTCCCCCTTTTTCACATATTCTTTTATCTTTTACAATTTTCTTTTAACTCTTGAAGCAAATATATACAAAAAAAGTTATTTATACACACCAAAAAATAATTAGTAGATTAGTGCGAAGTTGAAGTACTGCTCAGTTAATAGCGCAGTATGAATAATAAGAATTTATTTTAATTTTACTTGTCTATTTTTCACTAAACGAACTGCTTTACAAATAAGCCGTTCCCTAAAGAGGAATAAACTCGCGCGTGCCAAACGAAAAATGGTACTAATGAAAATAAACTAGCATCTACTACAGTGTTATATAAAAAAGTAGTAAGAACGTGCTTAGCAAAAGAGTATTAAAAATTAAGCACTCATATTTATACTTAGGAAAAATTACCATTTACTTTAACATCAAAAATTTAATTTTTTACATATTAAAATTTGTTCATGGGTTTCATTTACAATACATATAATGGTATTTTAAAAGATTAAGTACTTAATACTATTTTAAGCAGCTGTGTCCCATTATATTTCGAATAGAAAGAGATGAGTATAGAAATTCGGTACCCTATACACGAAAAAAATTGACGAGGCTGCCATAGCAAGCAGATTATGCCTAAGGCTACCAGATGTGCAGTATTTCTTAGCCATACAAGATTTCTTGGGCATACAAGATTTTCTTAACGGTTAAAAACTCTAATGAGGTAAGAGGTAATAATGATAGTTATCAGTGTTGCCAGTAGTAGGGAAATTTCCCTATTGTAGGGATTTTTTTGCCTAAAAATGGTCTGTAGGGAAAAAAGTACGGATATTTTATTTTAATCGATATGTAGGGAAATTTAATTATTCATATATAATATACGATCTAAAATGGATATTTAATACAAAGAACAAAATTAAAATCAGTTATTGTGAATGTACGAAGCTCATAAACCTATCTTAGGTTACCTAAGAGTGGCTACACCAAAAAGTTATGTGTTGGTGTGGCATCACTAATAATCTGTATTGTTTGTCAGTTATTTTTTTGTTTTACTTCACTCTATTTTCTACGCACACTGAGTACACATTTTAATGAGTTTACCACACGCCAATGCAGACGCCGAACGAATATTCTCAATCGTTACGGATGTACGTACAAAAAAACGTAATAAGCTAAGTCACGAGGTCTTAAATTCAATATGTATTTTGAGATCATACTTACAAAATAATTCATTGGATTGTATACGCTTCAAATGTGATAGCAATCATTTCAATAAAATGAAATATAAAGAGCTTTATAACTTACCATAATTTGAATCTTATCATATTATATGTCTTGTTCATGAATATATTTCTTTTATTTCTTTAATATGTACCTGAAGTAAGAGTACAACGTTTTGTTTATGTTTTTATTATAAAATGAATAAAAAAGGATTAAATTTAAAAATAGTATTAGTTTGGCAATTTATTATATATGTGGGGTCGAATGTGGGGAATTTTCTGTTTTACGTAGGGAAAAAATAGGGATTTTTTTTATATAGTAGGGATTTATATTTTTTTCGTGGCAACACTGATAGTTATATAGTTTCACCCGGTGTAATTTTTTTATGTAACTGTGATCAGTAAATAGTTAACAATTTTATAACCCAATAAAAGTAGTATAGGGAGAAAGTAGATAATGTAGTAAGTAACATTTAATTATAAAAAAATAATTTTTTCCTATATTTGGAATTTATAGTCACAAAATCCAAGTTCTATATCACCTCTATAAAAATTCTCTAGTTATGCTAATGGCACAAATTATTAATTACACACAAAACTTTTATATAGTATAATCGTTCATATATATATATATATATATATATATATATATATATATATATATATATATATATCATCAGCGTTCTTGTGTTTGGTCCACTTCTGTGGTGTCAGTTGATGTATATTTCAGCTATTCATACCAATCTTCACTGTAAATGTAAAAACAAAAATTACATATCATAAGGTCGGAAAAATTAACAAATATATACTTAACTAACGGAGGGCACACCGAAGAACATCAATATGAAATTAATAAAATATACATACTTATAGTAACAAACCAAACAAGTTTGTCATAAGTAAAAAATAAAATAAGCAAATTAAAAATAAGCATGTGTATGGTGGGTAAAGAATAGATAACAATGGTAAGACTGTTGTAAGTTAGTGAGATGTAATTTGAGCTCTTCATTACAAAAAAAGTTTTCACAGATTATGATACGATGAATAAAAAACAATTCTCGTATTACATTTACAGTGAAGATTGGTATGAATAGCTGAAATATACATCAACTGACACCACAGAAGTGGACCAAACACAAGAACGCTGATGATGAAAGTGTAGCGGCTTTCGAAAACAGCATGTTGTTCCGTTCTGCTAGTGTTTGTCAGAATGATTTACACATTTGATCTTTGTTGTAATTTGTTCTTTGATAACTATCACATGTAATTTGCTTTACTTAAAATTCCTAAAGAAGAGAACCGATGGTGATCGAAATATGGAATAAAAAAATAAAAATTTAAATAAAACAAAAAAAGAGTTTTATTTAATATATGACCTAGAGCCGGAATAAAAATAAAAACAAAAATTACATATCATAAGGTCGGAAAAATTAACAAATATATATATATATATATATATATATATATATATATATATATATATATATATATATATATATATATATATATATATATATATATATATATATATATATATATATATATATATATATAAATTTTTTTTTTTTTTTTGGTACAAAAAAAAATAGTCTCAAATATTATGCACACTTAAAACTAGCTTATAGTACACAACATATAACAAACAATATTTTCTACAATTAACTTAAATGTTGACTTGTTGTTTTCTAATATAAGAAGCAAGATCTATAATCGTTTTATTTTTAACGAAATATTGTCGCGAAATGTATAATTAGTATTATATACATACATTCATATGAAGGGGAATATATATTAAAAATTTATTTATAACGGAAAACTAAGCACAATATGTTATTCTATGTCATTGCCATCTCTTATAAAATAATACTAAAATTAACCGCATAGAGTGGCCAGACTGCTATTAATATATAACGGTTTTTTGCCAGTTTCTATAATAACGTGCATGAAAAATTTGCTTTATTTTTACGTTGAGAATTATTATTAAATTTTTTATATCCTTATTTTCAATATGTATCATTTATTTTATTTTCGGTTTAAAGAAAATTTTTAAAAGTTATGAGTTCTTTTCAACGAAACTGGTTTCCTTCGAATATTTAGCTTGGACGAGAGACAACTGCTGAAATGTCCACTTTCCGAATCGGACTGTATGTATAAAATAATAAATGATGTAAAGTCGTTTCGTTTAAAAAACATAATTTTTATGCATGAACATTAAAGGTATTTTGGCGATATTTTATCAGGTGGTGCAGATAAAAGAAAAGTCCGATAGCACAGAGTCGGTCGGTTGTTTTGATTTTAATTCAAGCAAAAAACTGTGGTGTAATTTATTAAGTGGTTTTGTGTTAATAATTTAATAATATTTTGTGTGCTGCCATGATTTTCTGTAAAGAAAAAGTAAGTACATTCATCCTTACATACACATAAACCACACGCACATTTGTATATTAAAGATCCTTTTCCAAAAAGGCATCACCCTATATGCCCCCAATACGATTGTTTGGGAGAAGTTTTCCGGGCTATTTGTTTGGAAATTGTAAATTGAAACATATGTATGTATGTACTAAGTGCACATGAAGCAAATATTTAAAACACCAATTAATAGTGGTTCGACTGACTTTGTGTGTAGTTTTGTTAGACATTGGAACTGCTTTGCAGCAGCCGTTACCTGTAAGATCGTAGCATTATTACTTGGGCAAAGTATAATTTGATGTCATCTTTAAGACATTATAACCATCTCCCGCAGCGGTTATTTTGCAATGAATTTATACTTACATATACTACATATGTATACTATTGGAAATTGTAAAAATACTAAAATCAGCAGTCACAACAACTTTTTCAATAATTATTTCCAAAGTAAGTTCGTCGCAACATTGCTCTTCCAGAAGTATTTTAAAATAAAAAAATATGAACAGCTAGAGCCCCACGTTCTTTTTGTATAAACATATTTTTTAATTAATTTTAAGTTAGCAATTCTTATTTAAATTTTCTGCAGGACACTTGAAAACACTTAACACATCATATAATGGTCGTTAGAAGCCAATCCATTGTGGTTTTCATAAAAACCGATATTTTTAGAAATTCTTATGGAATATCAAACTGCTGATGGCATTAATGGACAAAAAGGTCTTTGGAACACTTAAAAAACTAAAAAAACGAGCGTTCAAAATTGGCCCTGAACAAAAAATTTTTCAGAGGATAAAAAATTAACATTTTACTTGAAATGATTTTAATGCATTATCACATTGTTGATAGCAATGTTACAAAAGTTTTATGAACCACTGGAAGTGGCTTCAACATGCCCTTAATATTACAGACGTACTCTGAGTAGCTATAACCTCTAAATATTTTGGGAATCGTCATAAAACATTTCGATCTATAATTTAAGCAATAATAATACACATTTTCGATTTTCATACAAGTTGGGTTTTTCTAATATACTGTGGGCTTTAAAATAAAGTAAACACCTGATATTGTTTCAAAATATGTTTATTAATATTTTATAAGAGAGTTGTTAAACAAAAAATTGGATAATTAATTGAAAATGAAAGCAAAATTAAATTCATAAAAAAATAAATAAAAATTAAGACACATACATAAATAAATACTGCACTACTTCTAAAAATGTATCAGATTTTATTAAGTTAAACATGATTCTTAACAATGCGTAAAAATTCATATTTAATACTTTGTTTGTTGTCCATTTGACGTAACCACAGCTGCTTATCCTTTAGGCATTGAATCCACAAATTTTTGTGTTAAATTTTACACCATTCGTCCTGTAATACCACTTTAGGTCATCCTTGCAGGATATGCTCCTTTCTCAAATTTTTTTTATCAAGATGTTCATGGGTTTTAGGAACACGATAGAGCAACCATTCCTTTACAGTTTTCGAGGAATGCTTTGGATCATTATTCTGTTATAACATCTAGCTAGATTCAAAACCCAAACTCATTACTTTATATAATTTATTTTAACTATGAAAGATTACCAATTAATGAAAATATTTTATTTGGAACCAATAAAAAAATTAACTATTTTATAATTTGGTTAATTTAATATTTAAGCTTGAGGTCTTTTATCGTTTCACAATTTCATTAAAAAATAATCAATATTTCGATACTCATTGAGTATCATCTTCAGGACAATTCTCTTTTTTTTATAAATAATAAAATTAAGAAATTAACATTTAAAATAATGAAAGGAAGAGAAAATTTTTGTGTCATATATGAAAGAATATACACATATGTACACAATAATAAGTAGTTTTTTTGAAAAATCATATACATATAAATAATAAAAAATAATTATTTAGAAGCATATATATATAAATATGTATGTATGACATATAATTTGTATACATAAATGTTTTCCAACATACATAAATACATATTTACAACTATAAAATGATAATATGAGGTGTTACTTCTTGTGTAACAAATGCCTATAACTGTGCGCTACATTTTTAGTGTCTGCCTTAAAATTAATTCTTTTTGTATTACTAATATTAATGATGTGAAGCATTTCTAACAAATATCTTCTCTTATAATTTGTTTCAGTGTCTAATATTGAAACATTTTCAAAGTTCGGATAGTGATTACATTGATGATAATGTAAAGACAATGCCGTTCTCTGTGAACTGTTTTCTCTATTTTTTTGATCAGACTTATGTCCAGCAATTCTAACTTTTAACTTATTTTTTGTTGTACCTACATATACCTTATCGCAATTATTATTACTATTTCCATCGCACGGTATTTTGTATATAATATTAGACCTATCTAACTTATGTATTCTATCTTTTGTTCTACTAAATAATTTGTTTAATGTGTTCTCCGTTTTATAAGCCATTCTATATTTTTCTTTATCATGTATTCCTGATCTCTTTAGACGTTCTGATATACCTGGTATATATATCATTCTTTTATAAGTTTTTTGTGCAATACTATTTGTTACTCTTTCTCTCCTATATTTATACTGATTAATTAGTTTACATATTAAATGCAATGGAAAATCATTATCAATGAGAATATTTTTAATCTTTTCTTTATTATCTTTATGAAATTGTATGTCACTTATCGAGAATACCTTTTCAATCAAATTTTTTGCTGTATTAATAATGATTTTCTTGCTATGTTTAGAATAATAATTAATAATTCTTCCTGATGCTGTCGGTTTTTGATACCAATCACTTACTAATCTTTCATTCTTTCTTATCACTAAAGTATCTAAATATGATAATCTTGAATCGCATTCTTTCTCAACCGTATATGTCTTTTCAAAAAAACTACTTATTATTGTGTACATGTGTGTATATTTTTTCATATATGACACAAAAATTTTCTCTTTCTTTCATTTTTTTTCAATGTTAATTTCTTAATTTTATTATTTATAAAAAAAGAGAATTGTCCTGAAGATGATACTCAATGAGTATCGAAATATCGATTATTTTTTAATAAAATTGTTAAACGATTAAAGACCTCAAACTTAAATATTAAATTAACCAAATTATTATAAAAAAGGTCAAAAATATAGATACATTATTAACTATTTTATTGTACATTTTCTGCTACCAGTTTTTTAACTCTATTTTAAATGCGATTTATGGCGTTTTCGTTTATAAAAAAAACTGGAAAATAATTTTTTTATATAAATTGATCGAGAAAATGTCACCTTCTTTCAAAAACGAAAACGCCATCTGCGAACCTTAGATTTTTATTTATTTTTAAGTATGTATTTTTGACAAATACCAAAAATTTTTTCGTTTATTTGTTAATTGATGATTGATATTTAAATTTCATTCGACGCTTTTTGTTTATGAAAATACTCGTATGTTTGTTTTAGCAATAGGCCTCTTTAATTAAAGATATTTTTTTTTAATTTTTGCCAGAATATTAATGCAATGATTGATTAGAGGATATGAAAGTGAAAGTGAAAGGAATACAAATAACATAAAAGAACCAAAATTATACAAGTCATTAACATACCTTCTTCAAATTTCAAACAAGTTCATAAAATCAAAAATGTTTGGTAAAGAAATATACAGGATTACTCATAATTCTTGCACTATGGGCATTTTATGTATTAAAATGAAAGACAAAATTGAGGAATTTTAAGAATCAAATGTAGTGTATAAAATACATTGTGGTGGAAACGACACAGAAGACCGCAAAGAATGAACTTAAAAATAGACTAGCAGGACATAGGTGCGATCAAAGATATAGCAACAGAGGACAGCAGTATCTTCGCATTGTAGAAAATATATTCAGTATTCAAAATTTGAAAACACATTAATTTTATATATATTAAAAATTTTAGAAATAATTAAAGTACTCGTACCTACGAGGGCCTATGCTCTTTATAGGAACTAAAGGAATTAATAATAATAATAATAGTAAATATCAATAACTCGTACTTACAGACAGATTAATAAACTTTAAAACAAACACTGTTAATATGATTTTTTTTAAATGTGTTTAAAAAATTTTTCTTGTTTTTTATTTAAATTAAAAAAAACTTACGTAATATTTCAACTTCGACTGATAATGCCAGTTGCAGTTCTGACGAAATATTGAAAAAATGAAGTTAAAAAAAATATTTCTTTCAATTAAAGATCTGCTGCTAAAATAAACATGCAAGTGTTTAAAGAATATGTATTTTTGATAAATGGGAGGGGGTTTCGTTATAGAAGAGACAAATTATGTAAAAAAAATATCATTTTCTTTTTGTAAAAAATAAATTTGTTTTTTTTTCAATTTAGCGATTTTGGTTTTCGTTATAAAAGAATTTAAAATTTGCATTTTATATTTAATATTTTTAGCGTCTTGAGGCTTCCTATTTCCTTGTGCGAAAATAATTTTTATTGCGATTTGTGTTATAAAATAATAAAGTTATTTAATATTCAAAAGTTTGTTGTGGCTTTAGCTCTTCATATGCCAGCATTTCATTGGTTGCTAAAACCAAATCGTCAGTGAAGAGCTAAAGCCAGAACAAACTTTTGATTTTTTCTATGCATTTTGCAAAAAGCTCTAATTGTTTCTAACGATTATTTGGGGAGAATATCCCAAATAATGAATTTCCATATTGAGTTATTTAATATTATTTTAATTTATTGTATTGCATTAAGATAATATTTTTTAATTATAATGTGTAAATTTCAACGATTTCCTTGTTAGTTTTTTATTTAAATCTAGAGAGATCTTCTCATGTTTATATATTATGTACATATATTTTTTAATTTTGTTTAATAAGAATTGATTTCGTGCTTTCTGGGCTCTTTCAATAGAGCTTAAGAGCAAAATGTTTCTACCAATTTATTTACAATACGTGAAAGAGTTTAGTAACTTACATAACGTACATTTAAATGATTATGACAATAAAGTGATTGGAGAACATAACACTAAGAATTGTTCATTTGAACTTGTCAACCTTAATAAGAGTTATTCTTAATATACACGTGGCTTGAGAGCAAAATTAATACCTGTCTTTGAACGTAATATTAATTGCATTGTAGGTTGTATATCCTCGCCCAGGGCCAGTAGTTCAAAACGTCGTATAACTTTGGTAACAATCATGCGAACTTCTAGTTGAGCAAATTTTTGTCCAATGCAATTGCGCGGCCCAGCACTGAAGGGTATATTGCTGAATGCATTCACACGTGCATCGTTCATTAAATGACGTTCCGGCATGAAATTCAGAGGTTGGTGAAAAACTGATGGATCCCTTAACATTTCCCACAATAAAATAATGATATTGGCATTGGCTGGCAAAGTATATTTATCTAAATAAACAAATAGAACAATTGAGATAAATGAATTGTGGTCGTATTTACATGTTCTCATAAACTTACCAACTTTCAAATCACTTTTTAAAGCCCTTCCTATCGCCATAATTGGTGGATACAATCTTAATGATTCCTTGATGACACAATTCAAATAGTTTAATTGCTGTAAATCGTAGTATGTTATAGGAATATTCATTTTATCTCCAAAATATTCTTTCAATTCCTCGAATAGTTTTTGCTGGACCCGAGGATGACGCGATAAATTGTACAGGCAAAATGAAGTAGCCGAAGTTGTGGTATCATGACCCTCAAACATAAATGTGTTTACTTCATCTCTTATCTGTTTGTCCGTTAAAGACTCACCATCTACTGCAGATTGCAACAAAACATCTAGTAAAGCCATGCGTTCTTTTAAGCCCAAATCATCAGGATCGTGATTCAGATCGAGGCTTGTTTGTTTTTCTTTGGTTTCATGAATTGATTGTTGTCTCTCTGCTATAATTTTCTCGGTAAATTTATGCATTATATTGATGCCTTTTTGTTGGGTGTGATAAATATTGGGTGCCAAAAGACGAAGCGTAGGACCAAATGCCAAATGGGGTCTTACAAAACGTAAAGCCATAATGTTAGTAACCCTAAGGGAAGCAAACAAATTTAGTAATATACTGAATTTGGAAAATATATCTTGATTTAATAAAATAACAAGGCGGCATATCCAACACGTTGTACCCATTATTTCACTAACTGCTATAACCAATTTCACCAAGTCGCGAAATTCCACATTTTTTCACTAAAAGCTAACATGGCATTTTCCTTTCTAAAAGAAGTATATTTTTTTGCCCTTACAAAGAGAAAAAAGGGAATTCAAACTTATTAGGAAAGATCACGCAATCCCGTAGGGCAATCAAAATTTGTACAGCGGCAAACAAATTTTAGAGTAATAAATTTATTTATTTATTTTATAATTGTTAAAACAATTATAGTTTTTGCAAAGTGCATTGTTTGTTGGGGAGAATATCCCGAAATAATAAATTTCAATATTAAGTATTTAAAATAAAGATTTTATTTTTAACCACCAACGGGGGTTTAATTGTATACATGTTGCAAGGAAAATAAAATAGACTCACGTTGAGTATAATTGTTTGTTGTGTTGTTTGTATAAAAGCATTCTAAGCCTGCTATGATTATGTATTTTGTATACAACATAGAATTCTCATATTGTATTTGATTTGTATGGTACAAAAATCCTAGGTTGAATGTTTTCAAACTGCTTAAAGTTCACTGACGATATGGTTTAGCAACCAATGAGATGTCGGCATATGAACAGCTAAAGTCACAACAAACAATGCATTTTAATAACAATATGTTACACTTTTTTCAGAAATATAAACAAAAGGTTTGTGAGTCCAATTCTACGTCAGAGTTTAAGTTATAAAGTAATAAATGAGCTTACAATTGTTCTAATGTTGTGAAGTTGATAGAAATCTTGTTACTGTCTTGCATTCTTCCTCCAAAGAAAAATAATAAATAAATACATTAGGGAAAATCAAGGAAATTTTTATGAAGTATATATAACTTATTAAAATTTATTGAATTTTGAGTCTAAATGGTTATTTGAAGAAATGTTCAAAATTTCGATAATTAAAAAACTGCAAAAAATGTCTTACAATTAAAAAAAAATATATGAACTACAGCATAAAACGGCATTGCCTTCACGCTTTAACTATTTTGAACTCAAATTATGTAAATTTTCCTAAATTTCAGTTAATTCTTTTTTTAATCTGTTAAATTTAATTTTTGTAATGAGAATTAGTTTTATTAATCATCTAAACATTAGTTGCTCTAATGAGCGTAGCTTGTTTGATTTGCCATTTCGAATTGATTTTTAAAACTTGTGCGGCCAACTTACTCTGTTACCGCCTTGACATATTCCGATTTCGTATCCACTTGAGCATTTATTTTGACACCCATAGCAGTTTCTTGAAACGGTAAAAAGTCAATATATTTAATTGTTAGTCTCTCTCTATCTTCCATGATCCTTTTCTTACCCACCTGCTATAATATCCATGGTCAACAAACTTATATAATCATAAATATTAACTATTCTTTCACCATCTGCTACTCGATTTAACTTTTCTATGCAGACATCTGTCTGTTTGTCAAATACCTCAACAAATTGTTCCAAAATCTGAAAATGGAATGTAGGCGTTACAGTTTTACGCATTTTGTGCCAAGTTTTGCCGCTGCTCAACAATAGACCATTACCCAGCCACCCGCTAAGCATATTGTAGAGAAAATGTTTTTGCAAATGATCCTGGCTGCTGAGTACTGCCTCCACTATTTTATGATCGGCAGTTACAATTACCAGCTTGCCCAAAGCGCGGGCGCAAAATGTCTTGCCAAAGCGGTCAATGAATTGTGGCCATTTTATATAAAAGTCTGGAAGATAAGAAAGATATGTTCGAAATCACGTTCTTATAAAATTTATTTTATGAAACTTACTGTCTGGAGTTATGGTAAATAAGGCTAAAATGCTGCCAAATATTGGTAGTTTCGATACTAAAGGTATATTCACTAAATTCCTAGTGGAATATTTGCGAGCCAAAATGTCTATTATGACTATTAAGCTCAGAAATATAAAAGTTTCCAGCAACATTGCTTTGGATAATTAACACTAATGGAAAAAGCCAGGAAATGTCATCTAAAATAAGTAAACAAAAATAAAATTAATGATTATTCAGAAAAGTAAAGTTTAAGTAATATGAACGAGCGACGCACTGTGGCGTCTTTTCCCAAAAACCGTGGCAAAAATACAAAATTTGATGACAAAATTTTTTAAAATGAATGAACACATCGTATAAAGACCATTTTACTGATCATAATTTAAAAACGTTTTTCTTAATTGGATAAGAATTATGGCTGGTGGAGCTGCTTAAAGTCGACAGTTTTTTAGAAAGTCCAAAAAAATGTGATTTTGAGAAAAAAAAGACATTTTAGAATTGAAGTGTCAGAAATATTGCCATGTGATCACTACTTTTTTGGTATTGTTTTAAAGGTATATTTATTGTTTATTAAAAAATGTAAGAAAATGTCCACCAGATACCCTACTTTTTTGGCAGTTGCCGTTTTTCAGACACCCTATATTTAGGTAGTTCCTACAAATAAAATAGAGAATATTTAAAAATGGGCAAAAATGGTCACGCCCATATTTTCTTAGCATATTTACTACACAGTACTTTAAATAATTTAGCTAAATTGGTCCACAAAAATGACAGGTTTTCTTGAAATTGGAAAAAAGATGTTACAATCTTATAGCCAGCGTTGCCACATCTAAGATATTTTTGCAACCAAAATTAAAAAAAAAAATTGCCAAATAAGGAAAAAAGCTACCAAAATTTTAATATTAGTTAATCTTAGTTTTTTTTTACAAAAATAAGAGAAAAATAACTTGTACTTTGTTATAAAATATGTTTTATTACTAAAAGATAAAAAATTATTTTATATATGTAACAAAGATGCGTTCCAAATATGAAAAGAAATTATTCTCTCTATACAACTGTTTTCACTGCATCACTTGTTACTAATATTTATTGCTTCTCGTTAATACGAAATTTTCGCAGTGGCTTTGTCCTACATTTTTCTTTAATTCTCTTTTAAGTTGATAGCCTTTCTACACCATTCGTCAATAAAGTCTTGAAAAGTCACCATAAAAAGTCATAGTATGAATCCCATATAAATGATAAACAATATTTTGCTGTGTCAATCAGGTAGGCATAATTATTACAATTTGTTTATTTATTTAAATTTAAGAACACATTATGAAAATAGGCAGGTAGTTTTAAAACTTGGTTTTTATACTAAGTAAAATAAAAACTGCAGTTGTATATAATCCAGTTAATTGTGGCCTAGATTTATGTTTCGCAAAACAGGTAGTTTGAACCTTTTTATTTTTGGGTATAAATTAATCTGCAACTGTGTAATGCAATCAGTTACCGTTTTACTTTGCAAAAGTAGTGATCAGTACCAGAACTCATAATGTCATTTCAAAATTCGGAATTGTTCGAGTTATTTAGAAAATCACATAATGAAAATGTATTTAATTTGGCTATTGTGGAAAAATTGCACGGTTTAGCAGGATACCACGAAAAGGATGTTAAAAACAAAATTCACTTCGTTTTCTTGGATATTCGTAGAAAATGGCTTGCCTCAAACCGTACGACAAAAACCTTTATGGAAAAGTACTCAGACTGGCTAAATGGAGTAGCAACTTTTGAAAACATCGAAAAACCGCATACATCTTTGGATAGCAGAAAAGGATGACCTGCTAAAACTATAAACGAGTGTTCGAAGTACACGAAAAAACGTAAACTTCTAAATGCTACAAAAGATATATCTACATCGAAACTGTCAGAAGCATTATGTCTTAAGTACGTAAAAGATAAAGATAAATCAAGGTCTGATATTACAAAAGCTGTGGAGCTTCCTAGCCCAGATCGACTGCGAAGGATTAAAGAAAGTATTCCAACTCCTCCGAATGCATTACCCACAAAGCAAGGTGTCTTTACTTACAAGGTGGCAGCACGAGTACAATAAATACAACAAAGTAAAAACTACGTGTATTTTGTTTGTGTAAAAGTTTAGCTCAATGTCAATGTATGTGACAAAAAGAATGAAGTTTAAAGTAAAATGAAAATAAATTAAAAACTAATTTCAAAAAATTATAGTAAAACAAATAAAATATTTTCTGAAAACATGACATGTTTTTTTATACGGATTGTGTTAAAGAATTGGAGTCTATACGTAGAGCCTCTTTACCACTTTTCTCTTCTTTCCTGGTCTTGTGGGACATAAAAAAATGTTCCACTGCCAGGTATATATTTTTTCCACAAGTTACACAAACACGCATTTTTTAAATGTTTCTTAACCCTTTAACCACTAACACCGTCTACAGAAGGTGTTTAAAAAAACTAACTTATATAAATTCTGCGATTCTCCCACCCAACCATTAAAATACTTGCTTATTTAAAGTAAAATAACTTATACAGCAGTGTTAGTTTGAACATCGTCGTTATGTTTCGAGAAAAGAGGGATTTATCCGCCGAAGTAAAAAAAACTAAAAGCAGTTTTTTAGTTATTTTTTTTATTGACGATCTAATTTATTTGATAAGTCAGGAAACGAATCGAGCTGCTGTTCTTGAAAATATAAATACGTATTTTAAAGTGGACAAACATGAGATTCGTAGATATATTGGAGTCTTGATATATATGTCGATTTTTCGTATCCAAATATCAACATGCATTGGAGCGAATATGGATTTCGACATGTCCCACACTGCACGTCAAAAAACAAGTACTAACAACTGAGGAAATATCTTTGTATTAACGATGTGTCGCAACAAGTTAAAAAGGGTAACGCTGGTTACGATCCAATTTTATTGTACTTTTAAGCCTTTTTTCAAAATTTATTTAAATAAATCCGATTTAAGAAATAACCGCATTTTTAAAATATTTTTTTTTCGCTTAACCACTAATACCGGTTACAGACGGTCTTTCGTTTTTCTCACCTACTACTTTCAAAATGCACTTTTTCAGCAAACCGACATCAAATTCGTGTTTTCCTGCTTAATTGTACTCTGATATCAAAATTATTAAGAAGAAATAATTCGTATTTGATTTTCAGTGGTTAAAGGGTTAAACAATTGATTACAAAATAATTTTAAAATTCTTTTAAATTTCAATTTGTTTTGAATTCGAAAATTCGTTTATAGTAAAAAAAAAGTAACGATGTAAACAAAACATAAGAAATTTTGACATTAAGCTAAACTAAACAATATCGAGCAAAAAATTATCATATTAAGCGATGCTGCCACCTTGTAAGTAAAGACACCTTGCCACAAAGTATAGCATAGAAGTAGCCCTAGCGTTATTTATAGACTTGGGATTGTCAAAGGAGAAATATAATATTTTACGAAGCTCTTTAAAGAATCATAATGTGAATGTTCTTCCTGGATATAAAAAGGTTACCTCTGCCAAAAAAGAAGCAGTACCATGTAATGTATAAGTTACTGAAGTATCAGCAGAAGTTGAACTGCAAGACTTAATGGATTATACATCTAAACGCTTAGTTCAAAGTTTTCCTGAAAAAGAAAGAGCATTATTTCCAGATGGGCTTACATTGATAAACAAGTGGGGATGTTATGGGTCATCTGGTCATTTAAATGTCATTTAAAGCACAAAAAGGTGTGTTTTAAATGTTTGAGAAATTTTAAAAATATTACTTCAAAATATATGATTTTTGCGACAAGAAAAATCAAAGGTGTCATCGTTTCCAATGCCTATCAAAAATTTTGATGCTTTCAACAAAAAACCACTCTGCATAGTGACTCCACAAAGCTATGGCCAATAATGATACTCATTTTTATTAAAATATCTTTCTTACCTTAAAAGTTATGATGTTTGTAATAAAAACAGTCGAAAACAGACACTGTGCACAGTGCCGCGCTTAACCTATGATCGTGCAAATCATGTATATTAAAGCTAAAGGAGTTTCTTTCAAATGCTTTTTAAAATTTTTAAATATCTTTATCAGTTCAAAAGTTATGATTTTTGCAACGAAAAAGTCAAAAGGCTCCACTGTGCGACGTCGAGAGAGAGGAAGGACCTTTCCCGTAATGTGCTTCCAATGCAAAGTTTTTAATTTTCAATAAGGCAACGAATAATTTCTGGGCAACAATAACTTCTGGGTAATCCCAATGAAAAAAGAATTTCCAAAGTTTTTAACTCAGGCTTTTCGTTGCAGGATATTGTATTTTTTTCTTATTCAACCGATGAGCTTTCCAATTGTTCAATATGTTGAAAGAAAGTAAATTTTTTATGATTTTTGTTTGGAGAGAAAATAAGTTATTATTAAACTAGGAAAAATTATCTACCACTGCGAATCGATCTACATACATACGTACGTCTGGAAGGGTACAAACTAGCCGACAGTCGCAATTTCTTTCCTCTTATTTGAAAGTTTTTAAATTTTTTATGTAAATTCAAAAAAAAAATAGAATTTCTTTATAAAAGGGGCAAGGCGGCTGATAACTTTTTTCAAATTTTTGTTCAATGTCATAATTTGTTCATTCGGTTTGATTTGCCTGTTTGTTTTGATTACTTTGGAATATTTTCCTTTGCTTGCTAATTTTATTCTGCTATTTCTGATATTTTACAATTAGAGAGTTGTATTTATGAGTGCACCTGGTATGAATTCGCCTTGGATAGAGAACTAGAATAGAGCTGCAATTGTTTGTAATTTAAATTCACAATAAAGCTTTTGTCAACTTAACATACATAGGAACAATGAAAATGCTATTCCTTGAGAACAATTTCCGATTTTTACTAGGACGGAATGATATACACGGGGCTGGATGGTTTGAATACGTTACGGTTTTTCGTCATCTCACATAAAACTTAGTTTGTAAACAACGGTTTCGGGTATGTGCCATCTTCAGTGTTCGTTTTCTTACTGAAGATGTCACAAAGCCGAAACCGGTCTGTTTACAAACAATATTTGACGTGGAATGATGGAAAATCATATTGTTATTTTTTTCCTCGGTTGGATTATCTTCGATTACAACTTCGAAAATTTGTACTAGATTAAAATCGCAACGGGACATTTTTCTCTAATATCAAAAAAAGTGGAAGATGATCTTAAGGAATGAAATATAAATCTTACATCTTGAAATTTAAATGAAAACAATATTTTTCGTAAACTTTTAACTTAAACCATTGCTTTATGACCATGGGAAAATTTTTACCTTTTCAAGACTTCTATGTCTTGTATTAAATAGCTTATGGGTTATATAATATGAAATTATTTTCTTAAAGAAATTGAAATATCTACTCTTCTTAGTATGTTTAAGATAGAGTTTTGTAGTGATGTTAAGATCGTATCAAAATTACCTTAATTTGCATTTTTTCTACATCAAAATCTTTCTTCTTTCATGACTTATTCGAACTCTTTTGGGAGAGACACACACACAGTCTCTCCCAAAACTTTGACTTTCACTTCTTCCCCGTGTGGCTGTCATGATGAAAGTTCGAGTTCAAATCTATTTGATAAAAGCATCAACGAAAAATTAAATTATGTGAAAATAAAAATTAAATGTATAGTAAGGATGATTTCACTCAGGGGCATTCGAAGTACTCCCAAAAAATTGTTTTTTCAAAACATCTTGAATATGACTTCAGATCCAATGAACGTCATCCAGAAAAGAGAACATCATGCAATAATAAGTCTACATACATATGTTGAAATCATTGAAAAAGATAAAAATTTTCATTACGTTCGGATCACAAGTTGCGGATCTTATTAACTTCTTTGGAAGTTTTTTTTACAGGGTAGTTTTATAAGTATGTGTATCGACACATTTTTTGTTATATGTGAAAACTTTGTATAAAATAATTTAAAAATTGTGATGTTTTTATTTAGGAACCATGGAAATGTAAAAATCAAAAACCATTTATTCATTCATTTTGTAAAGTATATCTATCATAGATAAATAAATAGAAGCGTTCATATACATACATGCATGCATATGTATGTACTATATGTTTCCTTCAATGTAAGTGAAGAAAATGAGCTTAATTATCATATTGTCCCAGCAAAAAGAAAGGCTTTTGTTTACTTATTTACCGATTTAGAAGTGGTCTTCAATATGTTCAGTTTTTGCAGAGAAAATAATTTTGTAATAAATTATGATTGGCTATTTACCACTGGGAACAGATTTTACAACTAGAAATAAGTAAAACTTGCCATTAAAAAAAAACAATTTTCCAACAATTGTTGAGAGAATATTTCGAAGCTTTTTAGACAAACTCGTAATTCAGATTTCTAATCAAAGTTTTGTTAACTTAACTTCCTAAGGAAAATGGATAAGTCCACTAATAGATTTTTGGAAGCAATGAAAATGGTTTAAATTGAGAATAACTTCCATCTTTTTACAAATCGCCGAAATCGAAATTTTATTTTTGTAATTTTCATATGAAAAGAATACCTTTTCGTTGGCTCAGTTAAAATAATTGTCAAAGTAATTTTTATTTTGGCTGTAGAGTAACTCCTATTCTGAACACCCTCGCTAATGAAGTTAGGTTAGGTTAGGTTAGGTTGATTGGAGGGGTGTGATAGCCCATGTCATACGACATACACTTAAGCCAGTGAAGGCTTGTTGTGCGCTTCCTTTATTTATCAAACACAAACTGCCAGAGTTTTGCGGCTGGATTCGAACCTGGGACCTTCGCACTACGAGTCTAGTACACTACCTACTAGTCTACGAAGGTCAGTAAGAAGTTAGAAAGATATAAAATTATTAAATATTACTTTGTACATACATATTCCCCAGACCCTATTACATATATCATTTCTGAGTCCACAAACGACGAAAAATTTCTGAGAAATTAAAAGGAATGTATACTCGTATATATTTTGCGATTTTTGTCTGGTTTAGCTTAAATCATAATGTCGCGCAATTACCGCGAGAAAAATTAAAGAACATCATTTTTAATTTTCATGGAAGTCGATAATTCACAATCACTAAAATTAAATCTTATAATCGTTAGATGTGGCATAAAAAATTTAATCAAAAACACATTTGTCATAGCCACACAAAGTAGTGTGAGGGCATTTTTTTTTTGCAAAATGTTTTGTTTGTCCCTTAAACTTTTTGTTTGCGGTTAAGGCACAATATGCCAAAATAGAATAAGAATATAATTACAGCAATTTCAGAAAGCGTTATATAAAAATTATTTTGAGAATTTTAGTAAATAGTAGTAGTTATTTTTAGTGTCTTACTTTAGATTACATCATTAGTTTTTTAAAAAGGCACCCGCTTTCTTGTACGGATTTATTCTAAAGCTCGACGTTTTTCGCAACTTGATGATACCATATGACTCTTTTAACCTTTGTAGTCTCCTTTATATTTTTGACCAATTTTATTCAACGTCTAAGAACTATGTATTCTATGTACATTGTGTTCTATACACAAAGCAAAATACACGTGAGGGTTGGAACTCGTAGTGTCAATTAACTTCCTCTTAAAATTGTTGAAATTCTGACTACAAACTCATTTAGCTCATTATTCTTTCCTGCACCATAAAAGTCGCTAAAACTTGAAGTATTATAATTTATAAAATATTAGTTTTATAATGTATAAAATATTTTTTGCAATTTATTGCAAATATAATTTAGCTTCTTCCCAACACACGAATAAGTTTATTTTTCCACTGCCAACTTCAGGATTTCAGCCACAAACCGCAAATAACAACTCGTGAAATTGCTTAAATATCAAATTCATACAATTTGACAACTCATTCGCAATAAGAAAATTTTCTTATTTTTACAAAACTAAAGGAAATTACTTTCCAAACAACCCAATATTTGCATGACATTTCGGGACAAGTCATTCTATTGTTGTATTTTAATAATTGCGCCACTACCCATTAAGTAAATGTACCTTGGCCCTTGGTTTATTTACGCAAGATTATATTTTTATTAAATAATGTGAAGCGAAACTAGTATGAAGATAATCTAAACAATGCTCGTACAAATAGAATGTATTCGAACATGCATTAACACAATACATTGTTCTTAGTTAATATTTTATGTGTTAGTTTTTACATTAGGTCTGTTCATTTACCACATTTAAGTTCTTGTTAACTGAATGTGCATATGTGTTGTAGACTCTTTTAGTTAATAACTCAAATAATTG
Source organism: Germaria angustata (assembly GCA_963681545.1). Classification (NCBI taxonomy): domain Eukaryota; kingdom Metazoa; phylum Arthropoda; class Insecta; order Diptera; family Tachinidae; genus Germaria; species Germaria angustata. The sequence goes on along the minus strand of OY813001.1, from coordinate 86,634,612 downwards.
TTCGAGTTGAAGTCCTTTTTAATAAATAAATAAAAGTAACTTTTAATTTTGTTTTTATTTTATTTTCTTTTATTGTTTTTGATATTTTGACCCACTTTGTTGTTTTTAGAAATTACTTTTTCCGTGAAGATGATCAACAAAGTTGATTAAAATATCGGAAAAAATCAAGTAAAATAAAAATTGAAACAAACATTTTTATTTATTGAAAAGGGCCCCAAGCCGAATAATTATTTATCTTGCTTATACTAAATTGTTACTACTATTCCTTAAATGAAGAAGATGTAAATAGTACATATGTACGTCTTTGTGAATTTTTAAAACCAAAGTAATGTTTGCGATAAAAAAAAACATTTTTCTTATATTTAGGAATAACAACAGAGGAAATAGATGCTTGAAACAGCCGAATAACTTTGGTTACAAATTGTTACTAGTGAATCGTTCAAATTTTTCTATTTCTCATTACAAGTTTTTACTAGAAAAATGAACGAACACACATATTATTTGAATGAAATGTTAGTGAAACCGTAATGTATGACTACTTCCACAAACAAATAGGTCTGTTTTTGTTACATTGTTGTACTTATAGCAGCTGCCCTACTGCCTGGTATTTTGTTTAATTAACGCACTTAAAAACAGAAGGTATATGCTCTATGGTGTTTCCATTTTAATTAATATGTGATAGGACCAAGGAGGTTGGGTATCTCCCATACAAAGTGAATTTAATATTCTTATTTCTGGCTTAATATAATAGTGAGAATGTTTACAATTGTCGTGGGTTATGCTGCGGCCAATGCATGCAGTATCGAGAAAAACTAATTGGATAACCACACCCACATCGACTCTAAAAAGTTTGAAATAAAAACTTAAAAAATTGTACCGACTGCAAAAATAGGCTATGAAACGTTTGAAATAAGCTAAATATTAAAATATGCGTTAACTACTGAGATCTTTGATGTCGATGCCCCAAGGTGACTGAAAGTTATAAACTAAATCTTGGCACTGGCCTCATAGATCTGTGTAGGTAACTTGTATATCCAAGGGGCAATTTGTTTCAGTGCTCTACCATATGAAGTTATTGAATTGGCCATTTCAAGGTGAACCATGTTTTCAGACTTATCTCTAAAAAAAGCTCTTGATAACCTTATTTCAATACTGTGACCTTCAGTGTAGACACTCCCATCGACTTTTACAAATTCGTCAATTATATATAACTGATCGATTTCCATACGTTGGCAGTGGAATATCACACTTGGCATCAAAATCCGAAATTCTATAGTAACTCCTGCGAATCTAGTTTATCGTTGTACCTTAACAACTTAACAAAAATATTTCATTACTGTTCCAGCTGATTACTTTTTACTAGTTTTCGGCTATGACAGACTAAATGCGCCACTGCTGCTTATTCACAGCTTGTGAGAGATAAGTATTTGAATAAAAATATTGGAAAGTCTAATTTCCGCGTCCGGCTATGGGAATCCATTTTGTATAGGAAAGGTTGAGTCAACAAAATTTGTCTGGTTGTGTTTCAGTTAGTTATTAATCTTTATTTTTGAAGTCCATTAAATTTCTTGTTAAAAAACTTTATGTTTATTTTAATCAATTAAGGTTGATGGCATGGAGGTAAGATAAGGTCGGAGAAATAGGAGTGGTAATGGGTCACCAATAGAAGTATCAGAGGAAATAAATGGTGACACGGTTGGGCGGGCACTATACAAGCACTACATCAGCTTCAATAAAGTAACGGAAATGTTACTTGTATATAGTGTATGGTGCTTCGTCATTTGTAAATTTCATATATTTTTATTTTAGGTTTAATTTTCATCTTATTTATTTTTATTTTGGTGTACGGTGCACCCAGTGAGAAGGGTTGGAACCCGCTGAGAGTGCTCTCAGAATAGCGAGCTAGACGGAAACCTCACTGGCCCATGCGGCCGTAACATTAAATGGCAACAACTAAATATTTAGACTACACGGAAAAAATCATCAATACACATATTTATTAATTTTTACTCAACAGAAAAGCTTTCGAAATGACCTACAATTGCCTAATGTAAACCATTCTTGAGAGTGTAAAGAATAGTTTTTTGTCCTAAAACAAAGTTGAGTGTAAAACATGTTCCACACATATTTACATACATTTAGAAAAGAACATGATCTTATTTGCACTAGTTATTGCAATTTTTTTTTTATAAAATAACACAAACATGCAGGAAAGGGACAATACAAATAAAATATTTGTTATACATATATGTATGTATGTTATTAGGGTGGTTCATATATGGCCTTTTTTAAATTAAGCACCGTTAAAAAAATTACACATGATTTTTTTTTAATTTTTCTATTAAGGTTTAGAGGTCACAACCGGGCTCCGAACTTTGGTGTTTTTGAAAAAGCTCGCTGCGTTCATATGCATATTTTTCATGTATGTGTATTAAAATAATTTATTTTATGAACACCATTTTTGAATAAAGATTTAAAAAAGAGGGAAAATGTTTTTCATTTACTATTTCCTAATAAATTTGTTTGTGTTTTTACTTAATTCAATTTTGTTCCAACAGAGTTCCGCATGATATCCCTCATCCCTTAGTTGTTTTTTTCGTCTTATTGTTATAAACAAAAAATTTACACAAAAGTAATGAAAAGATTTGAGCTCAACGGTTTTTTTTTCAAACTTAGGGCCTAATTTTGTGTTTCACCAAGGTGAAACCTAGCGTTATTAAAAACTACAAATTACGCCCAAATAACGCAATGCCCCTAATATTAATCTTTTTCTACATAGTATGTGGATACATATGTAAGTATGTAAATATGTTCATATCCATAGCAAGTGTCATTGATATATGTACGTTGTGTACTCGTATATGCTTTTTTAGACAGAATAAAAAATCGCTTTTATTCTTAACTCTCGTGCGATTCCACTAGTCTTTTCATAATTTATATTGATATTTTTTTAAACAATAAGCACATTTGTAGTTTTACATACTTACATAGCGACACGTATTTATGTCTGTAATAGTTAAAAAATTTAATATAAAATTAAGTTGTCAGAATATTTTTTTAATAAAATCCACTCGTCATACAAATTTCACTGTATATCTATTTTTATTCTTTCAACATTTTCTAACGCGTTTCAATTTTTCTTGTGGTCGAAAAATACAAATTATAAAACATATTATTTGTTCACTTGCCGTCACGAGTACAAAGCAAGAACATATTATTGTAATAGTTCATATAACACTAAATGTTCTCTAATGAGCAAGTTGCTTATAACAGCACAAAATCAAAAATAATACTTTGTTAAGGGGAAAGAGTGCAAATGTTAAGAGTGCAAGGGGTAACATGGCATGTTTACAGAATAACGACGACAGCGATTCAAGGAGACTTCTAATTAAAAACTAATTTAGATACCAGAAAAATTTCACAAGTAATAAATAGTTGAGATTTAAATTAATTTGAACAGGTCAAAAAAAGTTTTAATAATTATAAGCCGCTGATGAGGGAGAAATTCGTAGAATTTTTCCATAAAAATGGAACAGGTGTGCACCCTCTCATTATCCATATGGAAAAGAACCTTTTTCATGGCCAAATACGGTCTTTTTTTTTCAAATAATCATTAAATCGACCCAACATGTTGGCATAAGATTCGCTATATATTGTTTAATCCTTTAGAAGTTAACCAATGTGAGTTAAACCGCGAACATCCCAAAAAACGGTACGCATGACTTTATTGGCTGACGAACCCACTTTGGCCTTCTTTGACGCCGATTCGTCTCGAAAAACCTCTGTTTTGACTGCCGTTTGGTTCCCGGTGTGTTGTGGTGGATCCACGTTTCGTTCACAATTACGAAACGGCCAAAAACTCATCCATATTGCGGTTGAATAACACCAAATACTCCTACGAATTTGGCAATCAATTTTACGGAAAGCTTTCTCATACCCAAGTGATCATTAACAATTGAAACCACTGAGCCATGTGACATTCCTATAGCATCCATAATATCTCACACTTTCTATCTCCGATCGGCCAACACCATATCGTGAATTTTTCAATAGTTTCGAGTGTACAGACCTCAAGGGCGTCCACAACGTTCAGCTCCTTCCGAAATGCAGCAAATCACTTTTTTACCATTGAAATTGATGGTGATAAATTCCCATAGTAGAGCTTAGCCCTGTTTGAGTAATGGGTTTTTATTAAAATAAAACAACATCTCGCTGAAATACAAAATTAAAAACATTCCTTTTCATGTGCATTATAATATACATATAATATAATTATAAAAGTGACATAAAATTTAAATATTGAATAGGAATAAAAAAGAGAACAAAGATAAAACGATTTTAAAATCATAAAACATTCGATATTTGCACTATTTCTGTGTGACAAGCTATGGATCTTCTCTGGAAGTTCCTTTTTAATGGGCTTATTTCCTCTTTTAAAATCACTTGTGCTTATGCTAGTTTGTAGAAATTACATTATTTATTTCTAAAATGCTTAAAATATAAAAGCTATTGGTGCATTATCTACTTAGAGTAACTTAAAAGGCGAGCCTGTCGACTAAACTCGCATTATCTATATATGTATATAAAATAGGATGTGTGTATGTATGTATGTATGTATGTATTTATGTAACGTAATGGCTCCAAAACGGCTGGGCCGATTTTGACGAAGTTTTCAGGGAACCTTCAGAATACTCGGGCGGGTGACACTGTGAAGTCTGATTTTTTCTAATTTTTTCGGTCTGTGGGCGGAAGGGCGTGGCAAAATCCAATTTTCATATTGCACCACCAATAACATATACATATATTTATTTTTTGTGCTTTTTTATTTTACTTTACTTTTTTTGAAAGTCGTTATCATGTTCTTCAAAACGAGATATCAAACTCTTAAATCGGTTATGTAGTTCCGAAGATATTTATAATAAACCTATGTTAATAATGATCCAATATCAAAATTTTAAAACTTTCGAAATGTTGCATTAAAAAATCCGAGTTTTCGGTTTATTTACAAAATATTTACATCATTCGATAACGCAAGATATTCCGCGCTTACTAAGGTGCAACATTGTACAATAAGTTAAAGATCTATACATATAAAGCAGGATATATATATATATATATGTATGTAACGTAGGGACTCCAAAACTTTATGATAGGTATTCAATGGATTTTTATGTAAAGGCAGTAAATTTCGTTAAAAGCTCAATTTAAATCGTGTGGTAATATAACACTAATGTTTGCTTAGGGCCAGCAACGCGGACGGGGTCAGTTAGTAGAAAATAATAATTTAATAATTTTCTTTCTGTTCCAATCGATAGCAATTGATTCAATTCTCCCTTCCGCTTGCTATAACAAACATTGATTATTGATTGACAAAACCATATTATCATGAATTAATACAAATCAATAATAGTAATTAAATTAATAGCGTTAATTGCGAAAGTTTGTTATTAACCGTGAGCGTTCCTTTTCGTCCACTTGCAAAACAGCTCGAACAGTGTTGCAAATTTGGTGCTTTTAGCAATATGCCTTTTAAAATTTTCGATGCAGAAAATTTTCATTAATATTATTGTAAAAAAAATGTATACTTAATTTTGTTTAAATACTCGTATGTCTAAGTATATTTGCCGTCTCAACTTAACTTTTCGACACTACTTTCCTGTACTCCAAACATAATAATAATTATTGTTGTACAGGGCTTGAAAACACAAATAAATAAATAAATAAACAAATAGAATGTTGTTAGTAATAGATTTCAATAAAATAATATTGATATAAATTTACGTTTTTACTTAGAGCCTGAATAAAAAAAAAACATAAATTACATACCATAAGGTCGATAAAATTATAATAAATATATACTTAATTGATATAAATTTATATATTTTCTTAAGAAAAAAATTAGAAGTCATTGAAAATTAAAAAAATCATTTGGCATTAGCCAAATGATTGCTACTAATATTTTCTTACTTACAGGGGAGGTATTCTCTATTGCGATGCGTAAGAAAAATGGTACCTAATCGGATAATTGGTACCCTTTATTGCGATTAGGGATTTTCCTTTCGCATCTAATTTTTTCACTTTCGCAAACCCGGCATCAGTGTACTCTGTAATACGAAAGCGTATGCTAAAATCCTTCGTTAAAACTAAATATCTTGCGCTAACAAAATATCAAACGCATCGAACTAGCTTACGCATCGCAATAGAGAATAACCCCCAGATTTTACAGTTTTTATCGCAACAAATTTGCTTAAACCTAAAATTCTTAGCCAAATAATTTTAGATTCAGTTGAACCTACTTTTCATAAATAAAACGGAAAATTGTTATTGTGGATATTAAAAACAACAGGTTTATAAAACATCAGTATTAGAAATTAAAATTGTATTGTGGCCGTATAATAGAGATAATGAGAGACTTAGTTTGACGTTGTGACGTAAGTCATGTATTTGCAAATGATGTGGTGCCAGAGTAACATTCTAAAAAAAAGGCCTTTAGTGAAATAGATAATATGTTAAAAGAAATATAGCAAAGCAAGCAAGCAATAAAAATAGGTCTGTTCATTTACTAAAAGTTTTTATTAATTTTTTTACCAGTTCTCGTTTGATACTAATCATAATATTGAAGAAAAAAAATAATTGTTTGTAAGTTGTTAAAAACAAAAATATGTATACGAGTAATTTATGAAAGAATAAATAATTCCATAGGGGAAATGGGACCCAACCAATATCCCAGACAATGTTTAATATTTGCTACTTTAGCTAAAAATTGTTATTAGTAAATCGTTCATTTACTTCTTTCTATGAGAATTTTGGAAAGTAATATTTTAAATTTTTGCGTTACTCGTTACAAGTTTTCACTGAGGAAGTAAACGAACAGACCTAATATCTATAAATTAATCCTATGATTAAAGACTGTAATCAATAATATTTTTATAGCCATTAATTGATTTGAAATTTAAAATGTTTAATTGCCAGTTGCAGCTGGTTGATTTTTAAATGAATATATTTCTATTATCTGATTTTTTAACGTAGATGTATGTAAATTGAATGAATATTTAAATTAAATATATTTTTATTTATAACAAAAATCTAATAGTAAATCTAATGAGCACTCAGAAAGTGTTGGCATGAAATAACCTTCAAGGAAATAACCCACAAAACAATAAATGAACGAACGATTTTTTTTGATCTGTTTAATATTTTGGGGATCTTATTTCCAATTTTATAATTAATAATAATGAAATAACACCTTAAAATTGTTTTGAGTCTATTTAATTTTTCTATGAAAATAAAATTTGTATAATTTCGTTTAATTGGTTGCTTTGTATTATACATATGTATTTACATATACTTAGATTTAAAGTATATATAATATTTTATTGTCTTTTGTTAGCCAAATCATAATTAAAAGCTTTCTAAAGCTACTATACTTATGTATTGAGTTCTGTTTGAATTCTCATATAGTATTTGTAGTTTGTGGCATAAGTATACGAGCTTGAATGCTTTTCAATCATGATTTGGCTAAAAGGGTACTGATGATTTGGTTAGCGCCAATGAAATGCAGGCATATACCTAGCTAAGCCAACAACAAACAATAGACTATTGAAATATTTTTAAAAAATATATTTAAAATATATTGAAAGCATAATATCTTTGAAAATTATTTCTCTTTGCTGTTAAATTTATTAAATCCCTATTAAGGTGGGTGTTACTTCATTTCTGTTTGGGGTATTATTTCATTACATAGTGAACTTATTTCATATAAAAAATTGGGGTCTATTTCATAGATCTTTTGGGCAATTATTACCAAAGTAGTATGGCTAAAACGTAATCATACAATTTCAGTAGTAAAATCGAAAAAAAAATAGTTCAAATAGCGAAAAAATAAACACTGCCATTAAAGATTTGCTTCCAGGCACGTTAGCTTTTCCCTATTGACGCTTTTTGGTATAACTTCGGTTTAGCTTCAGAAATAATTTAGATTTTTTTCTCTGCGTATAAAAGATTATGGAGGAAAAATTTTTAACGCAGTAAATAATTTTTTTATATTTGCTTTTGCATATGATTATGTGGTATTAAAGAAACGATTTTATAGTATAATTTGCAAGTGTAGCAACAAATATTTTCACTGGTTATAATGAAACACGGACGAGGTGTTACTCGAATCCATAATCCATATACCGATAGACTATTACACTTAATTAATTTAATGAATTTGAAAACAAAAAATAAGCATTTATTTACTGCAAAAGATGTTGCTCTTAATATTTTCAGTTTTTCAAAATTGAGTTGTGTGCCAATAGTTTCGCGTTATGTGAAATTCTTTAAAACCTCATCTCCGGCTATAAAGAATATGTAAGTGTCTACCTTCCTTTTTTTCCACTAATTTTATTTATTGTATCTTCATTAAACTGAACTAACAATAAGTATTCAAATCTTAAATAGTATAATAATTATGCCCAACCAGTGTCGGACATAAACTTAGTGATAGTAATTAAAAATAAATAAAAGTTTCATCTGGAGTGTGGCGTATTAAAGCCGTAGTATCCCTTTTTTTAAGCGGATGTGTCCAGTAAAGTTCAAGATATTACGAGCAAGGGGATTAGGATGGAGCTCGAGTTTTGTTAAATATTTGCCTGGATATTTTGCAATTTCAGCGGTCACAAGTGGCATATTTAAATCACGATGTAAAATAGAATTTTTTATGTACCAAGGAGCCGATGTTATTAACCTTAAAATTTTGTTTTGCATACGTTGTATTCTCTCTACATTGGAAGCTGAAGCAGTGCCCTATAGCTGAACTCCGTAACACCATATGGGTTTCAAAAGCGACTTGTATATTAAAAGTTTACAATCTAGACTGAGGGTAGAATTTCTACTAATCAGCCAATGTATTTGGGATAATTTAAGCTTCATTTGTGTTAGCTTAGAGTCAATGTGCTATTTCCATGTAAGCCGTCGGTCAAGATGTATACCAAGGTATTTCACCTGTGAATATTGAGGAACAACTTGATTGTTGATTCGAATGGGGGAACAGGTGTCTCTTCGTAGGGTAAATGTGACATGAACACACTTTTGTTCATTTACTTTTATTCTCCATAAGTTCAACCACAGCTCCAACAGGTTAAAATGTTCCTGAAGATATCGGGATGCCTCGCGAGGGTTTTCATGCATACTAAGGCAGGCTGTATCATCGGCAAATGTAGAAGTTAGGATATTACTGCTTAAAGGCATATCACAGGTATAAATCAAATACAAAACTGGCCCCAGTATACTCCCCTGTGGCACACCGGATGAGATAGTTTCGGGCACGCTCATGAAGTCTCCTTCCACAACAGTGAACTTCCGGGCAAGAATGTAACTTTCCAAAAGATTTACTATGTTTATTGGTAGATATATCTTCAATTTTAAAATTAGGCCTTCATGCCACACTTTATCAAATGCCTGAGAGACATCAATAAAGAGGGAAGAACAATACTTCTTTTCTTGAAATGTTCTTCTTATAAAATGTACCAATCTATGACATTGTTCAATGGTGCTATGCTGACTTCTAAAACATTCCTTTTGACAAATTTTCTTATAGTGCGTGCCCTTCATTTCCAAAAAAAGAAAACAAACAGAAATAAATATATTAAAAGTTAATTTAATTAATTTAAGTGAGTACAAGCGAGTGATATGATATTTCTCTTAATACTTTCTGGGTTTTAAACCCAAATGGAAGCCATTGGCTGAGCGTAAAACTAGATTCATCATGGGCTTTACCTCTGGTCCCAGAGGTAACAATTCGAAATGTCTCAACATTTTACTTATAGTGCTTTTCATTTCCAAAATAGCAAACTTCTGGCCAATGCAATTACGTGGACCAGCCGAGAAAGGTATATAGGCGTAAGGATTGATCTTGTTGATACTGTCGTCTAGGAACCGTTCCGGTTTGAAACTATCTGGCTCGGGAAAATATGAAGGATCACGTAGAGTAACATAAATGCCAACGGTATAATTAGTACCAGCTGGAATTCGTTTACCGCAAATATCCACATCCTCTGTAAAATAACGCCCTATAATGGGTACAGGGGGATACAAACGCAAAGACTCCTTAATAACACACTCTAAATATTTTAATTCTCCTAGTTCACGTAAGGTGACAAGATGTTCTCTGTCGTTTCCTAAAATTTCCTTGATTTCCTCGAAAATTTTTTGTTGCACTTCAGGATGACGGGAAATTAGATATAAGGTAAAAGAAATAGCACTAGTGGTGGTATCATGACCTTCAAACATAAAAGTATCAACTTCTTCACGTATGTCTTCATTACTCAAAGGAACACCGTCCACATTGGATTGCAGTAAAACATCCAGTAAAGCCATGCGTTTCTTCTGCCCGAACTCATCTTCTTCTGACAAGGCAGAGTTCTTCAGTGTCTCTGTTAATGCTTGACGTCTTTCCAAAATTATATTTTGGGTAAAATCATGCATAAGTTTAATACTAGCATTAAAAGACCGGTATTCTTCCGGAGCAGTTAAACGAAAAATCCAATTAATGCGTTGCCAAACGTTAATAAACCGTTTAGAGATGATGTTGGTCACACTGTAAGCGTGGTAAAGGTTTCAATAAAAATTACGAAAGTAGTTGCAGGTATTTAAGTAATTCTTGAAAATTAGTTAATCTGGCTCGAGTTTGAGGTTTGAAGTTGACAATTCAAGTTAATAATTTTTTAATTACTTTCTATGAGGAAATTTAATGAGAAACTAATGTTCATTTATTTAATTATTACCGCTTATTAGATGGCCATTAGAATTTTGGTATTATGAACTATTTAAACTTACAACAAATTTTTTTTTGCAGCAGCCTTTACTCTATTTTTTCTTCCGATGTGCCAAAAATTCGTTATACGAGGTCTGATCAATAAAAATGGCAAACTTTTAAATTTCTCGGACTACGTGCATTCGCTTAGCGATTTTTTTATGTTGACACACTTATTTTGAACATATGGTCTTAGTTGAGTTTTTTATATGTTGAGTATAGTTTGTTTGTGACAGACATAACAGTTAGACTTCTCTTGAATTGTGGAACGCGAACCTCAAAATCGAGCCATATTAAATAATTCTCGAACGAAACTCAGAGAGGCTTACAAAAATGTATTGACTTACGTTTTCACAGCCTGGACATATGGAATGTTGGGATTGTTTTGGGCATTGATCTTTACACCCATCGCAGTTTCTGTATAAAAGAGAAATTTATTTAGCGTTGCAAGCTTAAAACATAAGTTTTAAATTGTCAGCGATTATCAAAACTTCGTATTGCAGATAAATAAATAAGCTATTTTTATATTTTCGAATTTTAAAATGCTCGTATGTCATTATAGTAATTCCTTTTATGTACGATGTGTGTTTAAAATGTAAAATTTAAAGCAGAGATCGAAATAATTGGCCCCATTGGATCCCATACCCTTTTACTCCTATACTTACGTACTCACACGTATTGGTTAATTTTGCATTTCGTCCTTTTTTAATTTTCTGGCTGTAAACACTCAACGCGTTTTCAGAGCACGAATCATTTTCAGAAATAAGTTCTTTGGTCACAAAGTATACCAAACCTGAAAAATTAAAGCAGAATGTCTTTTTCTTCGCATATTTCATAATTTTTTATTATTTTTTAATTTTTTTATAATCTGCTTCACAATTTTTTAATTTTTCTTTCTTCTGAAAACACTTTTTTAATTATATATTCTATCTTTTGTTAGTTTTCCATTAATCGTACGAAAAATTCGATATATTTGTCCCTTTCTGCTACGATCTCGTAAAAATCTGAGTTTTTTTATTTACTAAACGTCGCGTGAATATTCAAGTTAGAAGGTTGTGTTATCGTTTGTTGCTTAAATTACGCTAACAAAAATGCATAAATGAGGATTAGATTTTTCGAAATGCGAGAGAAATAGAGTTTAAAATAGTCCGTATAGTAGTATTAGCGTGCCGATCCCTAATTTAAAGTAATATATAATATTCCAATTCTTGAAGCACTTCTGGTAAGACTTATTTGGTTAAGCCTTTCTCTGCAATTTTTTTAAATCTCCGTACTTCCATGAATCTCTTCAGTTTTGGGAACAATTGCAAGAAAACTCCTTGTCAGTTTTGACTCTGTTGAACAATTTAGGATTATTATTGACGATATTTAACTAAAGCGGTTTAAATAAAGCGGTTTCGAGCACAACATTGCAAAAAAATTTATGGTACGAGAAAATCGACTTAGAAAATTCTTTAATGGTCATTCGACGATTCCTCAACAACATTTTCTTCACCATCAGTTGATGGCGCGTCCAGAGCGAGGCTCTTTCGCTCATTTGGAGCTATAATTTGGCCCCTCTGTGACACCCAAAACAGAAAGGGAATGGAAAATTAGAAACAGAAGAGTAAAGAAAACAGAAAGTACAAAACACAGATCGATCCTGCGACTCTCTACTATACTACTAGTCTAGTACACTAGCCACTAGTCTACAAGGGCACCCAAAAGAAAAAAAATCGAAAAAGTCACCGTACATTTTGGTTTGTTGAAATATCACAGCTTTCAATGATAAATTACCGATTTACAGACAGATATTTGAACGAAGCTCAAGTTAAAATTGCTGAATGGGAAATATAAGCGTCTGGGTCAATTAGATTCTAAAAAGAAACAGAACGAGTGTTTAGAAGAAACGTAGAAATTTTAAAGACAAAAATAATGATATTCTATGTTTGTCTTCGGTTAAAAATAATATTTGGTTTAAAAAACAGGAAATATATTAACCCTTATCGTAAATAAAAGGCGAGAAATATTTTTTCTTGAATTTTTTCTCATGAATAAAAAAGCGTGAAAAGTGAACAAAATAGTGCACAAAGACAATACTAATACCAAATTGCCGATCAAAGTATTGATAATTTTATTCACTATAAATAAAAATAAAAATTCAAGTTGCCTTAAAATATCCTTTCGCTCTGCAAACTGTGTCTGGAGAGAATATTTTGTAAAATATTTGTAATTTACATATATATTTATATATATAATTCTACTGTACGTGTGTTGTGACTGAACTCCTCCTAAACGGCTGGACCGATTTGCATAAATTTTTTTGTATGCGTTTGGGTGGCGCCCCGGGTGGTTTAGATTTACAATTCGGTCCAATTGGACAAAGGGGCGTGGTACCTCCCATACAAACCACAAATTAAAAATCTATTATTTCTGCTCCTGATAACGGTATTTGTACAAAATTTGGTACGTCGGTTTGGTGTACATTTTTTAAGTGCTGCTGCAAATATGGGCGGGATTGTACAAAGGGGCGTGGTACCTCCCATACAAACCACAAATTAAAAATCTATTATTTCTGCTCCTGATAACGGTATTTGAACAAAATTTGGTACATCGGTTTGGTGTGCATTTTTTAAGTGCTGCTGCAAATATGGGCGGGATTGTGCAAAGGGGCATGGTACCTCCCATACAAACCACAAAATAAAATTTGAAGGCAAAGCAACGTCTGCCGGGTCAGCTAGTATGTATATATGTAAATAGACAAGTGGAAAAAGTTAAGAACAATTTTAACTGACAAACTCAACGTATTCGCTTGATTTTTTTTTTTTTTTTTTTGATAGATTATCAATAGGAGCAATGCAGAATGTATTTTTTATTTTACATTTTTGTGCCTAATAGCGTAGACAGACGACAGCGTTAATTTGCATTAGCAGTCTTAATTCAAATTAACTTGTGAATTATCCCCATCGCAATGTGTATTAGGTTTGATATAAATGCACGAAATCAGACTGAATTTATACTGAATTTAGCTTTTTCAATATGGCAATGCTATTGCCACTCTCTTATCGAGTGGAATACAAAGCCTCATGTTGGTATTCATCCTCTCCATATTTTGAACTTTTTCACAAACTTTTGGAAAATATTAAACCTACAAATTTCCACAATTGCCTTTCTCTTATTTCAGACTGTCCTCTTGCTATCCCAAGTTGTAGCAACACGTTCAGATTTATGGTTGCTAGTGCATGTACAATTCTTACATTATGGAGCAGTTTCAGCAAAAGTAATTTCAACTTTCTTTCAAATATATAGTAAATTTTCACCAACAGCATAGCTGCTAATCGTACTTTTTGCATTCTATCCATTTGATTTCGATGTAAATGCCAAAAAAAATTAGTTGACAAACAAACAGCTGTTTGCTAAATGCAGAAACTGTCGTCTGTCAGCGTTAAATTTTAATTCACATTAGTGAGCTTCTAATGCAAATTAACGCTGTCGTCTGTCTACGCTATAAGATAGTTAAAAAAGAATATTAGCCAATCATAAAGCCATGATCTCTTTTTCTCTCTTAATTTGTTAAAAAAAATTACAACAAAAAACTCAAAATTAACTAAATTAAATTTGGCTTGGCAACTCCGTAAACACTCAGAAGGAAAAACTTATTTTATTTGTTCATTCTATTCCACCATTTGGTGGTAAAACTATTCTACAAAGGTGCGATTTAATGCAAATTTTACCTGTTGTTCCACACGGGTCCCGATTTACTTTAATTGAAAATTGTATCATTAGTTGGAAGGAATTTAATTATTTTCAAAAAGTTACCCTAACACAAAATATGAGAGCTAGAACAGAAGAAGTAGAATTTGTTGAATTTCATAAATAAACTTGGTAATGGTGAATTAAGAAATTATCCAGAGTTAGGTGATGACGTTATTGAATTGCCACAACAAATAATTAGTTCTTTTGATAATTTAATTACCGATATCTACGGTAATATTCGTGAGAATATATTATCGGATCAAATTCTTAATTCCGTAATTTTAGACCCTACCGATGAAGACTGCGCCTCAATAAATAATGATATACTTAATCGTCTTTCAGGGGAGGAGAAGGTTTATTACAGTTTTGATAAAGTTTCTAATGATGTCAATGACGTAAATGAATATCCTTATTAATTTTTAAATTCACTGAACGTAAGCGGAATGCCACCGCATAAATTGAAATTGAAAATAAATTCCATTGTTATGCTGATTCGTAAATTGAACACGGCACAAGCCATAGTAAATTGAACTCGAATGAGAGTAAAATGCTTGCACCGCAACACCATAGATTACGAAGTATTAACGGGAGTAGTTCGTAATAAAAGAATTTTGATTCCACGAATAAATTTACCATTTTCTGGAACAATTCTTCCATTTAAATTGCAGCGGACATAATTTCCAATTATACCCGCATTTGCTATGACCATTAGCAAGTCACAAAGGCAAACATTTGAAAAGATAGGTGTCCTTTTGAGACTACC
This sequence comes from Germaria angustata, assembly GCA_963681545.1. Classification (NCBI taxonomy): domain Eukaryota; kingdom Metazoa; phylum Arthropoda; class Insecta; order Diptera; family Tachinidae; genus Germaria; species Germaria angustata. Next base: position 86,619,319 of record OY813001.1, on the reverse strand, counting down.
TGTATTTGCTCATGGACAATTATATGTAGCTGCAAGTAGAGTTCGTTCATTCGACGGCCTAAAATTTTATATTTTAAATGAAGATGGTCAAGGAAACATACTCAATGACAATAGAGTTTTTACGAAGAATATTGTATATAAAGAAATTTTCCTTAGATAAAGATGCCAGTCGTACAACTAACTAAAATTCTTATTTAAAAATTGCAATTACGACATTTATACGCGTGTTGTATTTGCAAATAAAAATATAGCAAATTGAACATTTTGACGTATAAACGGTGACTTAGATTATTATTTAAAAATAACAAAATCACGAAATCTATTCACGATTAATGAAACGGTTTGCAAATAAAACGCAAACATAACACTTTTTGTAGCGATTTTAGTATTTTCGCTGATGAGGAAGACCTGTAAACATCGGCAATAAGAATCAACAGAATTTTGTGTTAAGAGTTGCCGCGGAACAAAAAATTTATAAACATACAGTGGGCCTTATCTTATTTCAAGCTACCAATTTTAAGAAGGTAAATCGCAAATGATATCAAAACGGAATAAGATATTGAAACAAATTTCAATGAGGGTTTGTGGAATATGTTCCAAATTAAAAAAGAAGTTCTATTCAGTCTTGAATTTACAGTTTGAAAAAGTTACAAACTAAAAATCAAAAACGTAGGTAGTCACAGCTTATTTCTAGGAAACATATATGTATTTAGATGATTTTTTTTAATGTAAAATTTAGTATGACCTCCTTTTTAGTCAATTACAGCTTTGAGTCTCCTTTGCATAGATTCTACCAATTTTCGTGTGTTTTGAAGAGTAATTTTTGTCTATTTCTCTTTAAGTGCTGGTATAAGATAATTCCAATTCGTTATCTGGTATTTGCGGAGGTTTCGATCTAGAATTGCCATACATTTTCAATCACATTTAGATCAGGTGATTGTGTTGGCGATTGCATCAAGTGCGGACAATTCCAAATGAGCCATGACTACACAGACCAAATTTATGTTTCGGCTCGTTGTGCTGATAGAATCGGAACGCCGAATTAGGGTTTAGGATGTGGTTTTATTTATAAGTTAGACCATACGAGCTAAAAGTATTAAATTTGGACTCATCCACAAAAACAACATGTTGACAAAAGCCTGAGAACATATTACTTACCGAATCGTAGGCGCGCTGCTTCGGTTTTTCCCTTATAGTGTATATTTTTTTGCCCCTATCGTGAATTCTATTTTCGTGCACAAACCGATACATTATACTTTGAACGAATCACTAAACAAACTAATTCAACAATTTTTGGACGTGAATGATCGTTTTTAAAATGACTAATAACAAGTTCTCCCTCCCTCTCTCTCCCTATCTTTGATCTAATGTAGTGCGTCGTACCCATTCTCCCACTGGTTCACTTAACTGCCGTAATCAAACTAAAAGCTTATTTAAATAATAGGTATAACTACAAGAAAAATTCCTGGAGAGTTACTTGAAGAGTGATGTCAATATAACAGGTTTTAGAAGTAGATGACTGAAATAAGCTGTGCCTAGTTATGTTCCTATGTAAATCCAAGACTGATTAAAACTTGTTTTTTTCTAAAAGATATGAGTCACTGTACGTATAAAAACATATTTTTTTTTTATAATAGTCCTACCAGGCAATACAAAAAAGTACACGTAGATCTAATTCCATTGTATGCAGTCTGATATATAAACAGCGAGTTGAGCTTATGCAAAAAAATTTTATTTGCGAATAACGTATTAAAAGTACATATTAATTTCGCATTAAGCCAAATATTGACTTTTTGTTCGGAATGCTCTGTAACAGTTCTTTAACGTATGTGCTTATCGCCTATCTTAAACCAGATATATTTACCTGCTATAATATCCAAAGCTGTTAAACACACCACAGGAAATATATTTATCGCTGTATTACCATCTGCTTTTTCATTTAATGTTTTTACCATGACTGCACTTTGTTGATCGAAAATTTCTACAAATTGTTCCAAGATTTTAAAATGAAAGGCGGGTGTTATAATTTTACGTCTGGAATGCCATTTTTTGCCAGTACTCATTAGCAGGCCTGTACCCAACCACACATGTAGCAGCTCATAGAGATTATTTTTAGTGATATGCTGAGGTGAACTTAATATCACTTCTATATCTTCGGGATCAGAGGAAAAGACAGCCAATTGTTGCAAGATCCAAACGCGATAGAGTTTGCCAAATTTTCTTTTATTGTTCAAAATGAATTTCATGATCTCTGAAAGATGTTAAAGTCAGCTATTCTTTGAGCAAAGAAAAACGTAACCAAAATACTTAAATATATGAATAGTTCCAGTAATTGGTGTAAAAGTATTTTGATTTAAACAACTGGGAAGAACTGTGATATATACGAGTATGTCTTTAGAACGCCAAATGGTCGTTCAGAATTTCGATGAAGACGATAATAATCTGTCATGTCACAGAATTTGTACGAAAGTACTAACTTGCACATTTTTCAATTCGACACTTTCCGATTATGATTGTTCAGCGGGCAATTTATGGCATTCGATGTCCATTAAAATATATAATAAAATTTATTAGAACCTCGATTGAGCTTTCAACAGTATAATTTTTAATAAAACAGTTCTTTGCGTAAAAAATAAAAAAAAAATAAACAAAATTGCAATCCTATTGTACATGTCGAATTATTTTAAATTTGTATAGAAAAATCTATGAAAAGTGGTACTGGATAAAATTTGTAATCATAAATATTTGTTTGTTATAGTATTTCTAAATTATTGGGAGACGGGTCTTAATTTTTATAACCTCTTAGCGTCTCTAGTTTATTGTATCTACACGGACGCAGACATCGCCAAAAAATTGGACACCTCAGTTCCATGTCGTGCTTATTTTTACATTTAAGATCTTAAATCTAATTACTTAAGATCTAAACGAAGATCTTCTATAAAATACAAATACATCAAGAATTCTTCATATTGTGGAGATTTATGATTTCACACTTCTAGAGGATTGTTTGGGATCATTGTCCCGCAGAAAATTGCAGTAATTCGCTTTGAAAGATATTCATGTCATCACATAATGGATATATAAAAAATATGCTTCGATTTGATGAAACTAAGTCCAGTTTGTTTGAATCAGATAAGCAATAATTTGTACTTCGGTCTGGCGATGAAGATTGTATGTATGTAGGGGATATAAGGTTCAGGAATGTGTGTGTTAAATTGTGTATGTTCATTAATTTGGACATGCCAAGATGTTATAAAGAAGAAACAATCCACAGTGAAAAACTCAAATTATATTTAACAAACACATATTTTTAAAGTTATCAAAAGTAAAATGCATTGTTTGTTGTGGCTTTAGCTCTTCATATGTCGACATTTCATTGGTCGCTAAGGCAAATCGTCAGTGAAGTTTAAGCAGTTTGAAAACATGTTTATGCCATACAAATCAAATAGAATATTAGAATTCAAAAACTCTAATTGCTTCAACGACTAGTTGGGGAGAATATCCCGAATAAAAAATTTCAATATTAAGTGTTATCAAAAGTACTTGTTATTTCCTCTGGACATTTTAAGGCTTTAATTAATTCAATAAGTACAATGGTACTATTATTTCCAGTTTAATTGTTGTTTTGCAAAGACAATTTTATTATCATATTCTGTATTCTATAGAGATAAATGAACATTTAAAGAGATATCGATTTTATTATTTTCGTAGCCACTATAAATGTATGTATATCGTTCATATAACGTCGCTCGTAAAAGTCGTAATTTTTCATGAGTTTTCACATTGTAACCTTGTTTACTTTTTCAGATATTTTCATTATCTACAACAAATTTGATGATGAAGAGCGCAAATTTCCGCTCGGGTGAATATAAAAAAAAAAAAATATCATGATCATCAAGTTATTTTTAGCATCCAACTAGGTATATCAACAACGTTTCTCAGAGATTTGTTTTCAATAATGTACTCGTACTATTCTATTTGTATTCGCGTGTTTTGGCTTTATTCTTCCGACATTTGAATTTACTTTAGAAGACTTTTTAGACGAGAAATAAAATCGTGAAAAATTCACTCATGCTTGAATACAAACGTCAAACTTGTACTCACTAGCATGTGCACTTATGCTACTGAATAAATTATATTCACGTGCAAGTTTATTGCATTAAATTAAGTTCTGCTCATCTCTAGTTTGAAGTCTCATTTTTTTAGCATTTCAAAGCTATCAAGTATTAATCAGAAGAAATGTAAACGGTACACATTCAACAAGTGCAAGGTCAAAATCTGCCCCTTTCACATCGACTGATGTCAGCTTACCTTCAGGACTTTGCCCTCTATACATCAAAACATTACCCACAATGGGCAATGCTTTCGGTCCAGGCATGTAACTTAGCATATCATTGCGCCTTTTTTTCGATAAATAATCCCACAATAAAATTACACTTGCAACAATTGTAAAAATTTCCAAAAACATTTTACCGAAATGCGAGTACGTACGCACATCAACCTCTCCTAGCGAATCAAATACTTGCACTAAATTTTATGAAATTATTATGTACATATAAGTACATACATGATGATTTCTTATCAATGAAAACGACAAGTGTTTTTAATATAAGAGAGAATCTCTTTAATTGATCTTGTGTGGGGTATTGCATTATTTATATTTATGGTTGCCATATTTCATGATTCATCATTATTGTGACGTTTTTCCCCAGAAAATAGCAAATTGGCGATTCGGTAGAATGTTTTCCTAAATCGTGACTGTAGAGCAATAAAACAGGATTAATTTTTGAATTGTGATTCAACATAAGTAACACTTTATTCAGTTTGTAACATTGACTTTATTGACGATCAAAAGTCACTTATTTGTCCAAAGGCCGAAGCTAAAGAGAAATTACATTTAGGCTGTGCGAAAAATATTTGAGAATGTAATTAAGTTGAAACTAATCCATCTTAAGGATATGATCATGTACAAAAGAGCATAAAAGAAAAATTATTAGGAATTAATAATTAATTAATTATCAGCATGTAATTACAACAACAACATTGATATTCAAGTATCTTTAATACGATACGAACAAATTTATACTCGTAAATTTCAGTTTTCAATAAAATAATGATACAGTTGTGACAACAATTATAGCCCGTATAATTTGTACATCAACAGCGATAATTTTTTTCAACTTAAGTTTTGTAGGAAGACTTCTGACGAAATTCAAATAGAGCAAGTCCTACTTTGTCAAGTTTTATTTAAAATATTTTAGCACTGCTTGATTCTCATACCAAAGTAGACCGAATGTTTAGTTAAATTGATTTATGTAAAATTGAAGTTTGAGATTTGGTAGACCATTATTTTATTTATTAAAAGGCAATTTCTTGGTTTTATCAGGAAATTTATGATTTTTTTCCAAATCATTAGGCAGCTGTGCTTATGGCAGCTCATCAATAGACCTTTTAACCATTTAACACATAAAAAGGTATGCTTACATAAGATGGATGATACTATCCGCCAGGGAATGAAAGAGAGTCTTATAATTCAAATACCTAAAAAGGAGATCTAAAATCATGGAGTAACTGGACAAGTATCGCCCTTTGAGCCTTTGGATGAGCACCTCCGAAAAGAACAAGCTGGCTTCTGTCCCAACAGCTCTGGTGTACACTAAATAAACACCCTACGCGTCATAATAGAACAATGTAATGAGTATAATAGAAAGATATACTTAACGTTCACCTCTTATGCAATACCCAGAGGAAAAATATGGGAAGCTTTAGAAAGTAAGGGTGTCCCACAGAAACTAATTAACCTAATTAAAGTCCAATTCGAGTACGCCGATGCAAAAATTAGCGTACTACACCTCGGAAAAAATAGCCAACCTTCCAATACCTTAAGCGGTATAAAACATGGATGTCTTTTCTCTCCGCTCCTTTTTTTCACAACCCTTGATGTTAATCTTGCATATACCAATGATCAAAATATGGATATCCATCCAAAGGAGAATAAACCAGTAACTCGAAGATCTAGAATACGCTGTCGGTATCGTCCTACTTGCCACAACGAAAGAAAGCGTGTAGAGAAAGATTGTTACCTCTCCTAAAGAGCATCAAAAAGTAATCAACTCAACATTTACTCTGCGAATACAGAAGGCAAACATATACATAAACAAACGTCTGGACATCTACCACTAGGGTTGCCAGATTCAATATGAGCACTAACTTGACATTTAGTGCAAATGAGCTTGATTTTAAGAAGAGAACTGGACAAACTGAAATATTTGCTTAAAAACTAAAAATACGGGATAATATCAATTTTTTTAATTTATTAAAAATTCTTTATTTATTAAAAACAGAAATAAAGGCTGTTTACTTACAAAAAAAAAAAAAAAAAAAAAAACAAGAACAACATAAAAAGTTCAACAATTCAGTCATTTCTTTACAGGAAAATTACATAAAATTCATTCAGTTCGTTACTTATAAATGTACGTTTGTATATTTTTAACATACATAGGTGTATGCACAGTAAGCGCCAAAAGAAATGTCTTTTATGTTTTAAACAACAAAAAAGCAACAAAAATTGAAAGTTATTTCTTAATATTGTTTAAAAGCGATAACAAAATTTATTTAGAAAAAATAAAACTAAAAAACCTTTTATATTCTTTCCGTTCGAGTTCAATTCAATGAAAACTAAATTTGGAAAAAAAATGGACTTAGTTCGTACTAAATACAGTGATGAGTCAAATTATGTGTGTTGATACAGGGATAAAATTATATGTTGCCAACAATTAAACTTTACTGCCAAAAAACGAAATTTTTTAGATGTAACCAACTGCAAATTTTAATTTTGAAAATGTTCAATTTCAGCTTGACAAATATTGCTTGAGCTTGAAACTTGACATTCACTAAAATATCTTGACAATCAAGCTCATTCCCGGCCATCTGGCAAGCCTATCTACCACCCTTTCGCCAAAGACAAAGATACACATATACAACGAATGTATAAAAGCGATACTTCTATATGGCTCCGAAACATGGATGATAAACCAAACCATTAAACGTAAAGTGTAAAGTTTCACAAACAGAAGGCTTCGCAATATCTTAAAAATACACGTGTGGTGACCAAGAATAATATCAAATGAACAACCACTACAAACCTCTGAGCAGGAAGAAATCAATACGCAAATCAGAATAATAAAATACAACTGGCTACGCCACACTCTCCGTTAGCTATACCACAAAGTATACCACGCAGCCCTATAATGGAACCCACAAGGCGCACTCTTGCGGGGAAGATCTAAGGCCATTTGAAGATGCACTATTTTCCTTGTGACAAAGAGGTTCTTCGACCAACTTAAATACATTGCAAGCGAAAGAAACAAATGGAGATTCCTGATGGAATACGCTAACAAATAAAGGGTTATTTTTTCCTATATGCCACACAGCGCGCGAAGCCATGGCCCCATTGAGAGGCGAGTTCGGTGAACAGTTTACTCCACGTTTGGGGCTGGTCAATTGGTCGCCTAGATCGTGCGATTTGACGTCTTTGAACTATTTTATGTGGGGCTATGTTAATGGAGACAAGCCTTGCGGGCAGTTGACGCACTGGAAGCCATTGCTGAAGAATTTATTCGTGAGATACCGGCCGATATGTTGGAGAGAGTATGCCAAATTTAGACTCAGCGTATGAACCATTTGGGGCGTAGCCGCGGTCAACATTTATATGAAATCATCTTTAAACATTAAATATATATCGTTATATCGACTCAAATAAAAATTTCATACATTTCTCTAAATTTTATGTTTTTTTAATCAAATCCGAAAGCTCTTGAAAAGTCACCCTTTATACATTATACAAGTATTCCCAATAAAGAATTTTCGTAAGAACATAATAATTTGGAAAAATTATGCAATGACACAATAATGAATATTATTTTCTAGATATTCTATCAATTATAAAATTTATATATTTATGAACATACAAGTTTAGAGGTCTGGCATAATAAGACATGGAGAGTAGAGTAGTAAATAAATAGTTAAATTATATTAAAATTTTATTATATTGTTTCGAAATTGTACTCTGTGTCTATTAATTGTCGTCAGTTGGAAATGGATTATACATTCCAGTATATGAAAAAATTGCTAAAACCTAAAAGGAGCCAAACCAGAATCAGAGAATTTCTAAAAATTTACTTTCTGTGTAGAAAAGAATTTAAAATTAAAGAAAATTAAAAATAAAAAGCAAACGACAAAAGCCCTTACGAATTCTTGAAAAAGAAAAAAAACGGTGTTAAACCATTAAGACTCTAAAAAACAATGGTGATAAAATTACTTATTGCATACAAAATATAAAAAGTTTTTATAAAAAACACAAAACAATTTCTTTTATAAAAAGCGCAAATTTTAAGGAAGCGTATACATATGTAGCAAAATGGACGAAATTCAGAATAAAACTTCAAACGTGTCTTAGAACTTACTTGGAAAATATGAAAATGCATATTCCTGCATCGGTGTTGCCAGATTTTCTCGTTAAAATCAGCAAAAGTTTATATTTCTTTGAGGAATTTAATTATCATTATTTTTAATTTGTAAAAAAAAATTATTTACTTTTTAACAACATGCGAGTATGTTCAAATCTTAAGATAATTATTTTAAACGGGGTAGAAAAATACAAAAAACAAAACGTGTGCTTTCGTTTTGATTTGTTTTTTTTAGTGAATAAAACATAAACAATGAGAACGATTGTCAATTTTGGCTTTGTTTTTGCTCATGAGCAGAAATTACTTGTATATATTAATTAAACGTTGCCTCATTGATTCGATTCTCACAATTGCGAATGTAAGCACATTAATCCTACAACACTGAACAAACCTTAGTATGATCACGACACCGCTGTCACATGCAGTTCTAATTCCAACAACTACACCTGCACCAATCAACAGCTTCAAAGCATTAACTGACCGTCTGGGAATATTCCTGTCCACATAACTCTGCGCACAATAAGAAACAGTTGCAGTTCGTGGAATCACACCTGCGTTAATCAAAAGCTTGCAAACATTAGAAAATCGTCTTCTCACAATCAGTCAGCCGCTTCGCCAAACAGATTGTAGCTAGGAATAAGTATAAAATAGGGTAGGATAAGAACTAGTCTGATACTCACCTTTGTGAAGACTAGAGCTTAAATAAAAAGCAACAATACTGTGGCATAATCGTTAATAATCAGTGTTTTATTTACAACGGGCACATTGCGCCCAACTCCATAAACTTGTATTAGTACGATGTATGACTGTGTTTTTTGATTTCAAACAGCAACAAAACAAAATAACATTGTACGAACATCGCCATCCCTGCTTTGAACACAAGTTCAAGAGAAGCTGCAAAAACCAGTTCCAATTTTAATGTTTTTAGGACAGAAGTTTCAAGTCGTGTTTGCTGTTTTCGGTATTTGTTGTTTACAGTTTTAGTAATAATGTTTTGTACCTATGCATGTATATATGTGTATACATATGTATGTATGTATGTAGATAATACAGTCATATTTCTGTATGTATTAATTTTCTGAATTGAACTCTACAACCGTTTTACTCCACTTGGCTGTTTTAGTCGGCTTATTGTCATATTCTTTTCAAGCATCATTTGTGCAAATAAAAACATGTTTATCGAATATATGCAATAATCAATCTAAACCGGGCGTACCATAAAAAGTGGTAAGTGTAAAGGGTGGTCCAACCAGAATCCACGATATTAATTGTGAGTCACACCTTAACGTCAAGTTGTTTGCCTAACTTAATTGGTCTTTCTTTGTTTCAGTGTTTGACAAATTCAACGATTTAGCAGCACGTTAAGATTGTTGACGCATTTTACGAAAATTGGTGTTCAAATCAAAATACATTTCGTGCACTTCGTGATTTTTTGGTCAGCATAATCGACAAAATGTGTCCGCAATCGGTAGAATTGTGCCTAAATTTCACAAACCTGGTCTGTAGGAAATGTGAAAACACCTGTGCATGCTCGCCCAATTCGTTCTCCGGAAAACATTGCTGATGTTCGCGATAGTGTGGCAGAAGAGCCGTCAACTTCGACTCGTTGTCGTGCCCAAGAATTGACCATCTCACGAACATCACTGATGCGAATTTCGAATTAAGATTTGAATTTACACCCTTACAAGGTTCAATTGACTCAAGAGCTGAAGCCTAATGACCATTTCAAGCGTCGTGAATACGCCGATGGGTTGAAAGAAAATCATCTTCAGCGAGGAGGCACACTTTCACCCCAATTGACTCAAGAGCTGAAGCTTAATGACCATTTCAAGCACCATTTCAAGGCACACTTTCACCTCAGTGGATTCGTTAACAAGCATGAGTGATTGTTGAAAAGCCGATGCACCCACAAATGCTGACTGACTATTTGGTGCGGTTTATGGGGTGGCGGCGTCATCGGGCCTTAGTTCTCCGAAAATGAGGTCGCCCAAGGACCTGGACGATATCTGGTTCCCACAGGATGATGCTGTTTTGCGTGAGAAATTCAATGACCGTTGCGTTGTTAATTGGCCGCCATGATCATGTGGTTTGACACCGTTGGAGTTCTTTCTTTGGGAATATTTAAAAGAAAAAGTGTACGTTAATAAGCCAAGAACAATTCAAGAGCTAAACGATGAGATAATTCGGCTCATTAACGACACTGAACCTCAATTATGCCTCAGAGTCATTGAAAATATGGACAATCGGATAGACGTATGCCACCGAAGCCGTGGCGAGCATTTGGACGATATTTTGTTTTACGCATAATTGTTATATGTAGATCATTCTATCATAATAAAAATATTGAGATAATTCTCTGAAAACTTGTTTTATTTATAATTAACAGCATGCGTTTTGGTTGGACCACCCTTTCTAAACTGGCAACACAATCAGGTTTCAGTTTAATGTTTAAAATATGTGTGTGTGAGTTGCTTATATCGCTGTCTATTTTATGATGCTGGCTTTTGTTTCATTTGTTGATTTTCAATGCCACTATTTGTTTGATTTTTTTAAACTATATGTCAATCGTATGTCTTCCTGTTTCCGGTTGATTCAACTTGTGATTTTACAATGACATACATACTTGTTTGTTATTAATTTTAATTTTGCTGCTAAATCCTGCATAGTCTTGCGTTGTGTTTGTTTATTTAATAATAAAATACTCCCTATGGGAAAACACACGTACTTGTGTGCGTATGTGTATGTGGGTGTGATTTGTATGCTGGCTTTGTGGAAAGAATATTGAATAATTTTTGTGTTTTAGATACTTTTGCATTCTTATATTTGTTTGTGTGTGTGTATATGTTACAAGTGCTCTTGGTGCAATATATACTATACATATGTACATAAGTATATCACTTTTTTATTTTTGGACACTGAGGGACAAGTTCGAATAATTTGGAATCAGATGTTGAACGTCTGAGAATGTATTTTTTTGAATAAAAATCACTTAAACTATATAAAGGATTAAAATGTTTAAAAGCCCTTTTCAGCGTGAAAATAATTGAAATTCGAGACAATCAATTGATTAAAAGGGTACTAATAATACCAAGAAATGGCGATGTATTTTGATTGAAAAAAGTTGCTGAAATTTAGAAATTATATAACAGCCAATTTGACAGATGTAGCTTCAATAATATGGCCACTATCAGCTATAAAAGTTTAGAAATCACTATCGGAAGACGCGTTATAACGTTTTGGCATGATCTATAATTATGCAAATGCTTTCTTCACACATAAGTATATAATAGAAACCCGGAACTAGATCATTGCTTACCCGTTGACTATTTTTGTAAAAAGCGGGAAAACTGCAATTCAGGAATAAAAATTAAATAGATAGTCATTTGTTCCTGACATATTATAATTGTAATTATTTTTATTGAATATTTTAAATGTGGCCAATATTTTCCTTTCTTCGTAAATTAGTTTTAAACATAATAATGCTACATTTTCTATAACACGATTTGCTTCTGTATTTGCAAAAGCTTTTACGATGGAAGTTGAGCACTTAATTTAACATATGAAAAAATATTTATTTGGTATTCGATTTCCTTTGTTATTTACATTGACTTATATTTTTTAGCCACTGTACGTACTATTTGCAAGTTTTACATTCTGTGTGAAATAACTGAATATTATCATGCCGTAGATAATCTACCTTTGCTTTCTTAAACTGACTTCGATCTAATTTTCAAATAATAAAACAATTTGCTTGTTTCTGAGGAAATTACGTCCAACTCGAATTTTGCAAGATCTACATGTTTTTAAACTTTTTATACGAACTCACCGATCCAGCTCTTCTCATCAATTTCCAATGCTGTTCTATGAAAACGTAAGTTTTCAACCTCATCCGCCAACATAAAACCATGCGCCATGATGAAGTCACCGTCATGCTTCACTGTGGGCATATGATTTTTATATTGGAGTCCTTCCAATCCTTTAGAAACGTTTCGTCTTTGACGCCTTAAGAGACTAATTTTTTGTCTGTAAATTTTCCTAAATTTTAGTTTATTATTTTTTAAGTAGTAAAGGAAAATGCATATCACATATTGTTACTATTTAAAATTGTTTTTTTTTATTTATTTTTCTATAGAAAATCAACTTCTATAAATATTGGGGTAAATAGATCACAATTTTCAGTGTGAACCAGCAGCGGTCACATTCATTCCGTTGAAAAACAAATATATGTATATATATTTCGATTCTCAAATATTCCCTTTCCTCCTTGCTTATTGTCCTTAAAGCACAAAGTAAATAATATATGCAACTATATTTTTTTCAATAATTTCGTCACTTCTAATTATATTTAATTAATTATTATATTATACTAGCGGGCCCGTTGCCTGCTTCGCACGGCAAAACAAAATAAGAAAAGAAACACACTTGTTTTTAATAAAGTTGGTTTTGTTCCCAAAAACACACTCACTGCACATACGCACCGCACACACATGCGTTATCGGATTTTAACCAAACTTCATATAAACCATATATGGGCCACTGCCTACGTAGTGTATAAGTTTGGTTGAAATCGCTCGACGCGTTTATGATTAGTTCGGCGACGTACATATACGGACTTATTTTTATATATATATATAGATTTATTGTTCTTTTGTGTTTTGCGTAAAGAACGGGATCTTGTATTAAAGTTAAGATTCGCTCGTTTATTTACAAAAACTTTTATCGAAAAATACCGACCACTTCCCGAGATATACGTCGCACAAATTTGCTCGTAATGGTCAATTTCGTTACTTAATAACTCCGAAGTTTTGAAAGATAGGAAAATGAAACTTCGTCTGTTGGTAGAACAGGAGAAGGAGAATCGTATGTTTTTTGTTTGAAGTTCGTAGGTCCATTAGTTCCGAAGATATAGAGGTCATCGGAATAAATCGCATTTTTTCACTATTATGGGGTAGCGCCAGGCGAGCCAAAGGTTGGCGATCTTGTAGCCCGATCTCTAATCTATCATATGGCGAAAGAATCATTCCAATAGCTCCATTCGTTCCTGAGTTGTAGCGTTTTGAAAAATAAGTTTTAGCGAAATCCACCTGCTACCAGCTTCTGTTGACCTGGTGTTTTACAAAAAAAGTAACGAATTTTTCATTTTCAAATTTAAATTTTTTGGGGTGGAAAAGGTTTTACGTTTTGCTTAATAACTCTGATGTTTTTAAAGATACTGGCATGTAGATTGGTGGACTGATAAAGTCGATAATGGGGAATTAATTCCAAGTAAAATGTTTGCCACGCCCACTTTATATTGGTCGCAAATGGGCGTTTTTATATATCGATTATATTAATTGCATTTTTGAGTTTTGCGTAAAGACAGTGATCTTGTATGAAAGTTAAGATTGCGCTCGTTTATTTACAAAAAATTTTATCGAAAAATACCGACCACTTCCCGAGATATACGTCGCACAAATTTGCTCGTAATGGTCAATTTCGTTACTTAATAACTCCGAAGTTTTGAAAGATAGGAAAATGAAACTTCGTCTGTTGGTAGAACAGGAAAAGGAGAATCGTATGTTTTTTGTTTGAAGTTCGTAGGTCCATTAGTTCCGAAGATATAGAGGTCATCGGAATAAATCCCATTTTTTTCACTATTATGGGGTAGCGCCAGGCGAGCCAAAGGTTGGCGATCTTGTAGCCCGATCTCTAATCTATCATATGGTGAAAGAATCAGTCCAATAGCTCCATTCGTTCCTGAGTTATATCGTTTTGAAAAATAAGTTTTAGCGAAATCCACCTGCTACCAGCTTCTGTTGACCTGGTGTTTTACAAAAAAAAGTAACGAATTTTTCATTTTCAAATTTAAATCTTTTGGGGTGGAAAAGGTTTTACGTTTTGCCTAATAACTCTGATGTTTTTAAAGATACTGGCATGTAGATTGGTGGACTGATAAAGTCGATAATGGGGAATTAATTCCAAGTAAAATTTTTGCCACGCCCACTTTATATTGGTCGCAAATGGGCGTTTTTATAAATCGATTATATTAATTGCATTTTTGAGTTTTGCGTAAAGACAGTGATCTTGTATGAAAGTTAAGATTGCGCTCGTTTATTTACAAAAAATTTTATCGAAAAATACCGACCACTTCCCGAGATATACGTCGCACAAATTTGCTCGTAATGGTCAATTTCGTTACTTAATAACTCCGAAGTTTTGAAAGATAGGAAAATGAAACTTCGTCTGTTGGTAGAACAGGAGAAGGAGAATCGTATGTTTTTTGTTTGAAGTTCGTAGGTCCATTAGTTCCGAAGATATAGAGGTCATCGGAATAAATCGCATTTTTTCACTATTATGGGGTAGCGCCAGGCGAGCCAAAGGTTGGCGATCTTGTAGCGCGATCTCTAATCTATCATATGGTGAAAGAATCATTCCAATAGCTCCATTCGTTCCTGAGTTGTAGCGTTTTGAAAAATAAGTTTTAGCGAAATCCACCTGCTACCAGCTTCTGTTGACCTGGTGTTTTACAAAAAAAGTAACGAATTTTTATTTTCAAATTTAAATTTTTTGGGTTGGAAAAGGTTTTACGTTTTGCTTAATAACTCTGATGTTTTTAAAGATACTGGCATGTAGATTGGTGGACTGATAAAGTCGATAATGGGGAATTAATTCCAAGTAAAATTTTTGTCACGCCCACTTTATGTTGGTCGCAAATGGGCGTTTTTATAAATCGATTATATTAATTGCATTTTTGAGTTTTGCGTAAAGACAGTGATCTTGTATGAAAGTTAAGATTGCGCTCGTTTATTTACAAAAAATTTTATCGAAAAATACCGACCACTTCCCGAGATATACGTCGCACAAATTTGCTCGTAATGGTCAATTTCGTTACTTAATAACTCCGAAGTTTTGAAAGATAGGAAAATGAAACTTCGTCTGTTGGTAGAACAGGAAAAGGAGAATCGTATGTTTTTTGTTTGAAGTTCGTAGGTCCATTAGTTCCGAAGATATAGAGGTCATCGGAATAAATCCCATTTTTTTCACTATTATGGGGTAGTGCCAGGCGAGCCAAAGGTTGGCGATCTTGTAGCCCGATCTCTAATCTATCATATGGTGAAAGAATCAGTCCAATAGCTCCATTCGTTCCTGAGTTATATCGTTTTGAAAAATAAGTTTTAGCGAAATCCACCTGCTACCAGCTTCTGTTGACCTGGTGTTTTACAAAAAAAAGTAACGAATTTTTCATTTTCAAATTTAAATCTTTTGGGGTGGAAAAGGTTTTACGTTTTGCCTAATAACTCTGATGTTTTTAAAGATACTGGCATGTAGATAGGTGGACTGATAAAGTCGATAATGGGGAATTAATTCCAAGTAAAATTTTTGCCACGCCCACTTTATATTGGTCGCAAATTGGCGTTTTTATAAATCGATTATATTAATTGCATTTTTGAGTTTTGCGTAAAGACAGTGATCTTGTATGAAAGTTAAGATTGCGCTCGTTTATTTACAAAAAATTTTATCGAAAAATACCGACCACTTCCCGAGATATACGTCGCACAAATTTGCTCGTAATGGTCAATTTCGTTACTTAATAACTCCGAAGTTTTGAAAGATAGGAAAATGAAACTTCGTCTGTTGGTAGAACAGGAAAAGGAGAATCGTATGTTTTTTGTTTGAAGTTCGTAGGTCCATTAGTTCCGAAGATATAGAGGTCATCGGAATAAATCCCATTTTTTTCACTATTATGGGGTAGCGCCAGGCGAGCCAAAGGTTGGCGATCTTGTAGCCCGATCTCTAATCTATCATATGGTGAAAGAATCAGTCCAATAGCTCCATTCGTTCCTGAGTTATATCGTTTTGAAAAATAAGTTTTAGCGAAATCCACCTGCTACCAGCTTCTGTTGACCTGGTGCTTTACAAAAAAAGTAACGAATTTTTCATTTTCAAATTTAAATCTTTTGGGGTGGAAAAGGTTTTACGTTTTGCCTAATAACTCTGATGTTTTTAAAGATACTGGCATGTAGATTGGTGGACTGATAAAGTCGATAATGGGGAATTAATTCCAAGTAAAATTTTTGCCACGCCCACTTTATATTGGTCGCAAATGGGCGTTTTTAAAAATGATTATATTAATTGCATTTTTGAGTTTTACGTAAAGACAGTGATCTTGTATGAAAGTTAAGATTGCGCTCGTTTATTTACAAAAAATTTTATCGAAAAATACCGACCACTTCCCGAGATATACGTCGCACAAATTTGCTCGTAATGGTCAATTTCGTTACTTAATAACTCCGAAGTTTTGAAAGATAGGAAAATGAAACTTCGTCTGTTGGTAGAACAGGAAAAGGAGAATCGTATGTTTTTTGTTTGAAGTTCGTAGGTCCATTAGTTCCGAAGATATAGAGGTCATCGGAATAAATCCCATTTTTTTCACTATTATGGGGTAGTGCCAGGCGAGCCAAAGGTTGGCGATCTTGTAGCCCGATCTCTAATCTATCATATGGTGAAAGAATCAGTCCAATAGCTCCATTCGTTCCTGAGTTATATCGTTTTGAAAAATAAGTTTTAGCGAAATCCACCTGCTACCAGCTTCTGTTGACCTGGTGTTTTACAAAAAAAAGTAACGAATTTTTCATTTTCAAATTTAAATCTTTTGGGGTGGAAAAGGTTTTACGTTTTGCCTAATAACTCTGATGTTTTTAAAGATACTGGCATGTAGATAGGTGGACTGATAAAGTCGATAATGGGGAATTAATTCCAAGTAAAATTTTTGCCACGCCCACTTTATATTGGTCGCAAATTGGCGTTTTTATAAATCGATTATATTAATTGCATTTTTGAGTTTTGCGTAAAGACAGTGATCTTGTATGAAAGTTAAGATTGCGCTCGTTTATTTACAAAAAATTTTATCGAAAAATACCGACCACTTCCCGAGATATACGTCGCACAAATTTGCTCGTAATGGTCAATTTCGTTACTTAATAACTCCGAAGTTTTGAACGATAGGAAAATGAAACTTCGTCTGTTGGTAGAACAGGAAAAGGAGAATCGTATGTTTTTTGTTTGAAGTTCGTAGGTCCATTAGTTCCGAAGATATAGAGGTCATCGGAATAAATCCCATTTTTTTCACTATTATGGGGTAGCGCCAGGCGAGCCAAAGGTTGGCGATCTTGTAGCCCGATCTCTAATCTATCATATGGTGAAAGAATCAGTCCAATAGCTCCATTCGTTCCTGAGTTATATCGTTTTGAAAAATAAGTTTTAGCGAAATCCACCTGCTACCAGCTTCTGTTGACCTGGTGTTTTACAAAAAAAGTAACGAATTTTTCATTTTCAAATTTAAATCTTTTGGGGTGGAAAAGGTTTTACGTTTTGCCTAATAACTCTGATGTTTTTAAAGATACTGGCATGTAGATTGGTGGACTGATAAAGTCGATAATGGGGAATTAATTCCAAGTAAAATTTTTGCCACGCCCACTTTATATTGGTCGCAAATGGGCGTTTTTATAAATCGATTATATTAATTGCATTTTTGAGTTTTACGTAAAGACAGTGATCTTGTATGAAAGTTAAGATTGCGCTCGTTTATTTACAAAAAATTTTATCGAAAAATACCGACCACTTCCCGAGATATACGTCGCACAAATTTGCTCGTAATGGTCAATTTCGTTACTTAATAACTCCGAAGTTTTGAAAGATAGGAAAATGAAACTTCGTCTGTTGGTAGAACAGGAGAAGGAGAATCGTATGTTTTTTGTTTGGAGTTCGTAGGTCCATTAGTTCCGAAGATATAGAGGTCATCGGAATAAATCGCATTTTTTCACTATTATGGGGTAGCGCCAGGCGAGCCAAAGGTTGGCGATCTTGTAGCCCGATCTCTAATCTATCATATGGTGAAAGAATCATTCCAATAGCTCCATTCGTTCCTGAGTTGTAGCGTTTTAAAAAATAAGTTTTAGCGAAATTCACCTGCTACCAGCTTCTGTTGACCTGGTGTTTTACAAAAAAAGTAACGAATTTTTCATTTTCAAATTTAAATCTTTTGGGGTGGAAAAGGTTTTACGTTTTGCTTAATAACTCTGATGTTTTTAAAGATACTGGCATGTAGATTGGTGGACTGATAAAGTCGATAATGGGGAATTAATTCCAAGTAAAATTTTTGCCACGCCCACTTTATATTGGTCGCAAATGGGCGTTTTTATATATCGATTATATTAATTGCATTTTTGAGTTTTGCGTAAAGACAGTGATCTTGTATGAAAGTTAAGATTGCGCTCGTTTATTTACAAAAAATTTTATCGAAAAATACCGACCACTTCCCGAGATATACGTCGCACAAATTTGCTCGTAATGGTCAATTTCGTTACTTAATAACTCCGAAGTTTTGAAAGATAGGAAAATGAAACTTCGTCTGTTGGTAGAACAGGAGAAGGAGAATCGTATGTTTTTTGTTTGAAGTTCGTAGGTCCATTAGTTCCGAAGATATAGAGGTCATCGGAATAAATCGCATTTTTTCACTATTATGGGGTAGCGCCAGGCGAGCCAAAGGTTGGCGATCTTGTAGCCCGATCTCTAATCTATCATATGGTGAAAGAATCATTCCAATAGCTCCATTCGTTCCTGAGTTGTAGCGTTTTGAAAAATAAGTTTTAGCGAAATCCACCTGCTACCAGCTTCTGTTGACCTGGTGTTTTACAAAAAAAGTAACGAATTTTTATTTTCAAATTTAAATTTTTTGGGTTGGAAGAGGTTTTACGTTTTGCTTAATAACTCTGATGTTTTTAAAGATACTGGCATGTAGATTGGTGGACTGATAAAGTCGATAATGGGGAATTAATTCCAAGTAAAATTTTTGTCACGCCCACTTTATGTTGGTCGCAAATGGGCGTTTTTATAAATCGATTATATTAATTGCATTTTTGAGTTTTGCGTAAAGACAGTGATCTTGTATGAAAGTTAAGATTGCGCTCGTTTATTTACAAAAAATTTTATCGAAAAATACCGACCACTTCCCGAGATATACGTCGCACAAATTTGCTCGTAATGGTCAATTTCGTTACTTAATAACTCCGAAGTTTTGAAAGATAGGAAAATGAAACTTCGTCTGTTGGTAGAACAGGAAAAGGAGAATCGTATGTTTTTTGTTTGAAGTTCGTAGGTCCATTAGTTCCGAAGATATAGAGGTCATCGGAATAAATCCCATTTTTTTCACTATTATGGGGTAGCGCCAGGCGAGCCAAAGGTTGGCGATCTTGTAGCCCGATCTCTAATCTATCATATGGTGAAAGAATCAGTCCAATAGCTCCATTCGTTCCTGAGTTATATCGTTTTGAAAAATAAGTTTTAGCGAAATCCACCTGCTACCAGCTTCTGTTGACCTGGTGTTTTACAAAAAAAAGTAACGAATTTTTCATTTTCAAATTTAAATCTTTTGGGGTGGAAAAGGTTTTACGTTTTGCCTAATAACTCTGATGTTTTTAAAGATACTGGCATGTAGATAGGTGGACTGATAAAGTCGATAATGGGGAATTAATTCCAAGTAAAATTTTTGCCACGCCCACTTTATATTGGTCGCAAATTGGCGTTTTTATAAATCGATTATATTAATTGCATTTTTGAGTTTTGCGTAAAGACAGTGATCTTGTATGAAAGTTAAGATTGCGCTCGTTTATTTACAAAAAATTTTATCGAAAAATACCGACCACTTCCCGAGATATACGTCGCACAAATTTGCTCGTAATGGTCAATTTCGTTACTTAATAACTCCGAAGTTTTGAAAGATAGGAAAATGAAACTTCGTCTGTTGGTAGAACAGGAAAAGGAGAATCGTATGTTTTTTGTTTGAAGTTCGTAGGTCCATTAGTTCCGAAGATATAGAGGTCATCGGAATAAATCCCATTTTTTTCACTATTATGTGGTAGTGCCAGGCGAGCCAAAGGTTGGCGATCTTGTAGCCCGATCTCTAATCTATCATATGGTGAAAGAATCAGTCCAATAGCTCCATTCGTTCCTGAGTTATATCGTTTTGAAAAATAAGTTTTAGCGAAATCCACCTGCTACCAGCTTCTGTTGACCTGGTGTTTTACAAAAAAAAGTAACGAATTTTTCATTTTCAAATTTAAATCTTTTGGGGTGGAAAAGGTTTTACGTTTTGCCTAATAACTCTGATGTTTTTAAAGATACTGGCATGTAGATTGGTGGACTGATAAAGTCGATAATGGGGAATTAATTCCAAGTAAAATTTTTGCCACGCCCACTTTATATTGGTCGCAAATGGGCGTTTTTATAAATCGATTATATTAATTGCATTTTTGAGTTTTGCGTAAAGACAGTGATCTTGTATGAAAGTTAAGATTGCGCTCGTTTATTTACAAAAAATTTTATCGAAAAATACCGACCACTTCCCGAGATATACGTCGCACAAATTTGCTCGTAATGGTCAATTTCGTTACTTAATAACTCCGAAGTTTTGAAAGATAGGAAAATGAAACTTCGTCTGTTGGTAGAACAGGAAAAGGAGAATCGTATGTTTTTTGTTTGAAGTTCGTAGGTCCATTAGTTCCGAAGATATAGAGGTCATCGGAATAAATCCCATTTTTTTCACTATTATGGGGTAGCGCCAGGCGAGCCAAAGGTTGGCGATCTTGTAGCCCGATCTCTAATCTATCATATGGTGAAAGAATCAGTCCAATAGCTCCATTCGTTCCTGAGTTATATCGTTTTGAAAAATAAGTTTTAGCGAAATCCACCTGCTACCAGCTTCTGTTGACCTGGTGTTTTACAAAAAAAGTAACGAATTTTTCATTTTCAAATTTAAATCTTTTGGGGTGGAAAAGGTTTTACGTTTTGCTTAATAACTCTGATGTTTTTAAAGATACTGGCATGTAGATTGGTGGACTGATAAAGTCGATAATGGGGAATTAATTCCAAGTAAAATTTTTGCCACGCCCACTTTATATTGGTCGCAAATGGGCGTTTTTATAAATCGATTATATTAATTGCATTTTTGAGTTTTGCGTAAAGACAGTGATCTTGTATGAAAGTTAAGATTGCGCTCGTTTATTTACAAAAAATTTTATCGAAAAATACCGACCACTTCCCGAGATATACGTCGCACAAATTTGCTCGTAATGGTCAATTTCGTTACTTAATAACTCCGAAGTTTTGAAAGATAGGAAAATGAAACTTCGTCTGTTGGTAGAACAGGAAAAGGAGAATCGTATGTTTTTTGTTTGAAGTTCGTAGGTCCATTAGTTCCGAAGATATAGAGGTCATCGGAATAAATCGCATTTTTTCACTATTATGGGGTAGCGCCAGGCGAGCCAAAGGTTGGCGATCTTGTAGCCCGATCTCTAATCTATCATATGGTGAAAGAATCAGTCCAATAGCTCCATTCGTTCCTGAGTTATATCGTTTTGAAAAATAAGTTTTAGCGAAATCCACCTGCTACCAGCTTCTGTTGACCTGGTGTTTTACAAAAAAAGTAACGAATTTTTCATTTTCAAATTTAAATCTTTTGGGGTGGAAAAGGTTTTACGTTTTGCCTAATAACTCTGATGTTTTTAAAGATACTGGCATGTCGATTGGTGGACTGATAAAGTCGATAATGGGGAATTAATTCCAAGTAAAAATTTTGCCACGCCCACTTTATGTTGGTCGCAAATGGGCGTTTTTATAAATCGATTATATTAATTGCATTTTTGAGTTTTGCGTAAAGACAGTGATCTTGTATGAAAGTTAAGATTGCGCTCGTTTATTTACAAAAAATTTTATCGAAAAATACCGACCACTTCCCGAGATATACGTCGCACAAATTTGCTCGTAATGGTCAATTTCGTTACTTAATAACTCCGAAGTTTTGAAAGATAGGAAAATGAAACTTCGTCTGTTGGTAGAACAGGAAAAGGAGAATCGTATGTTTTTTGTTTGAAGTTCGTAGGTCCATTAGTTCCGAAGATATAGAGGTCATCGGAATAAATCGCATTTTTTCACTATTATGGGGTAGCGCCAGGCGAGCCAAAGGTTGGCGATCTTGTAGCCCGATCTCTAATCTATCATATGGTGAAAGAATCAGTCCAATAGCTCCATTCGTTCCTGAGTTATATCGTTTTGAAAAATAAGTTTTAGCGAAATCCACCTGCTACCAGCTTCTGTTGACCTGGTGTTTTACAAAAAAAGTAACGAATTTTTCATTTTCAAATTTAAATCTTTTTGGGGTGGAAAAGGTTTTACGTTTTGCCTAATAACTCTGATGTTTTTAAAGATACTGGCATGTCGATTGGTGGACTGATAAAGTCGATAATGGGGAATTAATTCCAAGTAAAAATTTTGCCACGCCCACTTTATGTTGGTCGCAAATGGGCGTTTTTATAAATCGATTATATTAATTGCATTTTTGAGTTTTGCGTAAAGACAGTGATCTTGTATGAAAGTTAAGATTGCGCTCGTTTATTTACAAAAAATTTTATCGAAAAATACCGACCACTTCCCGAGATATACGTCGCACAAATTTGCTCGTAATGGTCAATTTCGTTACTTAATAACTCCGAAGTTTTGAAGGTAGGAAAATGAAACTTCGTCTGTTGGTAGAACAGGAAAAGGAGAATCGTATGTTTTTTGTTTGAAGTTCGTAGGTCCATTAGTTCCGAAGATATAGAGGTCATCGGAATAAATCGCATTTTTTCACTATTATGGGGTAGCGCCAGGCGAGCCAAAGGTTGGCGATCTTGTAGCCCGATCTCTAATCTATCATATGGTGAAAGAATCAGTCAAATAGCTCCATTCGTTCCTGAGTTATATCGTTTTGAAAAATAAGTTTTAGCGAAATCCACCTGCTACCAGCTTCTGTTGACCTGGTGTTTTACAAAAAAAGTAACGAATTTTCTTTTGGGGTGGAAAAGGTTTTACGTTTTGCCTAATAACTCTGATGTTTTTAAAGATACTGGCATGTCGATTGGTGGACTGATAAAGTCGATAATGGGGAATTAATTCCAAGTAAAATTTTTGCCACGCCCACTTTATATTGGTCGCAAATGGGCGTTTTTATAAATCGATTATATTAATTGCATTTTTGAGTTTTGCGTAAAGACAGTGATCTCTTGAGTTATATCGTTTTGAAAAATAAGTTTTAGCGAAATCCACCTGCTACCAGCTTCTGTTGACCTGGTGTTTTACAAAAAAAGTAACGAATTTTCTTTTGGGGTGGAAAAGGTTTTACGTTTTGCCTAATAACTCTGATGTTTTTAAAGATACTGGCATGTCGATTGGTGGACTGATAAAGTCGATAATGGGGAATTAATTCCAAGTAAAATTTTTGCCACGCCCACTTTATATTGGTCGCAAATGGGCGTTTTTATAAATCGATTATATTAATTGCATTTTTGAGTTTTGCGTAAAGACAGTGATCTTGTATGAAAGTTAAGATTGCCCTCGTTTATTTACAAAAAATTTTATCGAAAAATACCGACCACTTCCCGAGATATACGTCGCACAAATTTGCTCGTAATGGTCAATTTCGTTACTTAATAACTCCGAAGTTTTGAAAGATAGGAAAATGAAACTTCGTCTGTTGGTAGAACAGGAGAAGGAGAATCGTATGTTTTTTGTTGAAGTTCGTAGGTCCATTAGTTCCGAAGATATAGAGGTCATCGGAATAAATCGCATTTTTTCACTATTATGGGGTAGCGCCAGGCGAGCCAAAGGTTGGCGATCTTGTAGCCCGATCTCTAATCTATCATATGGCGAAAGAATCATTCCAATAGCTCCATTCGTTCCTGAGTTGTAGCGTTTTGAAAAATAAGTTTTAGCGAAATCCACCTGCTACCAGCTTCTGTTGACCTGGTGTTTTACAAAAAAAGTAACGAATTTTTCATTTTCAAATTTAAATCTTTTGGGGTGGAAAAGGTTTTACGTTTTGCCTAATAACTCTGATGTTTTTAAAGATACTGGCATGTAGATTGGTGGACTGATAAAGTCGATAATGGGGAATTAATTCCAAGTAAACTTTTTGCCACGCCCACTTTATATGGGTCGCAAATGGGCGTTTTTATAAATCGATTATATTAATTGCATTTTTGAGTTTTGCGTAAAGACAGTGATCTTGTATGAAAGTTAAGATTACGCTCGTTTATTTACAAAAAATTTTATCGAAAAATACCGACCACTTCCCGAGATATACGTCGCACAAATTTGCTCGTAATGGTCAATTTCGTTACTTAATAACTCCGAAGTTTTGAAAGATAGGAAAACGAAACTTCATCTGTTTGTAGAACAGGACAAGGAGAATCCTATGTTTTTTATTTGAAGTTCGTAGGTCCATTAGTTCCGAAGATATTGAGGTCATCGGAATAAATCGCATTTTTTCACTATAATAGGGTATCGCCAGGCGATCCAAAGGTTGGCCATCTTGTAGCCCGATCTCTAATCTATCATATGGTGAAAGAATCAGTCCAATAGCTCCATTCGTTCCTGAGTTGTAGCGTTTTGAAAAATAAGTTTTAGCGAAATCCACCTGCTACCAGCTTCTGTTGACCTGGTGTTTTACAAAAAAAGTAACGAATTTTTCATTTTCAAATTTAAATTTTTTGGGGTGGAAAAGGTTTTACGTTTTGCTTAATAACTCTGATGATTTTAAAGATACTGGCATGTAGATTGGTGGACTGATAAAGTCGATAATGGGGAATTAATTCCAAGTAAAATTTTTGCCACGCCCACTTTATATTGGTCGCAAATGGGCGTTTTTATAAATCGATTATATTAATTGCATTTTTGAGTTTTGCGTAAAGACAGTGATCTTGTATGAAAGTTAAGATTGCGCTCGTTTATTTACAAAAAATTTTATCGAAAAATACCGACCACTTCCCGAGATATACGTCGCATAAATTTGCTCGTAATGGTCAATTTCGTTACTTAATAACTCCGAAGTTTTGAAAGATAGGAAAATGAAACTTCGTCTGTTGGTAGAACAGGAGAAGGAGAATCGTATGTTTTTTGTTTGAAGTTCGTAGGTCCATTAGTTCCGAAGATATAGAGGTCATCGGAATAAATCGCATTTTTTCACTATTATGGGGTAGCGCCAGGCGAGCCAAAGGTTGGCGATCTTGTAGCCCGATCTCTAATCTATCATATGGCGAAAGAATCATTCCAATAGCTCCATTCGTTCCTGAGTTGTAGCGTTTTGAAAAATAAGTTTTAGCGAAATCCACCTGCTACCAGCTTCTGTTGACCTGGTGTTTTACAAAAAAAGTAACGAATTTTTCATTTTCAAATTTAAATCTTTTGGGGTGGAAAAGGTTTTACGTTTTGCTTAATAACTCTGATGTTTTTAAAGATACTGGCATGTAGATTGGTGGACTGATAAAGTCGATAATGGGGAATTAATTCCAAGTAAAATTTTTGCCACGCCCACTTTATATTGGTCGCAAATGGGCGTTTTTATAAATCGATTATATTAATTGCATTTTTGAGTTTTGCGTAAAGACAGTGATCTTGTATGAAAGTTAAGATTGCGCTCGTTTATTTACAAAAAATTTTATCGAAAAATACCGACCACTTCCCGAGATATACGTCGCACAAATTTGCTCGTAATGGTCAATTTCGTTACTTAATAACTCCGAAGTTTTGAAAGATAGGAAAATGAAACTTCGTCTGTTGGTAGAACAGGAGAAGGAGAATCGTATGTTTTTTGTTTGAAGTTCGTAGGTCCATTAGTTCCGAAGATATAGAGGTCATCGGAATAAATCCCATTTTTTCACTATTATGGGGTAGCGCCAGGCGAGCCAAAGGTTGGCGATCTTGTAGCCCGATCTCTAATCTATCATATGGTGAAAGAATCAGTCCAATAGCTCCATTCGCTCCTGAGTTATATCGTTTTGAAAAATAAGTTTTAGCGAAATCCACCTGCTACCAGCTTCTGTTGACCTGGTGTTTTACAAAAAAAGTAACGAATTTTTCATTTTCAAATTTAAATCTTTTGGGGTGGAAAAGGTTTTACGTTTTGCTTAATAACTCTGATGTTTTTAAAGATACTGGCATGTAGATTGGTGGACTGATAAAGTCGATAATGGGGAATTAATTCCAAGTAAAATTTTTGCCACGCCCACTTTATATTGGTCGCAAATGGGCGTTTTTATAAATCGATTATATTAATTGCATTTTTGAGTTTTGCGTAAAGACAGTGATCTTGTATGAAAGTTAAGATTGCGCTCGTTTATTTACAAAAAATTTTATCGAAAAATACCGACCACTTCCCGAGATATACGTCGCACAAATTTGCTCGTAATGTTCAATTTCGTTACTTAATAACTCCGAAGTTTTGAAAGATAGGAAAATGAAACTTCGTCTGTTGGTAGAACAGGAGAAGGAGAATCGTATGTTTTTTGTTTGAAGTTCGTAGGTCCATTAGTTCCGAAGATATAGAGGTCATCGGAATAAATCGCATTTTTTCACTATTATGGGGTAGCGCCAGGCGAGCCAAAGGTTGGCGATCTTGTAGCCCGATCTCTCATCTATCATATGGCGAAAGAATCATTCCAATAGCTCCATTCGTTCCTGAGTTGTAGCGTTTTGAAAAATAAGTTTTAGCGAAATCCACCTGCTACCAGCTTCTGTTGACCTGGTGTTTTACAAAAAAAGTAACGAATTTTTCATTTTCAAATTTAAATCTTTTGGGGTGGAAAAGGTTTTACGTTTTGCCTAATAACTCTGATGTTTTTAAAGATACTGGCATGTAGATTGGTGGACTGATAAAGTCGATAATGGGGAATTAATTCCAAGTAAAATTTTTGCCACGCCCACTTTATATGGGTCGCAAATGGGCGTTTTTATAAATCGATTATATTAATTGCATTTTTGAGTTTTGCGTAAAGACAGTGATCTTGTATGAAAGTTAAGATTGCGCTCGTTTATTTACAAAAAATTTTATCGAAAAATACCGACCACTTCCCGAGATATACGTCGCACAAATTTGCTCGTAATGTTCAATTTCGTTACTTAATAACTCCGAAGTTTTGAAAGATAGGAAAATGAAACTTCGTCTGTTGGTAGAACAGGAGAAGGAGAATCGTATGTTTTTTGTTTGAAGTTCGTAGGTCCATTAGTTCCGAAGATATAGAGGTCATCGGAATAAATCGCATTTTTTCACTATTATGGGGTAGCGCCAGGCGAGCCAAAGGTTGGCGATCTTGTAGCCCGATCTCTAATCTATCATATTGTGAAAGAATCATTCCAATAGCTCCATTCGTTCCTGAGTTGTAGCGTTTTGAAAAATAAGTTTTAGCGAAATCCACCTGCTACCAGCTTCTGTTGACCTGGTGTTTTACAAAAAAAGTAACGAATTTTTCATTTTCAAATTTAAATCTTTTGGGGTGGAAAAGGTTTTACGTTTTGCCTAATAACTCTGATGTTTTTAAAGATACTGGCATGTAGATTGGTGGACTGATAAAGTCGATAATGGGGAATTAATTCCAAGTAAAATTTTTGTCACGCCCACTTTATATTGGTCGCAAATGGGCGTTTTTATAAATCGATTATATTAATTGCATTTTTGAGTTTTGCGTAAAGACAGTGATCTTGTATGAAAGTTAAGATTGCGCTCGTTTATTTACAAAAAAATTTATCAAAAAATACCGACCACTTCCCGAGATATACGTCGCACAAATTTGCTCGTAATGGTCAATTTCGTTACTTAATAACTCCGAAGTTTTGAAAGATAGGAAAATGAAACTTCGTCTGTTGGTAGAACAGGAGAAAGAGAATCGTATGTTTTTTGTTTGAAGTTCGTAGGTCCATTAGTTCCGAAGATATAGAGGTCATCGGAATAAATCGCATTTTTTCACTATTATGGGGTAGCGCCAGGCGAGCCAAAGGTTGGCGATCTTGTAGCCCGATCTCTAATCTATCATATGGTGAAAGAATCATTCCAATAGATCCATTCGTTCCTGAGTTGTAGCGTTTTGAAAAATAAGTTTTAGCGAAATCCACCTGCTACCAGCTTCTGTTGACCTGGTGTTTTACAAAAAAAGTAACGAATTTTTCATTTTCAAATTTAAATCTTTTGGGGTGGAAAAGGTTTTACGTTTTGCCTAATAACTCTGATGTTTTTAAAGATACTGGCATGTAGATTGGTGGACTGATAAAGTCGATAATGGGGAATTAATTCCAAGTAAAATTTTTGCCACGCCCACTTTATATTAGTCGCAAATGGGCGCGTTTATAAATCGATTATATTTATTGTTCTTTTGTGTTTTGCGTAAAGAACTCTGAAGTTTTAGAATATGGGAAAATGAAACTTCATCTGTTGATAGAACAAGAGAAGGAGAATCCCATGCTTTTTGTTTGAAGTTCGTAGGTCCATTAGTTCCGAAGATATAGAGGTCATCGGAATAAATCGCATTTTTTCACTATTATAGGGTACCGCCAGGCGGGCCAAAGGTGGAAAAGGTTTTACGTTTTGCTTAATAACTCTGATGTTTTGAAAGATATTTGCATGAAATTAGGTAAGCTGATAAATTTCATAATGAAAAAGTCAAATTTTAGTTTTTGCCACGCCTATTTTCTACTAAACTAAAGTGGGCGTTGATTAAAACATACTCGTTTTATATGTTGCCGTTGCTTTTTATAGTCACAAATCATTCCATTTGAAAGCTGACATTTTGACTTTTAATCCAGAAAAAATTTCATAAGAAAATACCGAGCAGTTCCCGAGATATAACAAGTCCAATTTCGCATTTAATGGTCAAATTGGTCCGGTAACAATTCCGTAGTTTTCTATGACTGGAATATGAAACTTCACAGGTTGGTAGAATGAGACGTGAAGATTTTTGTAGACTTTATTTGAACTTTGTGAGTCAATTAGTTCGGTAGATATAAAGGTTATCGGATAAACTGCATTTTTGCGCTATTGCGTGGTTATATATATGATAAAATATAATAAAAAAATTTTCCGATAAATACAACAACAAAATTTTAACACTGGTAGTAGTGTTTAATATATTTATGTCTTCGCTAAGAAAGTTCCTCGCTTAAATAAAATTTTATGGAATTTTTTTTTACATATTTGAATTAAAACGATTTTTTCCATGATTATAATTTTTATATAAATTATAGTTAAAAAAAAATTTTAAATATTTTTTATGAGAGTATTTTTTATTCTTTTTATTAGAATAGAGTCAAGGCTTCGTTTAGTAAAACAAAACGTTCCTGAACGTTTCGTACATTTCAAACATAAACACATAATACTTTCTTTAAAAAAAAAAATACGATTTAATTTTGTTCGTTATACAAATTATTTTATTTGGTACTTAAGAAATATAATGGTAGTTCGATACAACCGCAATAATTTCAATGCGATACTGCTCGGACCGAAGAAGTTGCTCGTTATATGTGATAATTATTTATAACCAGTGTATAAATGTAATAAAAATAATACAAATTGTCGCTATGGAAGGGAATGTTTCTGAGAGTTTGATATGCGTATAATAAAAATTTACAATCTGTTTTCTTTTATAAATTTCAAATGTTTAGGAACGTTTAGTTTCACAAACTAATTAATTTTTCAAAACAAAACAGTAGGTACTAATATTGTCATTCACAGTACCAAAGTTAAATTTATCGCGTTTTCTGTTCTGAAATGTGAATTGATTAAAATAATATAAATATATATAAATAACCATTCTAATTAAAAATTTTTAACGCCTTACAGGATGACTGGGTGGTATTTATTTTCTAATAAGGGGCTAATAATTTTACAATTATTTCTTAAACAAGAAGACGTCCCTGTATTGAAAACAAAAACTAAATTAAAAAAATTTAATAATTTGTTTTTGTTCCTTACAGAAATTCTAAAACTTTTGATATGCAAAGCAAAGCCTGAATGAATTTCTGTATGTTTGTCTGATGAAACATTTTTTGTGAAAAACAAAAATAAATTTTTTTTGAAATTTTTGTGATTTCGTTTTTGTTTTCAAATAATTTTTTACAAAATTAGGACGATAATTTTAAATTAAATTTAGATTTAGTTTACATTCAATTTAGTTAATAACTTATTTTTTTTTAATTTATGATAGTATAATTCCGTCAGGAAACATAAATGGTGTACCAGATGTTATAATATCGAAACTAAAGTTACTAGTTATTAAAAAAACATTTAAAGCTTAAAGAAAATTTACAACAAAAAACAAATTATAATAATATTAATAATAAGAAAATATATAATAAGAACAAATAAATATCCATGTCACACAACACCAATCGAATCTTCGGAAAACGGAAAAATTTTCCTATTTCTGATGATTAAATGAAAATAAATCTAAATAAAACTAATAATAATTAAATGAAATATAATATAGTATTTTTAATAACTATATTAACCTTTTAGTATTTAGTTAATATTTATTTATATATAATTATTAAGATTTTTTCAAATTAATTGAAAATTAAATTTATGCCATTTTCAATGGGAGTATTTTTTTAAATTTGTTATTTTTGATTAAAATATTATTCAAGCTTGAGGTCTTATTGTGTGGTTAAACAATTTTATTTAAAATTATCGATATTTCGATACTCATTGTGTATGATCTTCAGGACAATTCTGTTTTTTGAATAATATTTTAACCAAATTGTTATAAAAAGGTCAAATAATATAGAGATATTATTGAAAATTTTTTATTATTTTTCATAAAAATCAGTTATTCAATTAATTAAGACTATTTTTTCGGCCTTTTTTATTATATTATATATTTTATTTTATTAAAGAGCTTTATGTCTTTTTATAAAAAAAAACAAATTTATTTATTTCAATATTTCGACACCTCTTTGGGCGTCTTTCCGGAAATTTTTATTTTTTTAATTTTTTCCTGAAGAAGACGCCCAAAGAATTTGTGATATGCTTAATATATATATTCAACCTGATTCAATTATTGGATTTTATTTGAAATTTTAAATTTTATTAGTTTATATATATTTACTTCAGCATGCAAATATTTAATTTAAAACCACCGCTGACATTCTCAGTGGTGGCTGCCCGAACCGTAAAATTTCGTAGGCGATGGCCCCTAGAATGGTTTAAGAAACAATAGACTCAATTTATGAAACAATTAGGATTATAAAGGAAACTGGCCACTATTATGAGAAGCATTTGATGTTGTATTGTATTATGATCTATTCTATCGAACAGATATTTTAATGTAGCGCCATTAAAAAATTCAAGAAAAATTATAAAAAAATGTTTTCCACGATTATATTTTGGTTTAGAATTATTTTTGTTAAACAACAATTGAAAATGCTTGTTGCACTGATGGGGCAAAAACCACAATTTAAAAAAAAACATTTGCTGCAGAAATTTTAGTTTTTAATGGTAGAAATATACTTTGTGAAATGAGTAAAATTCAGAATTGCAATATAAAATTATAAATATTAAATTCGTTCGATCACGTCATTCGATTGCAGTCAAGTATCGAATGTTGCTCATAATAGTCAAACATAGATAGATTTGTTTAATTTCCTTTGCTTTTCCACAAAACAAGAACTAGTTTAAAGGAGAGAAAAAAATATCCAACAAGGATTAATGATCTGGACCTATAGAGGCGGGAAATTAAGTTGTTTTATTATGAAAAGCCCAAATTTAAAAAAAAAAAAAACATCTTACAATTTAAATTGTCATGTTTTACGTGGTTGTGAGAATGGAGATGACCATAATGCTGCCTCATAATTATTTTTTTCTGGGGAATGTGTTCGTAGGCTGAAAAATTAGGAGAGAATGAAACCTGCTTACCAGCCTGTTGTTGTAAAAGGAAAAGGTTGATGTTTTGTAGCTGTTACGAAATATTGATGTATTGTTGCTGTTGTTATTGGGAGGAGTTGATGTGTTGTTGGGAAGATTTGATGTCTTGTTAAGTGTTGGCGTTATTCTTGATGCTGCTGTAGTGTTTCTGTTTTAAAATGAATCCTTGCTATATAATTTCTGCTGCTACTGTTGTATTGATTTTTCGCGGCAACTTGGATTTGTTGGTGACGGTAATGGGTGGATTTTTGGTTCCAATGATTGATTAATGTTATCATTGCAATTACTAATGCTTTTATAACTGCTACTGCAACAATTTGTGACAGTCAATTACATTGTTGTTGTTGTTTATTTCTATATAAACTTCGGTTAGGTATTAAATAACATCTTTGTGAATTATTACCGATTTCTCCTGTGTAACGAGAAAGAAAAAAATAAAATTAAAACAAATTTTAAATAATCATTCAAATAAAGTATGATCCAGTATTTTAGAATTCAATTGATTAAGACATTCCTAGGTTCAAGCAAGAATATTTCCCATGGCTTTTCTTGTCCATGTAAACCCCCTTTTTGGTGGTCAAAATAGAATTATGAGTAGAATGTATCAATAAAGTCTAATGTTAGGCAATAAAATTCAACAGAACACTAGGGAAAGGCATATCATATGCCATAGAAATATAATTTAAAATAAAATCTGTATATGCTATTTAAAGGCGTTTTCCCAAACTTCAACTATAAAAATAGCATTTAATGATGTATTCTAATCACCGTCTAAGCTATTGTCGATGTCGTCAACCGGACAGCGAAAAATTGTCGAGTATACACTGTCGGTATACAATTGACTAATATTGAGAGGCTTCAACTATTCCCTTATGTCATTTTTATTTTGGGAAACAAATATTGTCATAAAAGTGAGGAACACGTTTTATATACATATGTACACATTATCAACATGCTACCCATTAATTACATGTTGCAGAGAAATGTTTACACGATAATGCATGGGGATTTTTACTAACACGCTTAAGTATTGCTGTTAAAAATACAAGGAACATTTCGCATCTTGATCCATGATGTAACGATCATCTGAATAAAAAAATTCGGGAATCCCTCTCCAACCAAACTAATAATTGTGAATAAGATTCACAACTTTTATTCCTGTTTTTTTGTTATGGCTGTTTATTTTCAAAATGTTGTAAAATACGATTTTTCCGAAGTACTTTAAATGGTGTGTCCCACGGTATATTTTTCATTGCACTGTGTATGAAAATCATCCTTATTACATATTAACATTTTTTTTCGCAAAAAAATATATATGTATGCCTAATGTAGAAAACAGTGAAAATCTGAAGAAAATGGCGAGATCTTATTCAGTAGCTTGCAATATCTTTAAAAAAAATTTAACTAAAGACCTAAGCTCCTTATAACAACTTAACATATATTGTAAAAAAAATATCGAAAAATTAAAATCCAAAATTTAGTTAAAATTCACTTCAATTTCAATTGTTAAAATGAATCGTTCGATCGGAAAGATCAATTATATTGGAAGTGTAATCCAAGAGAATATAAAAATCATGTAAATATAATTTGTAAAAAAGTGTAGAAAGCGGAAAAATTAATTAATGAATGAAACGATACGATACGAAACCAACAAAAAAACTGTACGTCTCGAAAAAATATTAGACAACGTCAAGTTTCGAGAAAAACTTTATCAAATTGTTATCTTCATTCTATGCGATAGAAGCCAAATGGTGTATTCTAGTTCAAAGAAATGTTCAATAACGAGAGGTGTTCCGCAAAGTTCGATTCTTGTTATATTCCATTTACTGAAATGATTTCCCCTCCAAACTTGCCTATTGTGGTGTACAGATGTATGCAGATGACGTACAACTCTTTATTAGCTGTAAGCCCTCGGAAATCACTGGACGTATCGGTGAAATAAATTTTGATCTTAATAATGTATTCAGTTGGGCATCAGTAAATGCTCTTTGTTTGAATAAAGCAAAGAAATCGAAGGCGATGATGATCAGTAAGTCTAACTTTGTCCAACCGCAAATACTTATTGAGCTTGTAGAATATGCCAAAAATCTTGGTGTTATTTTTAACAATAGCTTGTCCTGGTCAATCCATGTAAATGCTACATGTGGTAAAATTTACGCAACGGTACGGAGTCTTTGGATGGCACAGTATTTTACTTTAATTAATACGAGTATCGCACGCTACTAGCCGAAACATGTATTCTTCCGACTCTAATGTACGGTTGTGATGCAATAAGCAGAAGAAAATAAACTGAAAATTGCTTAAAACGAGTAGCCAGACATATCTATGGACATATGACAAACAGCAGTATATCCCAGTTTTCTCATTAGATCTATAACATAGCCTTTGAAAACCTATTAAAGTGCCATACACTAACATTTCTACAAAAAATTTTATACACCAGACAACCCGATTATCTTTACAACAGGATATAATTTTCTAGATCGAATATTTGTTAAACGTATACTTTTTTCTTTTCTTTTTTTTACCTGTACATACACAACTATTAGCTCGTTATATAATATTTGTTAAAATTGCTCTTGATTTTTTTTTATTCAATATTTAATATCATTAATTTATTAATTATATATATATATCTATATATATATATATATATATATATATATAGGGTGTTTTTTTTAGAGGTATAGAACTTCGAATTGAAATAAAACACAAGAAAATCTTTTTAATGTCCATCAATTTGGCTTTATTGGAAGGATAATTTTATGCCATTAACGTTTAAATATGATTTCGGGCATGTGGCCGCCGCTGCTGGCTCGAATAAAGCCAATTCTACAGGTCCAATTTTCAACCACTTTTTCGAGCATATGGGGCCGTATGTTGGCAATAACGCCACGAATGTTGGCTTCCAAGTCCCCTAACGTTTCTGGTTTGTTGGCGTAGACGAGCGACTTCACATATCCCCAAAGAAAATAATCCAATGGTGTCAAATCACACGATCTTGGTGGCCAATTGACAGGTTAACCGAATTAATTGCTCTGATGGACGATTATGTCGACCATAAAATGGACGGAGCTTGCGGTAAACTTCGCGAACTGAACCATTATTTTCGAAATAAATTTGCACGATTTGCAAGCGTTGTTCTTTTGTCAACCTGTTCATGATGAAATGGCAAACCAAACTAAATATTAATCACTTGACAGCTGACAAAATGGCCGCCAGTTAAAAAAGTGATGCCAACTTAAAGTTCTATACCTCAATAAAAAACACCCTGTATACATATATATATATATATATATATATATATATATATATATATATATATATATATATATATATATATATATATATATATATATATATATATATATATATATATATTAATTTTTGATAATATAAAACATGTAAAATCGCACATTGATATTATCTTCCCAGTACTGCTAAATAAGATTACATCTTCTACAAATTTTTTCTTAAATAATTGAATATGAATACGTACATATGTATTTTGGTTAATTTTTTTCTCATTTGGTTAATTTTTTTTTTTCAATTTCTATAGAAAACTTTCTCGGTCGCGGCAATACCGCTTATTAAACGTCGTACTTTCATACTTGTGCATTTAAAACACTGACTGACTGCTTATGTAAAGCGAAGAGAAAATTCGTTCCGTCTATTTGCATTGAAAACAAAAACAATTTTCATGTTTTTATTGCTGTTTTCAAGCCAAATAGAGGAAGCGAACATTTCCCTTCGTTTTACATAAACGGTTTTTGGTCTTGCATTTTCCCAAAGTGTAGTACATTATTTCTCAATGTATTGTGTTGTTGTGGTCTTGTAATGTAGTGTATTTAAAAGGGCTGCTAACTTTAAAAAGGTATTTTAATATGAAGCGTGAAAACCTTCACAATCTTATTTGTATTGATATTTTTGTCAACTATATTTGAACGCGAACTTGAGAATATTATTTCATCATGACATGTTTAACAGTCAACGCGTTTACCTCACCTCAGCCACATGACCATATAAAACATTTACGGCGCTAAGTTAATATAACAGAGTGAGAGTAAAAGTTTTTGGAAGAGGCTAAGTAAAAAAGAGCTTCCTCGAAAGTCATGAAAATGCAGATATTTTGACGTGTAAAAAATGCAAATTCAGAAAATTATATTCAACATAAGCTTATCAATAGAAAATTCTCCTTTTTAATGGCCTTAACCGAATTGTGATCTAATCATAATTGCGATCTTCAACATAATATATAACATATTTTATAATATAATATATAGCATATTTTGTTTTCTTTTAAGAAAATATTCTCATAATTAATAGTGAATTAATTATTTGCTATTTGAAATCGAAGCTTTAAAAGAGCAAAAACTTGTCAATAGAAATGAAATATTTCTTTCCTATGTGAAAACACTAACAGTTTCAATTAAAATTATACAGTTTCGAATTAATGAAAACACTAATTTTTTCAACTTAGCTCCTTAACAGATACTTTAGAAGCAGTGCAAATGTCATGCCTTAAGAAAAACTTTTATATTCTTTCACTAGGATTTCTATTTAACCAATACAGTTGCTAAAATTACTTAATTGTATCATAATTATTTGAAATATGTTTGAATAACAATCAAACTCATATACTTATACAAAAATCAACAAACACTGTATGAGAATTGTATGAAATTCAGTCATATTTTTCTACTTGTGTTTTACAAAACATATAAGTATAATTGTTTTCGATAACCTTTATACAAACAGAACAGAAGAAATCTCGCAACTTATAATCACTGGGACAGAGTGGACATGCGGTGTGTAATATACTAATGACTTAAACTGCAAATTTTGCGATAACTTTTGTATCGCATATTCGTTTGAAACGCATTGACTAATTTATAATTACAAATTTGCAATTACAACAAAGTTTGTGAAAATTTGACATCAAGCTTTTGTCATCTGTTGGGCAAAAAAACAAATTTTATTGATATTAAACATATTATTTTATCTTTTATAGTCAATATGGAATATACTAGTTTAAAATAGAACTAGAACTAGATGTATGCATGTATGTATATACCATAAATCAAAACTCATCATAAAAAAATGAAAATTGTTAGAATTTTTTAATTTTTTTCCATTAAAATCAAATCAATATTTTACCACCTTGTTTAGAGTATGAAAAAGCAAGTTTTGGAAAGTTTCGTAAATGTTTTTTTTAACCCGGTTTCGAATGCGGCTTTTATAAAATATATGCGTTTGGCCTTTATTTTTAATAATTTTTGTTAAAACAAATAATAGTAAACAATTTGACAAGGAAAAAGAAATATATGTATGTTTATATGCATATTGCATATAGTTATTCATAAATATGTATAATATAAAATGCATATGGTTCTCGCACAAGTGTTCACATACATAAAAACAATGCAATAAATATTGCATTAAAAATAGGCATGTATGCACATACATATGTATATAAGCATGTATATAAAAAATATGCATTTTTAATATAAAAGTTTTTCTATATAAAGTAATAACCGATTTAATTTAAAATTAACTGCCGTATTCATGAAACTTAATTTGAAATTGAAATGTACTTTAAGGTAAATTCTTCGCATAAAAATATTTTACAAAATTTATTGTTTGTTGTGGCTTTAGCTGTTCATATATCGACATTTCATTGGTTGCTAAACCAAATCGTCAGTGAACTTTAAGCAGTTTGAAAACATTCAACTTCGGATATGTTTATGCCATACAAATCAAATACAATATGAGAATTCTGTATAGTATGCTTTTATACAAACAACTTAACAAACAATTATACTCAACATGAGTCTATTATATTTTTCTTGCAACATGTACGAGTATACAATTAAACGACTGTTGAGTGTTAACGATTGTACTTATCAGGCAATATTAGGTATAAAATTGTTTTGTTATTTTTTTATTAATACGGCATATTTATAAATACGGTATATAAATATTTTAAAATAATATTTTAAAAATAATATACAATTAAGATAATGACATTGCAAAGGATTTTTTTTGCTTATTTTTAATGACACTTGAGGTAGAAAATACACGCTCGCAAAAGTTGAAGTTGAACAAATTGTCAAATGGCAATTGTATAAGTTTCTTTAACTTATCTATCCGTTTGTTTTATTTATCGGTTTATATAAAATCGTCATATAGTGACGTTTTGTGGTGAGGAGGATTTTGTGTGACATTGATTTTAAATCCGAAAACAAGATATTGGAATTTTCAGAGCATGAACCTGATTCATCCAAACAAAAGGTAGAGTTTTACTGTCAGGCATATCCGTAAATATTATTATGGAGTTTGATAAGGACAAGGCAGTGAAATGATAAGCTGTTTACTTACATACACTCCCATATAAGTATATACCTTGCAAGAGATCAAAAACATTACCAAAAATTCAACAGTAAACATTTAAGAAAGAATATATTTGATTTTTAGCAAAAACTTAAAAATAATTTTTTCCATTTTACGTCCCAACGCATTTTTACAAAATTTATGTGCCAGTGTGTTCACTCAGTTCATAGGTAGGACAAGGAATTAGTTAAATATTGTCGAACAGTATCGGATTAAAATTGATATTTAGATATTTCCTGAGATATTCGGGAATTTTGGTTTTACAGAGGCCGACAAAAGTCTACGTATGACCCATGATTTTTAATTTGAGAGGCCCAACAACACAATTGGAAAATTTACCAATGCAGATCTATTTTTATTCATATTACAATGTATTACAATAAGAACTTATTACAATAACAGCTTGAAGGATAATGATCCAGCGCCCAAATGCTGGATAATAAAGCCGAAACTAATTATTTAAAAAACATCACCTCACGAATGGAATAATTGTAATTGCTCATGGTGGTATTTTTTGCAGTACTTCGGTCATAATTTTCAAAGTTTTTATTGTGACGGTCTTTTTTTAAAGCACTCAAGGAATAACGTCTACTCATGCAGTGCAGCGTGCTGGAACTAGGCAAACAGGTTATGGAAAGGAGAATGGAGGGAGTACTACCTGTGGAGATTCGATTCGAGCCTTTACACGTTGAAAGTGACAGGAAAAACCTTTGCACATATGAAATTTTCGGTCAAAGAATAAATTTTATCTGTGATGTATGGTGCTATTCAGTGACATATCGACCACAAATGGATGCGCTCTTGATAAAGAACCAGTCGTTCGCCCTCTCCTGATGGCGGTCTAGTAACCTCAAAATGTATAGCACCGTTCCATACATGATTGTTAAATTTCAGGAGTGAAGTATCTCTTACACGGTCTTCAAAAGCCGAGGCACGAAAGATGTGATCAGTCCATAGGACTACACATGGGATTTTCATAATAAAAACATAAAGAGCTTCAGATGTTTTAATATCTGTAACACACATAGTTACAGATAGAGGAGCATGATTGGTCATACTTTTAAGTATAAGCATGCAGGACTCAGTCTTACGAGCATTAAAATGCACCTCATTCGCATGACTCCATTCAGAGATTTTATTAAACATATACTTCCTCATGGCGCCAATCTCCGACAGGCTTGGCCTACTGCCAAATGCATACGAATAAAATGCTGCTGTCATCCGCAAACGTGTAATAAGGTTGGAAGTTTGCAAAAATAATAATTAGGGTAGGAAAAATAAACTCCTAAATAATCTTAAAAACTCTTACTGCCTGGCCCACGATGTCGAAGGACATCGTTCGCGTGCTTAAATACATTCCAACCAAAAACAACATTTCATAATTTGTTGCTGTTTCAAACGTATCTATGCAAGCGAACGATGTCGTTCGACATCGTGGGCCAAGCAGTTATAGCGAGATTCCTGTGCTCGATATAACCGACAACACCGACACTGAAATCCATGAGTTTTTAAAAAAGAGCTTCCTGACAAACGCCTTGGATATACTTAGAGCCACCACCTTACTTTTACCAAAATGGTAAATGGAATGACACGATTTCTCCGAGAACAGTGCTAGTAGGTCAGCCGCAGAGCGGACAATACGACGGACCGCATACTTTCTATTATTTTTGAAAGTGCATATCAAATTACGATTAGGCGGCAATTTTCAGGGTTGTTAGACTCTCCCTTTTCGGGGGATTTTTGTTATATTAGCACTCTGATAATAAAAACTCAGCAGCATTGTATAGTGCACTGC
This sequence comes from Germaria angustata, assembly GCA_963681545.1. Lineage (NCBI taxonomy): Eukaryota > Metazoa > Arthropoda > Insecta > Diptera > Tachinidae > Germaria > Germaria angustata. The sequence goes on along the minus strand of OY813001.1, from coordinate 86,578,908 downwards.
AAAGATTTGCTAATGGATGAGCTGGCATCGAAGAGCGCCACTTCAAGACAATTGCTGCAATTCCATTCAGACCAGATTTATTTATTTTAAACCCTTGATTTCTGAATAAAAGTAGATCTTAAACAGATCTGTATCAGAAAATTTTTCACTTGTATCGTTCTGTTTGTTGAATTGTAAAAAATACGTATTGTAGACTTTCGTATGCCACTTATCTTTACCGACCAATTTTGTTGTGACATATTTTAGGTTTATTTTTAGTTTTCACTTTGTAATTAATGACTTTTCCTACAGTAAGACGACTCCGGAATATTATTTTTCTAATTTGTCCGTAGGATTTATGCTCTTTTTCATGCAAATTTAATAATTTTTGTCTGAGATGTTTAAGTCTCACTACGATGGAGTTATGAGTACGAATCGAAGTTATAATTTAAAGAATTTAAAGTTGATATTTGTTACGTTGCTCTACAATTTCTAGTTGCACGGATATTCCAAATTAAAAATAAATGTATCTATAATTTTGCTTTGCGCTTAAATGTTGTTTAGCCAACTTTTTTTTAGGATTGTATAAAAGCTCAAAATCTAAAACTATTTTAGGTTTTGCCTCTGAAATTTTACTAAAATAAAACAAAATTTGTTTAAACTTAAAATTTTTTTGCTGTGTCTTTAATTTCGCGGCGTACTGTATGTATGTACATACATATAAGTATATTTAATTGCAAATGTACATACATATTTAGCTAAAAAAATTAATTTTAATCTCATACTTCTTGAAACAACAAAAAACCCTGTCAGATGTGACTTTAGAACCCTCTTGTGACGTCAAAAAAACAAGTAAATATTTTTTTAATTAAACTTATTTTGTTGTTTATTTGAGAGTATCAAATTCAACATAAACACTTGTATAACTCGCTATATTTAAGGTTTTTTTTATTTTGTTTTATTTTATAAAAATGCATTTTTTTTTAATTTTTGGGGCAAATTTGCTTGTTTTCTTTTTTAGTTATTGAACATCAGAGATTTACGAAAATAAATTTTTTTTTAATTTTAATATTGCGTCCGTTTCTTAAATTGTTGCTCAACTAATGGAATACAGATTTCCTTTCTTAAGGTCACTAGTCTTAATTCATGCTCTGGAACCCACTCTCTCATGAAATGTTGTCATCCGAGCGGAGACAGATATTCATGCCAGTACAAACTTTTCGGTTTAACTACCTTGGAATTAAGGGCTCTACTAGCGGACAGATGATCCGCAACAATGTCGATTGAACCGGACTCTGAGATGAGCCTCTTAATTATTTTCATAGTAGCTGTTGTGGCATATATTTCCGGCTGGAATAGATGTCTCGATTAGACTGAATGAGGCCGAAAGGCATAGACCCTGATTCAGTACCATCATCCATTTTGGAGTATCAAAATCCCTTCCCTACTGGGTAACTCAACAGAGAACAGAGAGGGCTTTGGGAAAATTTTAAATTCTTTTGCAAACAAACTTTTGGAGAATTTAGGAAATTATTTATTATTATTTTTAATGGGCAGTAATTTTACAATGGGATAAAAAATTCTTAAATATTAATACATGCTGATATTAACTTTATTCAAAGATTTTGAAAGAGTCCAATATATTCGTCAAACAAAGATATATTCTAGTTTAGCGGCTTTCAGACATAGACATGGCTATAGAAGTAAGATCTTGGGCCTACAAACAAATACCAAAATTCTTGCGTCTGGCTGAAAGAACTTGGAACAAATCAGTCCAATAACAACAATAAATAACCGATAACAACAACAAATATGAGACAATTGCTAGACGGACTTTGATAAGAAAAAAATGCACATGCTGGCACATACATTTATAAAAACATAATGAAAAAATAATTTATCAGTCAGATTAATAACACATACACTCGTGCCAAAATATTAGCAATAATCTAATGAACATTTATACATTTATTAATTTGCTCATAAAGATGTATAGGAGCATGTATGTATGTGCCACATATTATTTTTATTTCGAACTTTAGACTATTTAAAAAACATCTATAGTGAAGTAGGTTATGACTGGCAGGTGAATAGAGGAATGAGTTCTTTTAAATAAGCGGTGTCAGCGCGAACTACTTTGGGGGGCATTGAAACCGAAGGTGCAACTGCATGCACGGTTTGCGTGACAATGGGCATTTCACTTTTGTTTCCGGTTTGAATGCTACAAATTTTCTACTCTAAAGATTTTTCGAAGTCACTGCTCGTCACTTTGAGGTCAAATACCTCGGTATTCACCTGGACCAACATTTAACATCTCATATATTCGTAACTAAAATTTAAAGCGATACAAATTAATTGGCTTATTAAGAGAAAATCAACACTGAGCAAACCTAGACCGGAAACGTTTACTATACGTAGGATTTTAAAACCAATATGGTGCTATGGAATTATGGATCACCGCCTTCTCTAACATATAAAAATTTCGACAAAATAAAATCTTTTTTGGGATTACTGCAGCTTTTTAATATGTAAAAAAATCGAAAACACACTAGGCCACAATATTCGGCTGCAAAGTAGGGACATTCTTGCTCTTAAAGGTGTGAACTCAATCACGGAAAAAGCTATATAAACTGATTTTATTATCTGGTACTTGGTGGACTTAACAATGGATAATTTTAGATTAAAGATTTCAATAGTTATTGCTAGTTTAATTTATATTAAAGATTCAATAAATAACAAAAATGAAAAGGAAAAAAATCGGTGGCAAAATATTCCATGGGAATGTGAGGGAACGGGAACAATTACAAATATGAAAATAGTAACGACCGAAAGTAATTGGGAAAAATTTAAATTGAAATTTTAATGAATGTTTTTGAACAGCACACTACTCCGCTATGTTGGTTCATCATTTTGGCGCTTGTGGCTTCGATTACTATTAAAAGCTCCAGTCTGCTACACAACAAAGGAGAGTATAAGTCTTTGTCCCAAAAGTATGCCTTTTTGAAATAGGATTCATTATTATTTCTACTTCTACTTGTATACTAAGTGGGTTTTTTGACCACGTTATTGAATAGTGTCTTCTGATAGACCATAATTAAAAATTTATGATATCGATAATAAAAAAAGTTTCTACAGATTAATAAAAATAAAAAAAATACATCTTATTAGTTTATTTGAATAAAATTAGAAAATAAATTGTTATTTGTTGTAAAGTTTTGTGTGGCATTTCTTGAAAAAGAATCGAACTTTAGATCATATTATTTTATATTTCTCTTCAATATTTTGCTACATCTTGGTATGTTATAATTAGGATTATAGTATAAAATGTTTAAACATTTTCAAATAAAATGTTTGGAAAATTATGTATGTATGTGTATGTACAGAAATTAAAAAAATATGTGTAAAAGTTTTCAAAAACATTATGTATTTTTTTCATATTGAGACACTGAAATATGTGCAGCGTAATTATTTGTCGAAAAAGAAAATATTTTATTTTTAATAATTAATATTTACTTTTAGTTAAATTTTTTTGGTGTAAATTTTCACAATATGTGCAATGAACTTAGGAAATATCCTGAAAACTTTTAAATTGACTTCTCAGTGTCGATTTCCATTTAACTTTAAATTTCTTATGACACAAACTTTAAAAATATATGTATGTATAAAGTTCTTAAAGCATCATAAAAAAAAACAAAAGCGATGAAGTTAGAACTCTTTGTAGCACGTACTTGCTTCAAGCTTCGCTTCCATTCTGACATTTTTGGGCGAAAACAAAAGAAAAACACAACCAGAATTTTGTAGCGCATTGTAGCGCACGCTCTGGCATAAATCTCAAATAGAAATAGGATTTCAATTTCGCAATTTTATTTGAAGTCATTCGAATAATTTGGGATAACTATTGTATCCTAGATATAGTGGCCATTCAATACCTGTAACGTACACACATGTACACATACAAAAATACGTATAATTATTGTCCTTCCCACATGAGAACATTTTTATATTATTACAGTCATACAAAAGGTACTGACAATTCAAGCAATTATTTTAAAGTTGCCTACCAGCATTAGAAATCGTATAGTTTGCAAGGCCGTTAAGGAAGTATTAAATTTACTATAGTTTCGTGGAATTGAAGACGTCTTTACGCTTTCGTATGGGTGATGCCAAAAGTAGGGAATTTTTTACCTTCTGTACGAAATTTTCTTGTACAGTTTCGAGCTTATGAATATTAAGTATAAAAAATTTATTTTAAAATTTTTGTACAACAACATGTATATGTCTATATTACACAGGGTAAATGTAACCCGTTCTTAATCAGCGTTTTCCAATTTTTAAATTTCAAGTAAAGCCTTTTGACCCATAAATGGAAGAGTTTAGCTAATTAATATTAATATTAATAATATGTTAATTAATATTTCGAATACAAATTTTGCGACCAACGTGCCAGCAAACCCTTTCAAACAAAAAAATTTGAAAATCGGTTCACATATGAAATATAAAAAAATTAAAAAATAATAGTAAAATATAGACGAATTGATATGATAACCTTCTCGTTTTTTGAAGTCGGTTAAAAATAATTCATTGTTTAACAACTTTTAGGAGAAATTTATATGCAGCTGCAATAATTTTTTGCAGTTACGAGTCATTAATGTCTCATATTGCGTCTATGACATTATAAGCAATTCATGAATTAGTTTTTTTTTTTAGAATTTACAAAGTAGTTTTGCCTTTTTAAAGCGCCACAGAAGGAATTAAAAATATATACTTTTCATCGGTAATTTGACCCATTTGGATGGATGTCAACTTACACAGAAAACAGTGTTATATGATATACCTACTTTCTGGTAAAGCCAGCTATTTGAGGTAAATTTCCCAAATCTATTAATTTTCTTAAAATAAAAATCATTTACTCCTAATCCAAACTTTTTTTGGCCCAAGTTCTAGCAAATGCTTATTTGGCAAAAACAAAAACGCCAAACGTATTCCTGCATGTTCTCAAACTCACCCGTTTTGCTTCCAATTTGATATTTTCCCCAGTTACACACGAAAAACAAAACATGCATACGAGTATGTTTCTGCACTCCAAAGTGGAAACAAACAGAATTGTAAAGAAAATGCCACCCGCTAGAGATCTTTCTTCTACAATAGAACTAGAGATGCTGCAATTAAAAAACATCATTAAAGAATACAATTTAAGGGATTTCTTTCCATTTAATAGACGACATTTATGGCAACAAATGTAAGTTCTAAACGATTAGTTCGTGATCCAAATACTGCTTATTTTCTATTGATCGTATTTACTTTCAACTGAAGGATTGCTTTGATCGTAACAAGTAAAAATTTTATATCAGAAAATATGTAAATTTTGTAGATCAAGTAAATCAGCTCTTTACCTTTAGGCCCGCCCACCTTTTGGATTCGACTTTAAACTTATTTTCATTGTTCAATTGGCCAATATGAAAATAAATTTAATTTCCTATTAACTTGCTCTATTACCGTACTGACAACATACCAAAGATGACAACATTTGTTACAAATGTTAAACGTGTTGTCGAAGCATGCTTTTTCTCTAAATAGAAAATAAGAAGAGAAAATTCAAAATTCATATTGTTTATAAAGTGAATTTCAAAACTGATAAAAAAGTAGAAATTTTTAGAATAAATATGGAAGGAATCACTAAAATCCTCACTTAAGAAATTAAATTTTATATCATTTTCATTCTTTTTAGGCCTCTTAAACTACCAAATAATGGTAAATAAGCGACAGCCCAAAAACTGAAAAACTGGCTCCTGAGACACCAGCGCTTAAAAATATTGACACCAACAGTTGAAAAATACACAGAAATTTTTAATTAAAATTGTGTAAAAATATTACTGGTTCTAATTGAAACAAAAGAAAACTTATATCTGTGGTAAAAAGGAATAAGTGCTTAAGTCGACTTAAGCTAAAATTGAGCGAATAACACCATTAGGACTTCCCAATTTAGAAGTACTATCAAAATTTCAATTAATTTACTCGATTTTTCAGGAAGTTATAGCAAAAATACTTTTTGCTTATCTTATTTCAATGTGCAATATGATATGTAAGAAAAACTTATCTCAACTTGTGTTTAGAACTAGGAGCTAGAAAAAACTCTAAACTATTTTTTAAAACCATAAGACTTCCTTCACAAATTATTAATCAGCAATAAAACTAAATTTTAAAAATCAGCTTTAAAGTTTAAAATAGCTCTACTGAAAAACCAAAAAATCAGACTTAAGCAGTTTTTTCAGTTTAAACAAAATACATCAGTTCGCTAAAGTAAGCACTTGCGATTTGAAACAGCCGATTTTCTAGCGACTGTAATTTGCAAAAAACCTATTTTACGATTTCAGATGGATATGCGTTTACCAGAACATGGACGTATGGCGCGTTTTGGGAGCAAATTTTGTAAAATGACGACTGACAATTGTTTTTGCTGGGTACCCCTTATAACCTGGCAATTCGTTAAAACCACTACTTTTTCTTGTAATTTTTCTTATTTGAAAATTTAATTTCTTAAAACGAAGAAAATATATTAAAAATGTGTCAATTTTTCCCAAAAATGTCTGCTCTGTCAGTATTTATATTAGTTGCGCTGTGGAGCTTTAAATATATGTAATTATTTCGGCTGCGATCGGTGCTTTCTTAACAGTTTTTGAAGAAATCAGAAATTTTCTTTTAGAATTAGTCACGTTTGAATATGACTGAAGGAAAAACTTTGAGCACCTTTTGTACGAAAAAACAATCATATCTTTATATATTTTATAAATTTTATCATGTCTAGTTAGGTTTTGAAAAAATACGGCATTGAAAATAGAAAATTAATATCGCGAAGAATCTAGAATATTTCGGAAAGTAAAAATTATATTCAACTAATGTTTGAGTCTTTTTTGTAGATATTTTAAAGGACTTTCCATAAATGAGACATTTTATCAATAGGACCATAATTAAATTTTCGGTAATTTTTTTTTTTAAATTCGAGAAATTTTTACCGTATTTTCGAGGTTGTCACATTCAGGAATCTCCCCTCGACCCTTATCTTGCTGCGGTATTCTGTACACCGATTCAAAAACTCAGTAACTTTGTCCGTTTAAAATTTCATGAAATAACTTAAATAATAGTTTAAAAAATTTATTGTTTTTTGAGAATTTACCTCTGTGAACATTATGTTTATACCAAAATCAGCATATACAATATGAGAATTCCGGATAATTTGATTTGCACCAATGAAAATCGATATATGAACAGCTAAACCTACAATAAAAAAAATCAATTTTTGGAACTTTAATTGTTCAAGCGATTAGTTGGGGAGAATATTCCAAATAATAAATCTCGTTATTAAATCATATTAAATTTTATGGCTTTTGAAAAAATATGCTTTATAAATACTATGGGAATTCTTCACCATCAATTTCAATCGAAAAAATGGTTTACTCAATTTTCTTGTGGCCGTACAAGCACTGAAAATGCGGAAAGTCCTGGACGCCCAGTTGAGGTATCTACACCCGAAACTATTGAAAAATTTAAGATATGGTGTTGGCCGATCGGAAATTGGTTTCAATTTGAAATGATGGCTTAGGTATTTGAATGCATTCCGTATGATGCTCGGAATTGACCACAAACGCAATCTTTGCAGGAGTGTTTGGCGTTGTTCAACCTAAATATGGAAAAGTTTTTACGCCGTTTCATAATCGTTAACGAAACATGGATTCGTTTCAACACACAAGAAACAAAACATTGCGTTTCTCACAGTGAATAGACGCCAAAGAAGGCCCAGGTGGTTTGTCATTGGTTACCTTCAAAACTGTAAAACAATCACTGTCGAACATTATGGCAACTTATTGAGTCGATTTAACGAGTATTTGAAGAAAAAAAACCAAAAAGAAAAGAAAAATTTTCTTCCCTCATCTGACCTGTTCTCCGGATTTAGACCCGAGTAACTATTGCTTGTTTCCAAACTTGAAGAAATGGCTCGGCGGGATGAGATTTGATGAACAAATTTAAGAAACGTTGGATGAAGTGTATAGAGCTCCAAGCGCATGACTATGTTGAAAAATAAAATGATTTTTTATCCAAAAACCTGTTTCTTTTTCCAAAAAGTCACGGACTTATTGACCTGCTCTTGTATGTACTCGTACACTATAATCTTCAAAAGGATCAAAAGGATCCATTCAGTGAAGTTTTCCATTTAAGCAAGTTGCTTAAATTTTCTGCATTACCTCTTTCGTATTGTAAACCAATTATGCAATTTTTTGAATTCATTCTTAAAAGTTTCTGCAAAATAATAATCAGTAATTTCAATGTGATGGGGAAGAACAACGCTTATATTGGATGCATATATAAAATGGCTGCAGCTAAAGACATTAAAAATCATTTCAGTCGAGCCTCCAAATTCAGTCTTTCAATTTCAATCCTACACATCGGTTAATAACATGTTCGTGGAATTAGTGCTCCTCTTAATAGCCTTCGTACTGGTATGGGATTATTTAAGCAAGAAACATCGAAATGATGTTTTTGCCAAATCGAGAATACCAGGACCAAAACCATTACCCATATTGGGTAATGCATTATATATTAAAAATGTAACAACGGAAAGTAAGCAGGATTAGAAAATCAATTTGAAAAAAAATTATAATTTTTTTTTTTACTTTCAGATATGATTGATTTTGTGAATGAATGCAAACAAAAATATGGTAAAATCTATCGTTTCTGGATATTGCATCAGCCATCAGTCTTTTTATTGGATGTGAAACATTTGGAAGTTGTTTTTGGCAGCCAACAACTGATTAGAAAATCACGTTTATATGATTTTATTGAAGGATGGTTGGGTCGTGGTTTACTCATGAGTTGGGGCAAGAAATGGCATTCCAGACGCAAGATCATTACACCTACATTTCATTTCAAGATCCTGGAACAATTCGTGGAAGTTTTCGATCAACAAAGTACAGTCATGGTGAAGAAATTGTATGAGAAGGCCGACGCTAAAACGGAGATTGATATATTTCCGGTGGTCTGTCTATGTGCTTTGGACATTATAACAGGTAATTTTTTTATTAATATTAGGAAGAGTACAGTCAAGAACATACACACTATGGGAGTAAAACTAATTATTTGTCTTACACTGGGACAGGCATTGTGTTATCATTTAAAATTTTAACTAACATTTTATTTTCGAAGCCGTTTGTATCCTTTTATGAATGGAGTAAAATGTTCCAGATCTAGTAAGTTTTCCCTTCTAAACAGCTACATTTGAGCAGCTCCTACAATAGTCTTAATGTGGGTGATCAGATTTATCAGAGCCTACGAAAAAGTTTCACGAATTAAAAAATTAATTATGGTAGAATTTATCCAAAGGACGACATTTCAAGTAATCCTTAAAACAAAAATTATTAAAGCTTCCCTACTTAAGTTTTGCTTTTTCACGATAAAATTTCTTCAGAGGACAAAGGTTAATCGATCCTGAAAAAAACAATTATTAAAGATTTGCAGGCTTTTATTGATAGAATCTGCTCAGAGATTAAAATCTCGATTGATCCTTAAGCTCCTAGTTTGATTTTACTCCGATTAGTAAGGTAGGATCAAGTTAATAACTATTGGAATTAAATATTTATTCTCGTTTTTTCTCCTCTTTTTCATTTAATGGCTGTTTTAATAAAAATAAAATTAATAATTATTAAAAATCCTTATATGTAAATTAAATTTATTAAAAATTAAGTTAAATATATTTGGGAACGTGTCACTGGCACATTAATAGAGGGTATTTTACGATCGGTCGTATGCCGGTACGTCTACAATTCTCATTTAATGGTCAATGCAGGAGCTGCCTCGACCCTGTGGAGGAAGAGTCAGTTTTGCACTTCCTATGCGACTGCCCCGCTCTGTACGAACATTTGATTATACATCTTGGCAATCGTTTTATCTAAGATCTGAACTTTCTGATTGGTCTGTTAGACTTTTGTGGAAAGTTCTGTATGCTTCTCAGGAGCTCGAGTACAGCAATTTCGTAGGGACACATTGGGTAACTCCTCGTTGCGGTCTGCCCTGACAACCTAACCTAGCCTATGATAAATATTTCTGTATTTAAATAAATTCCTATCTTTTTTATCGCTTCCTTTCAGAAACTGCCATGGGCGTTAAGGTAAATGCTCAAGAGAAGCCCAGCTTGGAATATGTACAAGCTATAGCCAGGTAAATTCTTGTATTAAAAATTTTTTTTATAATTTTCGAATGATTAAACTTCTCTCAGAATGTCTCGAATATCGGCTGATCGTGTATTAAATCCATTTCAAAGAACCGATTTCTTATTTCGTTTGACCTCACCTAAATTGTACAGGGAAACTGAAAAATTGTTACACATTTTACACAAATTTACTATAGATGTCATAGAACAGCGTCGTATTGCCCTGGAACAATCCATACGAAATGTCAATATGAAAAGTAAGTTGGGCCACATAAAAAACCATTGAGCATTTCCTGACATCTCTCCCTTTTCTCTTTTATGGAATTTCTTAAATTTTAGAACCAGATACTGAAGATTGTGATTTTAATGCCAAAAAACGGATGGCTTTTCTAGATGTTTTGCTGCAATCGACTGTCAATGGTGCTCCCTTGTCAAATGAAGACATACGGGAAGAAGTTGATACATTCATGTTTGAGGGTCACGATACAACAACCAGTGGTATATCATTTGCTCTTTATCTAATTGCTCGACATCCAAATGTTCAAGAAAAATTGGTAGAAGAAATTAAAAATGTATTAGGACCCGACAAGAACAAACCAGTAGCATTGAGGGATTTACAAGATCTCAAATATATGGAACTGGTGATAAAGGAAACTTTAAGATTATATCCCTCAGTGCCAGTGATTGGTAGAGAAACTACTGAGGATATAAAAGTGGGTGATGTCATTATACCTGCCAATACCGGCATTAATATGAATCTCTTTGCTGTCATGCGTGATCCTGACTATTTCAGTGAACCGAATGAATTTAAGCCAGAACGTTTCTCAGATGAAAGCCACCAAAAAGTTAATCCCTTTGCCTATGCACCCTTCTCAGCAGGTCCACGTAACTGTATTGGGCAAAAGTTTGCTACTTTGGAAATGAAGAGCACTATATCGAAAATGTTACGACATTTTGAGCTGCTACCTTTGGGCCCCGATGCCAAGCCTGTGATTAACATTATTTTACGTTCTTCGACTGGTGTACATCTTGGCCTAAGACTTAGAGATTTATAAGATTTTATTATATTCATAGATAAGTTAAGTTTGTATTAGATTAGAGCAAAATATTATTGAATAAACTTCAAGATTTTTTTTCAAGATCTCATAGGACAATGAACTAGTTCATATCTATCTTGTTGAAACAGTATAAATTAAAACTTACTATAAATGTTGAAACCGCATTCAACTATTTATGCCCAGTTAATAAGGAGATCAACATCGATTGAAATTTTTAAAAAAATTCTATTGGAGTGCATTTAAATTTCGCTCGATAATGAAGCCGATAATTTTGCCTCAGCTTATGTTTTACAACTGGGAACACAATCTATTTATATGTATGTCGTGTTTTTATTTACTGATTTGACTATGGCACTTTGAATGAGCTTTTTAAGTGCGCCTTATTGAAATAGGGCTTAGTTTTTAGTAGGAGGTGCATCTAATGGACTCTTTCTGCTGGAATGCTATATCTGAAAATCATTTAGATATCGGATTTAAACATCTGCGACTAAGCAATCAATTACATTTTCGATATACAAATTGCTTCTATCTGAACTCTTAATATTAAACAGAAACGAAGTGCCCACGAACTATACACGAAATTTTCATATGGTGCAAAATTTACAATACAAAATCCAATTTTCTCATTGTAATTTTGCGCTATAGTTGAAATCAATTTTAGTATGTATATATTGGAATTTTGGACTCAGATTATCAGTGAACAGCTTGTGCATAGTTTCTTATCGCCTTCGTTTATACTTTGATCACTTTGTTTTCATAGCTTTAAGGAAAAACTAATGATGTACTTTGCTTTATTTCATTTATTGCACCTGGCCTGAAGCAAAAAAAAGTATTTAAAACAAATACAGACATGATTATTCAGAGTCTAGTCTGTGGCCGAACTAATACTTAGCAACTGTCGTATAGGCAGAGCTGTTGGCAGCACTTCTTCGCTTTTATTAATCCTAATCGAAATCATTTGTCAAAATTTTAATGGTAGAATTATGTATTTCAGCGTTAATCTCCAAAAACCTTTGACAAAGACACTAACAAACTGTCTATGGAATTTCAATTCTCCAAATTCATATTCCTACCTAGATAAACGTAAACAGTTTGTCCCTATTGAAGACAAAAGATTCTCTATTTCGGTGTGTTTAAGTTATATACCACAAGGTTTAATTCTTGGACCATTGTTGTTCCTAATACTCGTATAACGGGTGGACCAAATGCAAGTATCTCTTTCTTTCCTAAATATTTAATATCAGTCAGTATAATATTTTGGTTTACGCTTGAACAATGTCGGAAAATATTGCTAACTTACAATATTTCCACAATGAGTACTGTGTTGCCCTACCTGTGCGTCTGTTTAAAAAAAGTTTTGGTCAAAATGAAGCACCCATCGCGTGTTCTGTACGCAAGTTTATGCAAAAAGTTAATGAGACTGGCTTCCTAGTGGACAAAGTACGTGGTCCGTCTTACCAACGAGAATGTGGCTGCTGTGACCGAAAGTGTGCAACTCAATCCAAAAACTTCGACTCGCAATCGATCTTCACGCCTTTATACGCTTAAATTTAAAAGAAAATTTCCTTCAAACATTTTCCTTAAAAACGAAAACAAAATTTATGTTGCCTTCAATATAAATAGCACAGTGCAACACGAAAAAAAAATAACCATATACGGACACCACTACGTGATAAAACACTAAAAAAAGACCCGTGTCTCCCAATTTTTCCCAAAGTCATGCACTTTTTTTTATGGGCCGCCAAAGATTTGGGGCCTCGGTATCATTTTCGCAAAAAAGTGAGCATTTTCTCGGGCTCATATCTTGCAAACCGTTCCGAATTTCGATTTACTCTCTGAGGCAAACTTGTAGCTCTTGTCGTAAAGAACAAAAATTGCGAACATATAAAATCAAAAAAACTTCACCTTCCAGATAAAAATCGCAAAAAACTTATAAAAATTTGATTTTTTTTACCTTTTTCTCTTGTTCAGGTCCATAGGTAGCAAACCGTTCAAAATTCAAGGAAACAATCAACTACAAAAATTTACCTAAGATCTCAATAAACAAATTTCTACAACATATAAACTTCCTGGGAATAATTCTGAACACCGTTTTTTATATAACTTTCACCGCGTCACTTTTTTCACTTTTGCAGCTACTTAAGCGCTACCTAAACGGTGTTCAGAATTATTCCCAGGAAGTTTATATGTTGTAGAAATTTGTCTATTGAGATCTTAGGTAAATTTTTGTAGTTGTTTCCTTGAATTTTGAACGGTTTGCTACCTATGGACCTGAACAAGAGAAAAAGGTAAAAATATCGATTTTTTTTAAGTTTTTTGCGATTTTTATCTGGAAGGTGAAGTTTTTTTTATTTTATATGTTCGCAATTTTTGTTCTTTATGACAAGAGCTACAAGTTTGACACAGAGAGTAAATCGAAATTCGGAACGGTTTGCAAGATATGAGCCCGAGAAAATGATCACTTTTTTGCGAAAATGATACCGAGGCCCCAAATCTTTGGCGGCCCATAAAAAAAGTGCATGACTTTGGGAAAAATTGGGAGACACGGGTCTTTTTTTTAGTCTTTTATCACGTAGTGGTGTCCGTATAAGGTTATTTTGCCACGACTTAAAAAATTACACACAGTGTAATTAAAGAAAATTGTCTTTTTAATTTATAAATAATACACTATTACGAATATAAACCAGGCCAATTTCGAATTAAAAAATTAATAAATAAATAAATAAATAAAAAAGTTGGAATTTAGAATGGTCACTTCCGGTTTCACGATAGGACATGCATGGAAATAAATTTCCATAACATTTGAACAGGTGTATGAAATAGCTCTCAAAACTTGCCCTACATTTTGAGGGCTGTTGCATTACGAAATAACTGCCCATTTTTCGGAACTTGTTTAATTTTTTTGAGAATAATTTTATTTTCTTTTTTGGAATTATTTCATTTTATGAAAATACTTAAAACGAAATAAAGTCAAAAACTAAATTTTTTGTCATTTCATCATTTTAGCATGGCTTCGCCTTCTAAAGGACGCAAGAACATTTTCCTCTATGATATGTCCGGAATTGGCTTCTCTTTACAATGCATTTCTGTATTGCTAGCCTTTGACCGGGTCCAACAAATTTATTCTTTGTAGCGGATTCGATTTCTAAAGTATTACCGCATTGTTGGCCTTTGGCGAGGAGAAAACACTTTTTCCGACGAGAACAGAATTTCACAGATTTGTTGAAGTAACTTAACAACATATCTTCCTGGAAAGTGTAAAAAAATGATGTAGCATTTGTTCTTTATTGCCAGATACCCAGTAAAAACTTATTTCTTTTCCAATGATTTGAACATAGGCTTGCCACTACAATATGCTCCTCGATGGATCATATTCATTGGATCTGAAGTCATTCTCAACAAGTTATGAAACAACGTTTTTTGGAAGTACTTTACATGTTATTCCTACTACAATTTAATTTACATTTCCAGTGAAAAAATGTAATCAGTTTTTGAGGGACGATATTTTCATTGCTTCCAAAGCATCCGTTAGTGCCTTTTTGACTTCTTGGAAAGCTAAGTTGAGAACATATTGCTTAAATAAAAGGAAGTGATTATTTCATTAAATTTAAATACAGAAATTATTTTTCTCAAATTTTTAGTTGAGGCTACGTTTTGCTTTCACAAAAGAAAAAATAAGCTGTGGCTATTATCAAGTTTTAAGTCTCTCAAAACTTCGATTCGAAATAATTTAAATAGTACTGTAAGGAAGAAACAAAGAAGCTTGTGGACGCAAATGCAATTTTATACACAGTTTTGAAATATTAAAAACTTACTAACAGCCACCGTTTATTTTATCTTATTTGAAAGTAATGCGAAATTTTAATAAAAAATTTAAGAGAAATATAATGTACTGTAAATTTGAAGAACCACTATTTCTTTTAAATTTAACAATATTTTCTCAACTTACAAATTAAACACTACACTAACTGATACTTTGGAAGTAATGAAAATGTCATTTCTCAAGGTCAACTTCCATTTTTTTCACTGGATATAAATAGACAACCAATTTTAATTTTCTCTTTTTTATTCAAAACGAGCTTTACAATATATGTACGAGCATGGTTTTCTTTACGATGATCAAGGTTTTAGGTTAGGTTAGGTTAGGTTGATTGGAGGGGTGTGATAGCCCATGTCATACGACATACTCTTAAGCCAGTGAAGGCTTGTTGTGCTAATTATCAGACACAAACTGCCTGAGTTCTGCTGCAGCATTCGAACCTGGGACCTTCGCACTACGAGTCTAGTACACTACCTACTAGACTACGAAGGTCAGTATCAAGGTTTTAAATAACATTATTTTATGACGGTGTGCGCTTTTAATGCTTGAGATGTTTTTAAATCAATGTTATATATTTGATAGATAGTGATATCCCTATTTATCAAAAATATGATAATCGATAGTCTTGATCGACAGTTAAAATTAGAGAAATATATAAAACAGTTGATAACGTAAGTAGGGGTCGAAATTGGTCCTCTGGCTAATTAATCCCTATTATAAACAAATCAATAAAGTAAATATAATTGACACAACTTTTCTTATATACTTTTTGGTAAAATTTGTAAAATCGTTTATTCCAAAAATGGTGCTTTGACTTATGCTTCATACTGAATGTATTCGTGTGTATAACGAGTTTTTGGATATTGCACCATACATCGATATATCCCATATATGCATTCTTTTTAGAAAAGTTATGCCTAATGCTAAGCGAAATATTATGAAAAATTTAATTTACTACATGTAGAAAAATACTTTTTCATAAGGAAAACAAACAAAAAATACTTCTGCCCAAAATGTGGTTCTCTTTTTTTTACTTTTTAAAGATTAGAAACCACTGAAATGCAGGCATATATATATACTCAGTTAAAACAATAAAATATTAAATAGTTATTTTGAAGAATATCTTGAATAACAAATTTGATAAATATTGATTAGAAACTAACACTGAAATAAAATTAAAAAATTATAAAAAATATTCATGTTTTTTATATTTATTATTTATTTAATATTGAAATTTATTATTTGGGATATTCTCCCCAACTAATCGTTAGAAACAATTAGAGCTTTTGCTAAATGCATACAAAAATCAAAAATGTTTGTTGTGGCTTTAGCTCTTCATATGCCGACATTTCATTGGTTGCTAAAACCAAATCGTCAGTGAAGTTTAAGCAGTTTGATAACATTCAACCTCGTATCTTTATGCCATACAAAACAAATACAATATGAGAATTTCAATATTGCATATGAATTATAACAAATACATAATCATAGTAGGCTTAGAATGTTTTTATACAAACAACACAATATTGAAATTCTCATATTGTATTTGTTTTGTATGGCATAAAGATACGAGGTTGAATGTTATCAAACTGCTTAAACTTCACTGACGATTTGGTTTTAGCAACCAATGAAATGTCGGCATATGAAGAGCTAAAGCCACAACAAACATTTTTGATTTTTGTATGCATTTAGCAAAAGCTCTAATTGTTTCTAACGATTAGTTGGGGAGAATATCCCAAATAATAAATTTCAATATTAAGTATTTACAATAAAGATTTTATTTTTCATTTTTGCCTAACTGAATACAATCATTAACGACCAACGGGCGTTTAATTGTATAGGTGTTGAGAGAAAAATAAAATAGAGTCATTTTGAGTATAATTGTTTGTTGTGTTGTTTGTATAAAAACATTCTATGATTATGTATTTGTTATAATTCATATGCAATATTGAAATTCTCATATTGTATTTGTTTTGTATGGCATAAAGATACGAGGTTGAATGTTATCAAACTGCTTAAACTTCACTGACGATTTGGTTTTAGCAACCAATGAAATGTCGGCATATGAAGAGCTAAAGCCACAACAAACATTTTTGATTTTTATTATTTATTAAAATTTTGAAAAGTCACACTGTGCGAGGCAGGCAAGAAGGTAATTGTAAATCGCATTAATATTGTAATATTATTTGTTCTTTTAAGTCGAAATAAGAAAACAATATTCCCTATATTCACCAATAAATTCTAAATAT
Source organism: Germaria angustata (assembly GCA_963681545.1). Lineage (NCBI taxonomy): Eukaryota > Metazoa > Arthropoda > Insecta > Diptera > Tachinidae > Germaria > Germaria angustata. The sequence goes on along the minus strand of OY813001.1, from coordinate 86,561,601 downwards.
TTTAATTGAATCTGTACTCCACAAAAAGAAAAATATCCATATTAAGGAAATTATCTTAAAACTGTGTAGATCATCATTGTCTCTTTTTTATTTTCTGAATATTTATGCATATACATGCCTTAGGAATCTAGTATATTATAAACAATGATGACATTTAAAAATCAAATGGTGTCACGAGTAGTCAATTATAAACATTAGGTTCCCACACACAGTTATAGAATAGATAATAGTCAGTGTTGCCACAAAGGCATCGTTTTTCTATAAGTTTTCTTAGAAATATATGAAGTTCCCGCATCGAAAAAAATTAAAAAATTATCACTATTGTTTTTAACGATTCAAAAAATAATTAAACCAGTTCTATGAAAAAGTGTCAAAAAATTTGCTTTTTTCCTACTCACCCTGTTTATTACAGGATGATAATAAGTTTTTCGGTTCAAAAAGTTCTCACATCAGTTGCAGAAACGAGGTTCAGGCTTTTTACTTTATTATAATTGAAATGTTGATTACAATTGGATCAAGAATTTCTTAAACAGGATATAAGTCGGATAAAGTTATTACGTTTTTGAAACGTGAAGAAAAAACATATTTTTAATGTAGTAACAATTTTACACATGTTAACCTTAATAGGCTGCGTCTGTAATCTTACTAACTATTCCATCAGTGTGGAGATTGTAGGTTTTATTCCCATCTAAGACCCTGGTTTCCTTCACTACAAACGATTGAAAGTCTTTAATACGATGTTCGTTAAGGCCAAGTTATAATATAGTTTGTAATTATATTTACAACATATATAATAGATAGATAAGTAAGCCTATTAATTAGTCAATAAGCCATTAAGAATTTAAAAATGTTTTATATAATGCATTGATTGTTGTTGACTTTAGCTGTTCATATGTCGCTAAACCAAATCGTCAGTGAACTTTAAGCAGTTTGAAAACATTCAACCTCGTATCTTTATGCCATACAAAACAAATACAATATGAGAATTTCAATATTGCATATGAATTATAACAAATACATAATCATAGTAGGCTTAGAATGTTTTTATACAAACAACACAACAAACAATTATACTCAAAATGACTCTATCTTATTTTTCTCTCAACACCTATACAATTAAACGCCCGTTGGTCGTTAATGATTGTATTCAGTTAGGCAAAAATGAAAAATAAAATCTTTATTGTAAATACTTAATATTGAAATTTATTATTTGGGATATTCTCCCCAACTAATCGTTAGAAACAATTAGAGCTTTTGCTAAATGCATACAAAAATCAAAAATGTTTGTTGTGGCTTTAGCTCTTCATATGCCGACATTTCATTGGTTGCTAAAACCAAATCGTCAGTGAAGTTTAAGCAACGCCAACGGGCGTTTAATTGTATAGGTGTTGAGAGAAAAATAAGATAGAGTCATTTTGAGTATAATTGTTTGTTGTGTTGTTTGTATAAAAACATTCTAAGCCTACTATGATTATGTATTTGTTATAATTCATATGCAATATTGAAATTCTCATATTGTATTTGTTTTGTATGGCATAAAGATACGAGGTTGAATGTTATCAAACTGCTTAAACTTCACTGACGATTTGGTTTTTAGCAACCAATGAAATGTCGGCATATGAAGAGCTAAAGCCACAACAAACATTTTTGATTTTTGTATTATTTATTATATACATATATTTTTAAAGGTCTACTGACAATCACGCATAATATAAGACAAAACCCACAAAAAATTTACAAAAATATTTTATATTAAATAAGAAAAGTATGCTGTTAGAATATAGCAGCTCGCTAGCAACAGCTTGGCAACTACAGTGAATATGAATAACTTAATTTTTTCTTTTTAGTAACTCAGTAATTTTATGCTTTCTGGTAAATCATTCGGATTATTTTAGGAATAGATTTCTTATTAACAAGAACCCATAAAAAAATTAAGTCTTTAACCATTGTTTTTTGCAAAGAGATTCCAAAGGTTTAAAAAATCACTAAAAATTCTAATTTTAGCACATTTAAGTGAAAGATTCTAAAAAAAAAAACGACAACATCGATAAACAGTATTATGTAAACAGTGTTATTTTTTCCCTTAGCAGTGTTAGTGAGAAGCAGGGTTGCCAGAAGTGACGATTTTACATAGAGGTGACGATTTTTCAAGTCAGTTATCCAAAATTAAAATTTTTCGTTGGGTATTCCTCTTATCATTTGACGCTTTATTGATGTCTTTACTATTTTCCTAGAATAGAGACTAAATGTTAGATGAAGAAAATATATTCCTAAAATTAGTTTTTTTTAATCTCTAAAATGCCCCATGTTAATTTAATCGGAGTTTTGCGCTCTTATCAATTTTTAAAGAAATGTAATGATTTTCCAATTGGCCAAGTTTGGATAAGGTCGGTGAAAGAACTGTAACCCAGCCTTACCCCATTTTAACTTGATTTTTTTCCAATGAATTAATTTTCAAAGCTCAGAATGCTGTTGTAGTTTTTGGCAGAAAAATTATATAATGCAAGCAAAAACCAATAACAACTTTTTAAAAAAATGAAGCCTTGTACAATTTCCAAGTTCAAAGGTACTCGCTCTTTTATTTAATTATTTAAGGCCAAGTTCAGCAAATCGCACGAAATTGTGCTTTGATATCTGCTGATGTCATACAATTCTCGATTTGTAAGACATGGGCTTTGATCTTGATCGCATAAAAAAATAAAAAAACTAACGCAAAATTACATCTCAGAAACTAAAATCGATATTTTGTGTGAATATTTTGAAGAACTCCGCACATAAAAAATGTATCAACAAATTCTCTGAAAAACAACTTGGAATTTATTATTTTACTCGCATACTTATTTTAAACTATAAGATCCTAAATTCCATATTTGTTCTTTTTTTCACGATTTTCATGCCCCGTAAGTACCACTAGGACCTGTTGGAAAAAATATTCTATTTGTATATTATTTATCTTATAAAAAAGTTTGGTGTAGCGATTTTTTTTCGAAACTGGCGACTTTATTTAAAAATGTTGACGATTTTTTTAGAAGAAAAAAAAAAGTCTAGCAGCATTAGTGAAATGTTCATTTACACTCTTTTAATTTAAATTGTTAATTTATTATCTATGAACATCTGCAGTTACGGGTTTGTTCTGATACGAACAACATGTTGTTGGAAATTGTGTTGGGTTTTCTGGGTCTTCTCTTCATATGGGATTATTTTAATAAAAAATATCGTAATGCCGTATTGGAAAAATTTGCCATACCAGGCCCCAAAGCTTTACCCATTATAGGCAATGCGTTGGATATGAGACATATTAATACTGAAAGTAAGTGAAAAAGTATTAAAAGATTTATAGAATTAATTAAGAATTTTTTGTTATTATTAATAATTCTGTCAAGACTCCATTGATATTTTAATGGACTTTAAGAGAAAACATGGCAAAGTTTACAGAGTTTGGATTTTTAATCAACTGACTGTTTTTATAATGGATCCCAAATATTTGGAACATATTTTGAGCAGCCAAAGAATGATTAAAAAGAACAGTTATATGATTTTCTGGTTGATTGGTTGGGCCGCGGTCTGCTTTTGAGTTGGGGTAAGAAATGGCACTCGAGGCGCAAAATTATAACACCTGCATTCCATTTCAAAATTCTCGAACAATTTGTGGAGATATTCGACCAACAAAGCAATGTTATGGTGAAGAAATTAGTTCAGAAGGCTGATGGTAAAACGGCCATTGACATATTTCCAGTGGTGTGTTTGTGTGCCTTGGATATAATAGCGGGTAAGTCAAGAAAATGCAATAAATACTTCCTTGTATTCAATATTTTTGTTAAAATTATTTTAGCTTTTATCTTATTGAAAAGAAATTTTTTTCTATCTTCTTCGCTATAATGCATGATATGTTTAAACAAATTTTGTTTTGAAACCTTTAATTACTTATTTGACGGCAAAGTGAAATTAAATACATGTATGTGAATATACAATTACAAATTACGTACTAATGTCGAAAATTAATACGAATGTTTTTGTAACAATTATTAGCACAATTGCTAAATATGGGGTTTGCATTAAATTAAGTAGCAATTCAAAAATGCTACAAAATATTTTATGTTTTAATTTGTATAATTACTAACATGCGATTTTTATAATTTTTTTAATCTTAAGAGAAACATTCGCCTGCTGCAGTAAAGTGTACTGGGGCTTTTGATGGGAATCTAACGTGACATCACCCAGACTGATAGACTAACAACTGCCAACTAGAATACAGAGGCACCGAAATATATACTTGTTATATATTTAAATAATTGCCAATTTTTACTAACATAATTGCCAATGCACATCGTGTCTAATGCCACCTTTTATGAAGGCATCATTAACTTTATCGGTTATAGAGAGAGGGATTTCGAAATAGAAAAATATGTTTCTTCCTTCTACACTTAAATGTTCACAAAATTACAGGATATTCTTCGAAATAATAATTATTATGGAGAATATCTAGAACAATGACTTTAAAGAATATTGTTTCATAAATTCTATTTTTGTTTTTCTTAACAAATACAATCATAATCACCTGAAGAGCGATTAATTTTGTATGCACGTTATGATGAAAATAAAAAGATTGCAAATCGTATATAAATTGTTTCTCTGTTGTTTGTGTAAAAGTTTTCCAAAACTATTACACTTAAAAAAAATTACTTTTCATATTTATTCGTTGTACTGTTCATATGACGACATTTCATTGGTCGATACGCTATTATACTTAAATATTTTTTGTAATTCACAAGGAGAAAAATAGAATTGAGTTCAATGGAATTCTCAAATAATATTTGTAAGTTTTTGTATAAGTATATGAATTTGAATGCTATTCAAATATGATTTGGCTAAAGTGTACTAATGATCTCGTTAGCACCAATGAAATGCAGGCTGTTTTGTAAACACAAATAATTGTAAAACATTTTTAACAAGATATAATTTACTAAACAAACAAGTGTCAGTATTTAACAATGTCATAAATGATGTGTCATAATGATGTGTAAGGTTCCTACCATTCATAAAATTTATGAATTTTTTTCATTTATAAATAATTTCTCTTCATTGCAATTGAGCTGTTTTCACCACATTCGTTTCCTTTGCATTTGGCTGAGAGGTAAAAATAGTACCCCCCTCCTTAAAAGAATGTGGTTGCTACAATTTAATATATCTCCTGCCCGATGGGATTCAAGTTTCTTTGAATATATTACCACCTTGTAACCAGTTTTAAGCAATGGAGGCTATAATCACTGGTAAAATTTTAGCACTATTTCATTCTTTCTGTTTTGGCAGCTGAAGCAGTGGCCCATAATTAACTCTGATAGCACTACAGCGGTTTTAAGTGCGAATTTTAAAGTAGAAGCTCAAGATTCTAACTCCAGATTAAGCTAATACAATCCAGCTGCTTTAAAATTAATTAAAAATAAATTTGCATCGTAGTGAAAATTTCATGAAACCTTCCTATTAATATGTTCTTAGTATAAGGAACCACTTGGTTTTTAATTCGAAGAGTTGATAACAATATAACATGTAAATATTATATGATAGCACTTTGGTTTCCCTAATTTAATTTTTCATTTTTGTGACCAGCTTTCTAAAAAAAGCTTGATCAAAATGATTTTTGCAGTTTCTGATCAGTTCTTAGAAAGCATTATCATAGAACGAAGTACGATTAATCGTCGCTATATGCGAAATATAAATGATCATGGCATTGCAGATGTGTCTAAGATTATCATCGGTACCTGCCATTACGACCCAACCTGAAAGTGGTCTTAACACCATGTGAACTCCCACACACACGTGTCAATTTTTGTGCATTACTGCCACGGGCCATACGCAGGCTTTGCTGATGGCCTGGGGCTATCTAATCTCAACGATGAGCAGCCGCACCATTGTTAGATAAGCTCCTAAACGGTTTCTACTGCTCAGGAACAGTACTTAAAATTCTTAACTGTTGGTAGTCGAAGAGCATCCTGGTTGCTATTGCTTACCGTAGTACGCTTACTTTTGGCCACTCTACAGCCGCGAAATACAACTTGCGGATATTTCCAGTTGTTAGACACATGAGAGGAGAACTTGGTACCCATGCTGGCCAACCAACACTGCATTATAAATGAGCACAGTGCAACTGGGTAAAATATAGATAAGTATTTGCCTACTACTTGGTGGACCTCTACACCAATTTTATATAGGGGGCACAAACTCCAGTGCATAGCAAGAGCACCCAGTGGAACGATTTGGAAGAAAGAAATTTGTCATTACAAATAATATAAACCCCATTAATCAAAATATTTGGGATAAGCTCTTTCGATTTTAAACCATGGTTCCTACATGAGACCCCAAGTAGCCTCGTCTATTAACAGTTCAGGGGCCCTAACTTATTCTAGTCAGTCGATGTTGGAATCCATGCTATCGGGGGCACCTATTCACCACAGGATGGAAATATATCAGAAAATCACCTTCTTTACATGTATATTTGGACATGCATCACCGCGCTGCACCTAATTCGCAGCATGTTTAAAAATGCACCAGCCAGTACTGCAAGTGTTGTGATTTCTAAAGATAATCAGAGTAATATATGATGCGCAGAGAAACCATAAGCGCATTACAAAAATTACTGATGCATTCTCGTATCATAACTTTTTTAACAATAAATTTCCTCCATTTTTCACTTCAAAACTCTTTGATTTTTTCATTACATAGTTTTATATCATTTTTTACAATCCAAGGCAATATATAAACAATTATAATTTTATGCACTTTGAAACTTCTAGTGTTCGAAACTGTAAGCAAACTAATTACAGATGCTCATTAAATAGAGCGCAGTGATGCATTTCCAAATAAGCCCCTAATCTAACATATAAATTTGTGTTTTTTTTACAGAAACTGCGATGGGTGTTAAAGTTAACGCTCAGGATCAACCAAATCTAGAATATGTTAAAGCTATAGCCACGTAAGTTTTTAATGCAAGCTTGTTAATATCTGCGATATTAACTTTTAATTTTATTAAATTTTTACCATATAATTTTATGCTTTTCCTTCTAGGCTTTCACGCATAATGTCCGATCGATTCATTAAACCTTTGCAACGAATTAATTTCCTATTTCCTTTAACTGCTCCGAAACAATATCGTGAATCTAAGCGTTGTATAAAAGTCTTGCATAAATTTACTACAGACGTTATAGAAAAAAGGCGGTCGGCTTTGGAAAGATCTATCAAAGATGGCTCTTTTAAAAGAGAGGATATTGAATTTTCTGATATGAATACCAAGAAACGCATGGCTTTACTAGATGTTTTATTGCAATCGACGATCGATGGCCAACCTTTGAAAAATGACGACATACGCGAAGAAGTTGATACTTTTATGTTTGAGGGACATGATACCACTACCAGTGGCATATGCTTTACACTTTACTTAATTGCCCGCCATCCAGAAGTCCAAGCGAAATTGATTGACGAGATCAAACAAGTCTTGGGCTCGGACAAAAACAAATCAATAACGTATCGTGATTTGCAAGAATTGAAATACTTGGAAATGGTTATTAAAGAAAGTCAAAGAATATACCCCTCGGTGCCTGTTATTGGCAGAGGAACAACAGAAGACATAACACTGGGTAGGTTTATTGAAAAATCTATCAGCGAATTATTGTTATTAAGAAAACAAATTTTTCTTAGGAGATATTACTTTACCCGCTGATACTATCGTCAGCATGCCCTTGTTTATGGTTCTACGTGATCCTGAATACTTTACAAATCCACATGATTTTAAGCCCGAACGTTTCGAAAGTGAAAGCGATCAGAAAATCCATCCCTTTGCTTATACTCCATTTTCTGCTGGACCACGCAATTGTATTGGGCAAAAGTTTGCCATGCTTGAGATAAAAAGTACGGTATCGAAAATGTTGCGTCATTTCGAATTACTGCCACTAGGACCAGATGCTAAGCCGGTGATAGATATGATTTTACGTTCAAGAACTGGTACTCACATTGGCCTAAAACTACGAAATCTACAAGATTGATAAATGCAAATAATATACTTTGTTTGTATCTTTCAAATATAATGACGCTGGAACAATTAATAATTCTTCAGTCATATCAGTACTCTTGATGGTATATTTGAAAATATGATATACTTTTGCGGTAGAAAGCCGGAGTGTATTTTTTTAATAATTCAGCAAAATTTATTTACCTGCTTGATCATTGGCGACTTTCAAAAAAAATATAAAAATTATTTTTGTTTACGAGTATATAGAAATGTAAAGTCCTTCTCAAATGGAATAGAAGTTATAAAGATGTAATAATACAAGGTTTTGTCTTTTCTAATTTATTTGAAATGAAAGCGATGGAACCCAAGTGAATTGTGACATTCTATACAATATTTACAGACTTAATTTGCTTGAAATATCTGGAATACCCATTCTGCATGCGCAAACGTGCAGTCTTGCTAACAAAATCCGCACAGACTGACAGACGAACAGGTTTAGATCGACTGTCATAGCGACAAGGAATCAGAATATATACACTTTATGGTGTTCGAAATTAATATTGTGGAAATTACAAACGAAATGACAAACCAGCAGGGCAACCGGATTCTGGAGCATGATTTTATAAGTTTCTTGCAAATGTACAATGACCATTTTTCATTTTATAAAAGAAATAATGTGCAGTAATTCAAAAAATAACATGTTCTTTTCAAATACTTATGTTTCACATAAAACGTGCATTACACTTAATTTTATTTCAGGGTTATATGCTAAAAAAAAAAAACATTTTCAACATGTGTATGACAATAAATTGGTACTGAAAGTTCTGTGTTTATTCAGATTCTCCCTGACTGAATAAATAATTACTAGTTATGCTTTAAACATATAGACGTCAACAGGCTACCGACCGCAATCTGTCGAAAATAAAATACACATACTTATATGAGTATGAACACTATTATTTTGACGCTATCACAGCCAGTGTTGCCAGAACTTCTACAGACAAAATCAGCAAAAAAACAATCCCCTTATTATGGTTGTCGACGTCGACGTCACACCAAGTCGACATCAATATATTGGCAATTGTGGGATCGTTATCGAGAACTATTAAATATTATTGATAGGATATTACTACTACTATGGCTTATAAAATTACAATTGGCCATCAATATTAGTTAATTATTGCCTACAAGGAGTTCAGGAACTGCTGTCTTTTTACTGTCGACTTGATGTGACGTCGACGTCGACAACCATAATAAGGCGGAATAATTTTTCATCAAAAAAATCTGCAAATTCTGCATCTAGATATTAAAATCTTCAAAACAAATTTGATACATTTTTTATGTATTTATTTTATTACAAACTATTTCTTTTAAAATCAAAAAGCTTATTCGCTTACTTGATTTTAAAAGAAAAAGACGGCTTTTCTCAAATTCCTGATGAAGGAAACCGATGGTGATCCATCTATAATCTAACCATTGGTCTATAATTTAAGCATTTGGTATGGATTATGGGCCGGTGGCATCATTAAACCGTACTTTTTCAAAGACGACGAAGGCAGAAATATTAAGCAGCCTTTGAATTGATATCCAGGACATATAATTTGATCAATTTATATTTAACGTTTTTTTTTGTTCTTTCTAATCTGGTTATTTTATATGAGGTACTACTTGTTTTTTGTTTTTTTTTATATAAGTAAATGCAACTACAGCCAGTTCCTATAACATTGTTCATTAATTAGTAAATTTTTTGTTTTGGCTTTAGTTGTTTTTATGTTTGACATTTCCTTGGTGATAATTGGATATTGGCGGAAAAGGTCCTAAAATATTTCTGTTTTCATATAAAATAAATGGGCCTTATCGTATTCGGCTAATTTTGTCCACGACTTCGACGTTTTGTACTAAATTAAAGAAAAATGTTCCTCGTTATATTTGATGTAGTACAAACTAGGGGGAAGTTTATTTTATGGGGAATTTTATGTAATTTGAAACTAAAGAAAATGCTTTCTAGGCTCAATGTTATTAAAACACAAATTCGAACAGTTTTCTTATCGAATTGCATTACAAAGCAACTCCTCAGGGAACTTTCCTTAATACCGTTCTTTCATTACTTGGCCCAAAGTAATGTCACAATTTGAAATTGCTGCAATTTTTGCAGATGGCGCCAAATATCACTGTGCTTTAACATTTATGATGTAGATATAAAGAGAATTAAATGTCAATAAGACATGGAGCGATACACGCCTCAAAAACGTGGAATTATTGTTGCTGCATATTTGAAACTTTTTTAGTTTGTTGCTTTAACTTTATCAAATTTTGGCATTACGTTTATTTCTTGGTGAATTATCCATTATGTATTGCTGCAATTCGTCACCTGGCTTCTCACTAAAGTGCTTAAGCTCCTTATGAAATCGTTCCAATTGAGTATGTTAATCATTTAACTTTAATGTTCATATTACAACCGAGATGTCTCAAATTTGACATATTCTGTCCTAGTTGTAAATAGTTGTCTGACTTACGGTGGTCAAGAAAATTTTGTGGGCACCAAGGAGAATGGCTAACAATGAGTCTCAGAGCTATAGTCTAATCTAAGGGCTATGAAAAACTCCTACTTTTAACTTTTTGTTATTTGATTTATAGGCAAGCAAAACATTTACCATCTTTGTTAAGGGCCTTAATAATTGTTTCATTATGCTGACTTTAATATAATGCGGTCTCAACTCAACGACGTCTCAACAACTAATGCGTTTCGCGGTTAGTTTCATCGCTGTTGTTCAACCAACAAATGGTGTCTCTAGAAAAGAGAAACTTTAAGTGTCTTCTTCAATAATCTACTATACTATATGTATACATAAAACTAGTAATAGTGATCAACATCCGAAAAAAACATAGGAATTACTTTGACTTTAGAAATATAAAACAAAAAACTTTTTAAGGACAAAAAAAACCCACAATTTTGAACGTCCTTGCAATAGCAGTAAGTTATGCTGCTATACACGCTAATGTGATTCTACTTAAATGAAAGGAATTTATTTATAGATTAATAACCTATAAAATATTTTGTGATTTTGAGAACCGTCCCTGAAATATTAAATTAAAAGCACAACATTTTTTATGAGTTATGCAAATACTAAATATCTTCAAAACTAAAGCCGATCGAGAAAAACTAATGATGCTTTCGTAATCAGCAAAAGAACATACTTTCATAAGGATTATCTATTTTTATTTCAGAAAACTTGAAAGTTTTAATTTGGAATAATTGTACGTCATCCCACGTCAATTTTGGTTTATAAACAGGCCGGTTTCGGCTATATGCCATCTTCAATGTTCTTTTTCTTGCTCACTGAAGACGTCAAATAGCCGAAACAGCCGGAAAATGTGTTTTTTAAATAAAAAGTCTTTCTTCATAGTAATGAAAATTCTTTGACGTCACGTTAAACTTCATGTACGTTATTGAAAAAAAAAAAACATATCGGGCATTTCCACGTATGAGTAAATTGTTTATGCTCGAAATATTAAGCAAACAATTGTTTACGTTCTCATAATGCTTAAAATAACTATTTATAAATTGCGTAAATTTCAAGTATGTATATTAATTAGAATAAAGAACTCGATAAATCGTTATCTAAAAATAGACTTTCTAAAATCTATTATAACTTTTAAACAGATACGGGTATGAATCCCCATAATTTATAAATTGGTGTTCTGAATTCAGAATGTTTTTCCAAATTCGAAGTTTATGTTCGAAAAAAAATCTAAATGTCAACGGCCACAGCTACGCAAAAATCGACGGCGGTCGGCAAAAAAGTTGCAAAAAATTAACAAATTACAAAAGTAACACCCAATTTTCACGATGATTTTTTTACTTGTCATGTCTTGTTTGTTTGTAGGCGTATTAGATAGATAAGAAAGAGGGGTAGCAAAAGAAACATGGTTTCTGTTTTCGTGTTTTTTTACAACAACAATGAAGAAAATACATCTCTTCCTTTTACTATTATATTTTATTTGCATTCCTCTGTTAAAGTGGTTATTTCTCTGTGTTCTTCTTTATTTTTCTTGTTTTAAAGCGACAAGTGCTTGTGTTTTGTTTTGTGTGTATATAAAAGACACATATATTCACCCCTATCATGAATAAAATGTGAAATTTTTATTCCCATAAAATTTTCATTTCCCAAGTAGGGAAATTTGCTATCATGAATATCATGGGAAGGTTTGTTTTGCTATCAATATGTAGTGAGTGTACAATAGGGAAGAAGAAAATATAAATACAAATTAAAAATTACTGAAAATTTGTGGGTAAGTGGAGGAGATTCAGCAACAGCGGATAGCTCGTCGTGCTTTGCGAGATGCATCTAATCCATTAGAGTTGCCCGATACATTGTAAGTGGGTTAAGTTTATTTAAAGAATTTAAATCAATTTGTTTCCATTTCAGATTTATTCAACATTACAGGGTGAATAAATCGGCGTTTTCATACCTGTGAATACTTTGACAGATTCTCTGCCGGAAACAAAAAACTCATTTGGTATTCCGCCCATCGTAAAACTAAGCGCATGCTTACATTTTTTTTTTTTTTTGCAGAGGGTGGATACCAAAACGGTGTTGGAAGAGATTACCAAGTAGTGATGGCGCAATCCACTTTTTGCAAGATGCTCTCTAAAGTGCTGGATGCTTTAGAAAAAAGTCTCTGCGCAGAATGGATGAAATATCCGTCAGAATAAGAAACCAGAGCTAATTGTCAGGAGTTCTACCGAAAATTTGGCATACCCGGCGTCATCGGTTGTATTGATGGAACACACATCAATATTGTAAGTCCAAATAAAAACAACCACTTTTATTACAACAGAAAAGGAAATTACAGTTTGAATACCACTCTCGTAAGTATACATTACACATTCATAAATATAATGGCTTGTAAATATGTACATATATATATATATATATATATATATATATATATATATATATATATATATATATATATATATATATATATATATATATATATATATATATACATTTTACGATTTTTTAGATATGCGATAGTAATATGAGAATTACATTCGTTGATGCCACACATTCCGGATCCTGTCACGATTCCTTCATATGTAATACAAGCCCGGACGTGTGATGGAGCAAAATTTTTTACAAAAAGGGGCACGTGTATGACTATTAGGTGAGTGAAAATTTACATATACATAAGTGTATAGGTATGATTTATTTATAATAATATGAACATTTTTAGGAGACGCCGGATATCCCTTGGAGCCGTGGTTATTGATCCACCGACTCTTTCATTCCTACCAATTCATAAATATACTGCTCACTGGCTGACAAGCTTTTGGTTCGGTTTGGTCCAGCTGCCGTTTCTCGTTGGTTTTTTAAATTAGCGGCTACTCTTGACCGCACATACCTTTTTTGGTCTATCCACACCTATTGCAAGTTATACATGTACACATGTATGTAGTATATGTATGCAAATTTAAAAATGTAAAATATTTAAAACATGAATACATACCTTTTTCTATTCATGAACTTTTTTAATAGGAGGGCCGGCACTATTAAGTTCTTCTATAATTCCAAAATTCGGCCACCACATCTTTAGAAACCATTACAAAACCACATGCAATGGCTCGGTTATTTTGCATCCTATTGAGAAGCATGTCATGTTGCACACTATTTATTAATTTAGACCTAAAAATAGTTTTTAGTTAATTTATATATCCATTAAAATGTAATAACTACTTACATTTTTTTCTAGTTCCCCAAAGAAAATAAAGTGAACAAATTGACACAAAAAATGGGAAAAATTTATTTGAAAAATCCATTCATGATAAGGCGAAATTTTGAATGGGAAAATTTTTTATGTGCATGTCATTCACCGCTGAATTACATATCAGAAAATGGGAGCACATTTTATGGGAAAAATTATTCATGATCGCACTTTTGGGAAATGGGAACAAATTTTAGGGGAAAAATTATTCATGATAGAGGTGATTAATATATAAATAAAAAGTACAAATAAATATAAACCATGTGGAAAAACGAATTTATGGAGCTTTTAATATCTAAATATCAGGAACACGAAAACTTGTATGATGTACGTAATCCTACATATATGGACCGTGTCAAGCGATCTAGCTCTTTGTTCACAATCTGCCAAGAGCTAATGATATACATATATGTACTTTTTAAAGTTATATTTTAATAAAAGACGAATTTATTTTAATTAATGTACTTATAATAATTTAACTTGTTTCATTTTAATTTCAAAATAATAAACCAAAGTGTTACATTCTATGAATAGGCACAATAAGTTATTTTTCATATACATATTGTATGTACCTACTCAAAAATCTTTAAATATTCTTTTTTAAAGTGTTACCAAATTGCCTGGCATACTTCCGGAACTGCACGACAAAGAAAGGTTTCCCATAGTCTCGTCTGATAATTTGTGCTTTTGATGGACTCTCCAGTAGCGAGGTATTGGAGTGTGGCTACCAGTTTCTCTGCTGGAGTTATCGCTTCTCTCAAGATGGTATCTTGTTTTACTATATCACCTTCGATTTTTGCGAGTATCAAATTAAATGTCTCTCGGCTTATTCTGATATAGTTTAGAAAAGACGACTTATCTCCCAAGAAGTCGTTCCATTGCTTTCTTTGAGGTTTTTCTGTATAGCACCCAATTTTTATTTTTTATTATTTTTTTTTTTTTTTTTTTGAGAAAATTTCCTTTTTTAAATACTTTACTTCTCAAGTTATTAAATTCCGTTTTTGGCGCCCAAATTAAGAAAATAAAAAAAGACATGTCTTAAAAAATCATCGTGAAAATTGGGTGTAAAACAATTTACAGAATATGAAAACAAAGATATTCAAATTTTTCAATTAATTTTCTACGCGAATAAAAACAAAATTAATATTCTTAAAGAAACATAGAATGAAAATAAAATTATTCAATACTCACAAAAAAGACAACGAACGAAAATAAAAATTATTTGCTTTTGGTTGATCTGCTTGATTTGATATACTGTTACATCGTACAACTTTTGAATATGAAACATGCTCTTCTTAGTTTAAATTCACATCAACAAATACAAAGACCTTACAAGCTGGCTTTGATTTTACAATTTTTTAAAAGTGATTATTAATTTTATTCTCTTTTCTTCTTCTAGTTGCGTTATTTATCAGCGCGGCTGTTTGTCGGCTATAGGCATATCGACTACGTTGTCGATTGCAACCAATCTTGGTTGCAATCGAATTATTATAATTATTGTTTAAATGGATTTATATATATGAAATTAGTTTTAATTTCCTTCAAAAAATTCATTTTTCTTTATCAATAAGATCTAAATGCATTGAGATTTAGTTCAAAAAATATTGACATATTAAACTTTATTATGTAGGGCAACTTTGTGTTTTCGAACATAAACAAAATTGTTGTATTTTTTTCATGTTTTTTTACACAAGTGAGATCTCCCAAAACCAAATTGAAATTTTTGGCAAAGTTTAAAAAAAATTTGTTTGCATTAATATTTCTGTGAAAAATTAATTTTTTTTTGATGACGTTCAATAAAAAACACTAAACTAAAAACCAAAATTGTACTTTTCTTAATAATGTTAGCATTTATAAGAATAAAGTACGATTCGTTTTACTTTCACCCACCCCTTCTTACTCTAATTGAAAACGAATAAAAACATGGTGATGTGAATTGCAGAACACCAAAAATGCTAAAGTAATCCACTTTCGAGTGAATTCGGATTCTAGAACATACCCGAATAATGGGTAAATATAAAAGAAGAAAATGGCTAAAAATGGATAAACGAGATCGAAAGAAAAAAATCATGAATATCATCTGAAAACATATATATATAAATATATATATATATATATATATATATATATATATATATTTATATATATATATATATATATATATATATATATATATATATATATATATATATATATATATCACTATTTTATATATATATATATATATATATATATATATATATATATATATATATATATATATAATAGTGATATATATATATATATATATATATATATATATATATATATATATACATATACATATACATATAAAATAGTGATATATATATATATATATATATATATATATATATATATATATATATATATATATATATATATATACATATATATACTAGCGAACCAGGCGAACTTCGCCTCGCCCCAATTTTAAGCCTTCAGAAAAACTTTCTATTTTTTCATGTGAAAAGCCATTAAGGAATAATTTCATACAAAAGCTCGATTTTCGATTTTTCCAATTTTCCGACTTTTCCGGAGGGATTTTCCAAAATTTTCCATAAAAACCTTCTCCTCGAAAATACGAACAACTGACAAAAAGTTTTACAGAAATCGGCCAAGCCGTTCTAACTTTATGAATTATTGAATTTTGCCACGCCCCTCCGCCCACAGACCGAAAATAAAAACTTCACAGTGTCACCCACCCGAGTAGGTATTCTGAAGGTTCCCTGAAAATTTCGTCAAAATCGGCCCAGCCGTTTTGGGGCCATTGCGTTACATACATACATATGTACATACATACACACATCCTATTATATATATACATATATATATATATATATATATATATATATATATATATATATATATATATATATATATATATATATATATATATATAATATATATACATATAAGTATATATATAAATATATATATATATATATATATATATATATATACATATATATATATATATATATATATATATATATATATATATACATATATATATATATATAAATATATATATAATATATATATATATATATATATATATATATATATATATATATATATATATATACATATATATATATATATAAATATATATATAATATATATATATATATATATATATATATATACATATATATATATATAAATATATATATATATATATATATATATATATATATATATATATATATATATATATACTATATACTTATATATATATATATATATATATATATATATATATATATATATATATATCTATATACTTATATATATATATATATATATATATATATATATATATATATATATATATATATATCACTATTAGTATATGTATGTGATCCAAATACAAGTAACTGTATAGATCGTATGTTATTATTACACCGATAGATTTCTTCTGTCCGATATACTGACTATAAGTTAGTGTCATACCTCCGCGGTTAAAAATTAAATGATTTAGGCTTCAATAACGTTGGGAAATATTGCGAACTAATTTTCTTGTCGATCAAATAGTGCTTTTTACGGCCTAAAGTGTAAATTATAAAATTGAATAATCTTTGGGTTCGGCAGGATGGCGCACCACAAAACACAGCTCAGCACCATGTCATCACAGCTCATTTAATTTTCAATAAGAAACATATTTGGATCGCCCCATATATTTGCGAGTACGAAGATGCTATTGCGCTGCTGCTATAGATTTTTATGACCTAAACATGATTTATGATTAAAATATTTTTTTTTAAATATTGTATGTACATTTCTGAAATATTCAAAACGTGTTTTATTATCAAAATAATTTTATATCAAGATCAGAACCACTCACTTAATTGGCATGAGTCGCGGTTGTTCCTCAAGAATAATAACAATTTATGTATGTAAATCTTATATCAAATAAGTGGTTCAGTATAGAAAAACATTAGACGTTAGTGAGATTGTATGAGAACATTTCCAAAACTGTTCAGAATTTCTTTACTATGATGCCCTGAAGACATACGTCGTCTGTTTAAAAGAAAAGGTGAATTTTGGTAATTTTCGGCATACGTGCGTTCAATTAGCTATTTGTCTCGAACAATTATTATATGAGATTGTTTGTGTTTAGTATGTAATTCAATTTAAAATTGTGATTAAACAATTTAAATGTTTTTGTTTAATTGTCATAATCTTTTTAAACTTTAATTAACTTTTTACTTTCAAATTTATTAATAACTCATTTTGTTTAGTGGTCATAATACCCACATAATTAAAACTTAAAATTTTAATTGACTTCAAAAAATTGCTCTAAAAAATTTAAAACAATTAAAATATTATTATGTGCGTTAGTCGACACCGGCAAAGTTAATTATCATTAGTTATCAACTTTCAACGTACCGATTTCAAAACGATCAGTAGGTAATACATGCGTGCTACAATGTTTAAATCAGTTCAAGCTTTTTAGAATAAATTTTTTAAGACTAATAAACGGCTGGAAAGACTTAAATAATTTTTTCGACTTGATCTTTGGAAGTCTCCCTTTTTTTGTTTTCATTTATTAATATTAATTAAATCTTCAACATAAATTGAACTAATAAGAAGTTTTTAAATCTTAAATCTAAAATTGACTTCACAACTTCACGTCCTTCTCATAAAATCCTTAAATTGTTTCATCACGCACTCTCACTTAAATATCTTTTGATTACGACGCATAAGAATTCTTATGAAAACATGTTCTGGGTGGCGAACGTCCACATATTCTCATGCGTGTCAATTTTCGAACAATCCTTTAAAGCCCATAATGTTTTGTTTTAAATAGAAAAACTTTATTAAAAAATAACACAGCTCTGCTTGGACTACTGACAACCCTTCTTAAGGACTACTATTAAATTAAATTGATCACTCTTATAAGCAGCCGTAGCTACAGCAAGAACTAGTGCTTAAACTTATCTATATTTTGGTATTTAGAGCATTCCACCATAAGCTCTCTTTTTAACTTTTGCTCTTTTTTCGTATAATTGTTTGTTGTGTTGTTTGTATAAAAGCATTCTAAGCCTACTATGATTATGTATTTTGTTATAAATCGTATACAATATAGAATTCTCATATTGTATTTGATTCGTTGAATGGTTTCAAAATTATTAAACTTCACTGATTTGATTGATGATTATGTATTTTGTAATAATCATATACATACAATATAGAATTCTCATATTGTATGTGATTCGTATGGTATAAACATCCGAGGTTGAATGGTTTCAAACTGATTAAGCTTAACTGACGATTAGGTTTAGCGACCAATGAAATGTCGGCATATGAATAGATAAAGCC